>JAUYWH010000003.1:14155593-14230804 GCA_034779795.1 Ctenopoma multispine | reverse complement strand
TCTCTCTCTCTCTCTCTCTCTCTCTCTCTCTCTCCCTCTCTCTCTCTCTCTCTCTCTCTCTCTCTCTCTCTCTCTCTACAAGGCTTTGAACTGGTCAGGTGTGAGGATCCAGGGGTTCCTCAGTTTGGCTACAAGCGGGAGGACAAAGGCCATTTTGCAGGGAGCACAGTGTCATACAGCTGTGATCCGGGCTACACCCTGAAAGGCCCCGAAGTGCTCACCTGCCTGAGGGGAGAAAGGAGGGCATGGGACAGCCCCCTCCCTCTGTGTGTTGGTGAGTCAGATGCTCTCCAGATACAGTGTAAATGCTCATTAGGTTCAGGTGTGGCGCACAAAGTGGTTGTGCTGATTGGGTGATATTCAGATGAAGCGTTACATTAGGGTTTTTTTTTTTACCTAATGTTGCTGCGTCATAATGTGTTATCTCAGGTAGAAGTTTATATTTATACTTTTATCCAGAGCGACTCACAAGCCAGAGACACACACAGGACAGGAGCAATTTGTGGTCCAATGTCTTGTTCAAGGACATTTTGACATGTGGACCAGAGGAGCTGAGTATTGATTCACTAAACCTGTGGTTAGTGGACAAGCTGCTCCTCCTGCTATTAATATTGTATAAAAGTTTTTTTAACTTTAAAACTAACTAGCACTTGAAGAGTATAGAAATACTTTATGTCAGGTAATTTATCTTACATGTTAGTGACATGTAAAGTTAATATCTGCTGTCTCTGCCTTACAGTAGCACATTATAGCATGTTATTATCTTACCTTAGTGTTACAGTACGCTGTGCTATTGTTTGGTAATATTTTAGGTTATGTAAAATAACGTTGAGTTGTATAATATGGTGTTTATCACTTTTTTCTTTACTGTCTGCCACAGTGATAATCCAAACCAGTTTCATTTTACAGCTGAAAAATATGTCTGACCTACTTCCTCCTCTCAAGATCATTGTGAATATACTGTAGCAGTGGAGGTTTAGAGAAGCACTGTGGTTTGTTTTAGCTCTATTTTTGGGGCATCCATTTGGTTGCCTTCCCAGCACCTTATTCAGTGCATTATCTCATTGAAAACAACTGTGCCGTCTTTAGTTTCTCATATTCATATTGCATTATGGTTGCAAATTCTCTCTGTTCACATTGTTTTTACGAAAATAAGACTTTCGCTATTTCCAATTCCTCATTCCACTTTCCCACATAGGTATGTTTTTAACCCCTGCCTGCCTGGCTGCCTGAGGTGGGAATACTTTCAACATTAAGGATGGAGATTATTTCTCTGTAACAGTTAAACAGAGGGTGTACAAATTAGACATTTTATTTGTTGAGTTCATCTACAGTTTGTTTGTCACTTAAACTCAAAACTATTAAACTGACGTGCACACACACACACACACACACACACACCACCTATATGGTGTCATGGTAACAAACACAAAGCATTTTTTTTTTTAGATCTTCTCCTGGGTGACATTTTTGACATAGTCTCTCAGAAACCAGCCAGAACTCAGTAAGGCAAACAGACAGGATGGTGTTCTTTGACATCAGCCAAGGTGATTAGAATAGTATTGCTTGGCTTCCTTTTCAACCCAAACTGACAGGTAATTTCATGTCTGGGTATAAACAACATTCAGCATCCTGTATATCTCTGAACACGTTTGTCCTCCCCATGCCTCTTTCACTGCAGATGATAGCCTAACAGCCAGAGTGAATTTGGGAGCAGATGAGGAGCTGCTTGCGTTTGTAATGGTGGGATTATTTTCTTGCAGCGGGGGACACACAGACACAGATGAGAAGGGAATAGTGGGCAGAGGAAGACGGAGTATGAAACACATGAGAGTTTTATTCTGAAAGTCACAGAAGAGGGAAATTGCAAGGTTAAATATATGTGCAACTCTAGGCTGATTTGTTTAAGCCTGTAATTAATTTTTTTGTTTTAACATGTTACAAAATTTTACAATCTCACATCATCTATACACACGTTAATCCCCCTGGAGAGGGAGGATTTAATCTACTTTAAGCAGTGTATGAAACAAATATGTTTGGTAGGTAGGACAGCTAAGGGAGCTGCAGAGTTTCATGTTTTATTCTTGAAATGCTGTTAAATGCGATTTACTAAAGAAATCTAATTTCATATGTTACGTCATTATGTGTCAGTGGCTCAGCTGTCTGAGAATGACGAAACTCCCAATGTGACTGTCAATTTTATTAATCACCCTACGATTTATATTCTACCTCACACAGTCCTCATGCACTCTGTACTGCTGCAAAAGAATGGCCCAAAATGGTAGGTGAGCTTGGACATGACCGCACGGTCTGTGTGCCAGTAACTTACTGCTTTGTGCCTGTTGCTGCTCTTGTGCAGTTAAAGCTTAAGGAGAGAAAGAGATAGGAAAGAAATGACAGAACAATTTATTTGCACCCATAAGAAAAAAGCATGTGTCAAATGAAAGGTGAGGGGAATTTTTATGTCTGATTTGAATATAAACCACAGCACATCTCTGTGTTCAGTGTTTTATTTGCCTTCATATGTGTCTCCTGCATTATGTTCATTTTGTTAGCACCTTATCTGGGTGTTTCTTTCTTGCCAGTCTGTCCTGTGTGTGTGTGTGTGCGTCTGCCACCGTTGCTGTGTTTCAGTACAGAGTCTGCTCGTCACAGATGGATTTCACAGCGATCGTCATCATCATCATCATCATCAGTATGATTCCTACACTTCCATTTTCCTCCTGTTTGAAGGAGCTATTTTCCTCACAGTGGAAGGAAAAAAAACAAGAACACTTTTACTCTCCTCTTGTCAATTGAGATGGCCTCAAAAATGTGAACAAAAACACTTCAAATTTGATCTCGGAGAACCTTTTCTCTTTTCCCCATCACTTTTTGGATAAGGGTAAGGGGTGGTAATTGAAAGAGGCCTGAAAATTGCTTTTTGAGTCACAGAGTGTTTCTGATGGCAATTCATTATTGAGGCTGGAAAAAGTCCATTCTCCCCACTGTTCTTGACAAAATATTTTGCCCTCTGATTTTGGTTTGTACTTTCATAGATATGTGTTTGTGTTGGAAAGATCTGAATTATGTTGAGTGGGCACTGTGTAACTCATGAGGGCTTGTTGAACCATAATATGGTACTGGAGCCATCGTGTTGACTACCACTAGTACGACAGTCATAAGCATGCTTAATCTTTCTTCTGATGAAAAGGAATTCATGTCAAGTCTGCCACACTCATGGTCTATTGCCTATCATGTTAGCAATTGTGTATCTGTTCTGAACACAGTGTATATGCTTTCAAAATTGAAGTCAAAAGTCAAAACACCGCCTTTGAAAGTTCTGCTGAACTTGAGTCTAATACCTTGCATGTTGCGTTGTTCAGTCAACGGGTCCAGCAAAGGCAACCAGATATAGAGATATATATACTAAAGAGTATATTGAGCTGGCTGTTGGCCGTCCTATCATTTAAATTACAAACAAAATGATGCACATCACATTTGGGTATAAAGTTGCTCCTCTGTGTCAATAATTAATAATGATGAGAGGAAACTGATGTAAGACACTTTACTGGAAGTATGATGATGCAGTTTCTGCTATGTTAATTATGTTAACCTTGCTGTATCCTTTATTTTTTTTTGATATTCACAGCACTGATTAGCTTTTACTTATTATGCACATACTACTACTTATTGTTCACTTCCTTACATCTCTCTATTTTCTTCTTTTATCTTCTCTTTATAGCGGAGTGTGGTGGCACCATAAAGGATGAGCCCTCTGGCCGTATCCTGTCTCCAGGCTACCCAGCTCCATATGAGCATAACCTGCACTGCATGTGGACCATTGACGCCGCCCCTGGAAGCACTATTAGGTCTAAACAGCACCCTTTGTTACCTTTTTTGTGCTTTCTAGTTTTCTGATTACATTGTTCTTTTCCAGGCTTTCTTTCAATCCGCCACCTTTCAATATACTCGCAATTTACCCCTGCACCCCCTTTTGGCAGTGGTATTCATCACTTTCACAGGCTGCTGTGTAATCAATCTTCAGTGAGCTGCTGTTGGCCAATAGTTGAGTTACCACTCTTTGAGGGGAAATGCCACCTCAGAGCCTTTAGGTTTTAAACTACACACAAGAAAGTGTTTTAAAGGACTGGTACTTTGGAAAACAAGAAAGTTTTGGGATGGATTAGGTTGATAGCGAGGGCCCCCCTTGTGCTGTAAAATTACTCAACTAAACACTATCTCTTCTGGCTTTGTAAGTTATTTACAATTTTGAAATTCCAGCCTCAAGCGCAAACGTTTTGTTTTTTTTATGCTAGGATAAACCTGCCCTGTCATACTTTTACACTGCAGCCAGATTAAAAAATCAAGTACAGCTTTAAACATAATTTCTTTCTGTTACTCAGCTAAAGCTTGGCTAACAACCTCTGACTATATCTGAGAAAAAAAGAATGTTACTATGACTATGGTAAACTTACCATTTACTGTTGAAGTGTGTATGTGTTATAATTGTCCTTTTTTGAAACTACTCACTTTACTACTCATCATAATCTTGTCCTTTCAAAAAAAATACCTTCTCTCATTTGTAGTCATTAGTTTTCCTTTAATTTCTTTGTAATGTGTGAGTGTTTGTGCGCGCGCGTGTGTGTAAGATAATGCACAGCCTTGCTAAATTCTTTAAACCTAAGCGCTGCATCACAAATGCATCCAGTTAATTTTTTTAAGAAGAAGAATGACTTTAGCATTTGCAAAATAGCAAAGCCTGGTGGTATTAACATTTATTGTGTATCCATTAAGCTACTTAGCACTGCAGTCATGTTAAGACCAGTGGCAGTCATTCACAGCATTGAAATTAATGTCCATTAATCCACAAGCATGGAACAGCCGACATGTGTTAGCTATATGCAGAATGTTAACTGTGTTTATGCACTGTCAGGAAGCAGTAATGTAAACTAATGTAGTAATATTGTAAGCCTTTATATGCACTTGGCCCAGGGCAGAGTGCTCTTCCCGTTGACTACTGTCAAATCCATAAGTATTGCACATGTGTATATGAAGGAGCATGTGAAAGAGGAAGAGAACACAATGGATGGGTTAAGTGCAAGGGCTGTAATCTCTCTTCTCGTAAATCGGATTAACTTTTCAGAGGAGATTGCATGCTCATCACAGTGTAACATTTATCACATTTACTGTACACAGCTATACTTGTATGCTATCTATTTTTTGTTGAGCTCTGAACTCCATACACATTGGGTTTTTTAAATAAGTGGACTATAGAAAGCCTACTTTATTTTCAAGGTGTCCACATTATTTTTTTAGAGATACAGTACTTTAATAACAAAACAATAAATAAAACCATCTTTAGCCAAGTATGTACTTGTTCCAGAGGTGTTTTAGCTTAATGTTAATCAAAGTTTATTTTAAATCAATTGTGCCAAACTAGAGTTAAAAACATGAAAAACATCCCCTAATGCTTTCGGACTGCACTGTTTTTTTTCGTTCACTGCACCGTATCATATGCATACAGTGTACGGTTCTAAATGGTTGTCTGAATGGATCTATTTGTCTGCGGATGTTGTCTCATAGCTACCCATCTGACATTCGTAGGTCCCTCATGATTGCCAGCTTAGGTTCATTAGCGCCTTCACTACACTCTTGGTCCCTGGTATTCCTCTGCAAGGTATGCTGCATATCCATGCCTTTGATCCTACCCACGCAATTCATTATTGAGAAGAATTTGCAATGCATTAGCCCAGGGATTCCTTGTATATGAAATGATTCAGCTGAAGGTAGCACGCTAATCAAACTGTGCTGAATTTGTGACAGACCAGGACTTATGCCGAGTGACAGCAGACATCTAAAATGCCTGTGCACTGATTTGCCAGGAGTTATTGATGGAAAGAGAATATAGGTTGGAGGCAGATAGTGATACACAGACATTAAGAGATAATACGATCAAAAGAATTGCAATGTTAAAGGAGGCAATGAGCCATTTCACTGATGAAACATTTAGTGGTTACTGCAACAGAAATCAAATGAGGGATCTAGGCCACACGGTAGACTGAACAATAAAGTCATAAGCATCCATCTAAACAAATGGTATTTAATAGGACACATGTCATTACATTGTTTGCTGTAAAAAATACAAAAATATCAGTTCTGAATGTTGTATAGTGTTGTATTGATGAGCAACCTTTCTACTACAGCCAGGGGTGAAACTGTATATATAGTATAATATATCGTGTATTTTTCTTGCGTTTAAATTCAGGTCTTTTTATATGCAAATGAAAACACTCGCCCTTAGATGTGCATTTCTTTTAATAACTATAGTGTCACTTTAGTGTCATAATAATTTTTTTCTGTTTTCAAGTCACAAAATTTGCTCCAGATAAGATTTTCAGCTAGAAATATATGACATAATATGATTTGATTATAAAAAAAAAAGTATGAAATATTTCTCTACAATAACTATGTGTATGCACTTTTAGGTTTGCACAATCCAAAACATAGTTTCGTATATTATGTATTTCTACTGTGTTTGTGTTTCATCTTCCTGAAAACCAATTCAAATTTCAGGCCATACACAAAAAAGAAAGATACTTTCTACAGGGAAGCTATGCTGGTTGTCTCTAATTGGGTTTAGGTTGTTTTAAGTAACTGTTGTGTTCTAAACAAGGAATGGCGATTCTTGTGGTTGAGGATTGCATTGGAGGATGAATGCCATAAATGGATGTTGCGAGAGTGCACAGGATTTTTAACCTCCGCTTTTATCTGTATGATTCATTTCACAATTTCACGCATTTTCCTGCCTGAAAATAATTGTAGATTTCTTTAATCTGTGCGATAAAGCTGCTTACAGGCTATTACATCATACGCCTCATAGTACACGAACTGGACCAAGCTTGCTGTGGCCCCAGCATGGCTTTTCAGTTGTGAAGACCATGCAGTGGTCCTTTAATACCCACGGTATGGGTGTGTCTGAACCTTGATAGATGATCCCAGAGGGACAGTCCCACAGAGGCCACATATAACATGAGGTTAACTCTCAGTGTGACATCGCATTCATATACAAAATCTCAGCTAGTTGTGAGAAAGCAGGTAGTTACAAGCATATGTTTGCTCAATATATCTTTTTCCTCCTCATTCCCTCATACCCTACATACTTACTTATTTATCGTCTTCATGCACACATGCACCTACGCTGAAGACTCCCCACCGGACTTGTGATTGCAGCTCCTCTTGTTTTGTATTCATATGAGAGCCTCAGCACTCTCCATTTCTCTCTCTGTTTCTCTCATATGAATACAAAATAGTTAAGGCAGAATCAAAAGAGACCTGAGAAATCTCTTCCATCTCCTTGCAGCGATTCCTCTGACACTTGATTGAACTATTTTATCTTGTTAAGATGGGGGGACAAGTGTAAAGAAGAGCCCCCAGCTGTAGACTTCAAAACATGGCTTCCTATGATCCCACAAAACGTTAACTGCACACTGACAGCCATATTTCCTTTTCCTTAGCGAGACATGGTAATTCTGCTTCTTTCAAACTGTTGTGTCCACACCCAATAGCCGCTACCTCCACACCCCCCAAAGCATTTATGTAAAGTGGAGATGCTGTCTCTAAATGGACTTCACCCCGTTGAAAGATAACACGTCTTTTCTTACAGCAAATCCTTAGAAATGAACAACGCTGATGCTTTCTGGGAACGCACACTTTCTTTCACACACAGTATAAAGGTATCTTTGGTGGCAGGGCCTGCTTTCACAGATCATACTTACAAAAAATGAATAACCTACATAGAAAGTTTTAAAAAAGACAACCAAAAGGACTGGTTCACTGAAAGACAAGTGCAGTGTATGTGTTCTACTAAGAGCTCTGAGTAAAACAAAGAAGAGGACTGGTAGGCCTTCCTGTATCACTCTTATTCCCTCACCGTCATCTCTCTTTCACTATATCCTCATTCCACCTCCCTCTCCTTTTCACTTATAAAGTGGCATAAAGAGATAGGCTACTTAGATCTTGTAAAAAAAAAGGAACCAATTATCCTAACATGCAGCCCACACCCATCTTGTCCATCCTTATACTCAGGACAAATCGTTCCATCCCTGCGAGCTTCTTCTGCTCTCCATTAAGCTCTTATCCTCCTCTCATCATCCTCTGTTTTTAGCAACTGATAGCACTGACTATCACCAGACCTGTTTTTGTTTTGTCCCTTACCTTCTGCTTTCTCTCACCCACATTTCCCACCTTCTTTAAAAAGAGAAATAGAACATTACATCATACAGTGTTGGTTGGTTGCATAAAAACGAGAGACGTCAGGACATGAGCATGGATCCGTCATGTGACTGTTCCTTGATTCCAACATTGCTCATGTTAATCCCCAGAACTGCACTTTTATACTTGCTCACATACTCAGTGCTGGCTCACATTCAGGTGCACACACGCTGTACATATGGACATTAATAGTCTATGCAGGAAGATGTGTTTGTGCACATAATAAAAAACATGCTCTTTTCATTCTGTTTCCTGTCTAGAGTACCCAGAGGTGGGGCGTAAGTAAAATCATCGTAGTACCTGGGGGTTTCATAACATTATTTGCATAACAAGCATCTGACTGCCTAGGGCACTTACATGACAGGGATGGGGGGCCTTTGAACACAAGATTGCTGGAGGGATAATCATGTTGGTAGTAGAGACTACTTGGTTACCACTGCAGCTATCACCAGGGTGGAATTACATAAATATATTGTAATATAATTAGTATTGTCAATTGATTATTTTTTGTGATTAATCGCAATTTTAACTAAGACTACTAGGTTTTACTTGGATTATAAATATGTGCAGTGTCTTATAAAAGAAAAGCATGACACACTGGTTAGAGGAAACAGAGATTCTTCAGTTTTATTACCATCTCAAACACTGACACATAACAATTGGTAAAATGAAATCACTTAATTTGCTGAATACAGAATTTCCAGGGAGTGTTTAGCATTGCCTAAAACATCCTAATGAACTGTAGACATATTTAGCAGACACCTGCATAAAGAACCTTTACTTTTATGCATAGTAACATAATTTTTCTTTATATCGAAACTTCCCAATCAGCACATCCAGTTATGTTTCCTTAGTCTCCGTGTTTGACGTGCCCTTATCATACACAACCAGGTAAGCATTCACACAGAAATTATGGCAAAATGCTGGATTCAAACTTGGTCATATGGTTAATTTGCATAAAAAAATAGTGGATTGTTAAGATTTCTACATAAATGACATTTGTTAACTTGTTAACGTTGACACTTTTATATATAATGCAATCAATGTGTGTACTCATTGACTCTGCATCTTTGTATGACAAGTTAGGTTTGTGCACTGAAGATTATCAAAACTTTTCTTATATAAACATTTATTTATTTGCTTTTTCATCTTTTTTTCCACGTTTTTAGCAGTGCCCATTCTCCTAGTGAAACAAGGTACAACACATATTGTATAGTATATCACATCCTTGTGTGTTCTTTGTAAAGACAACACTATTCACGGCAGACAAGTTGTACATATGTGCAGCACCACCTACACATGCAGTATAAACCGCAAGCAAGATTAGCTGTGGGGAGGAGCAGTATGGTTAAGTTGGTAAAACACATATTGTTTGAGACATATATTAACGTCCCACCGAGCAGCAGATTAATGGATCTCTAATAGATCTCTAATAAATTCAATAGAGCACTGCCCCTACATAACTGTAGTTCATAACTCCTTAAAAGTCAGTGATGAAAACCATGATATAGCTGCAAGGTAGAGAAGGAAAAGCCGTTGGCCAGCAGCTCCTTTAGAAAAGAAAAAAAACTCACTTTTGGTCCACTGAAATGCTCAACACAGCTGCTTCTTACCACCAGTTATAAGTATATAAACCTCTAATGGATGATGCTGAGCACTTTGAATCATTACAAAAGTATCTGGGGAAAGACTTCTAGCTGAAAGTTGGGCTATAGGTGTGCTAGCACTCATGGGCTCTTTGGCCTTCAGTGTTGCCCAGCACCTCAGTCTGATTCTTCCTCAACTTAAATTTTGCCTGAATGTTATAAAGTTACTGACCAAGCAGACCTTCAGCAAACACTGATTCATCCGAGGAGCTGCACCTGTGCCTTTCTGGGATGATGGGGGCCTTGCTGAGGCACTAGTGTTCATAACTCAGCTGTGTACATTGTTTAATAAGTCTGGAGCATGATCAGAACTCAAAACAGGGGGGCAAAACCCTCCTGAGCACAAGATCTTCTCAAGCTGTGCAGAGGAAAACATGCAGTGTTTGAATGGTGAATCCATAAACTCCCTAGCTAGGTGAGGGCACCAGCTAAGCTGACAAAGAAGGTTCCATTGGTAGAGATTTGACCCCATCCACATACTTTTAGCTCTGTCCAAATCTGTATGCAAGTAGACACTGGTTAGCCCCTTGACAAAGTGTATTCCAGGATGAAGTCAGGGAACATGGACAGAGAATAATAATTTAACTGTTGTTGGCTCAGGAGGGAGAAAAAACCCAGTGGACCTGTGGGTTTTAGGTCGGCTGCGGGGGACACTACTGCACTTCTGGTCTCTCGGCTGCCTGACAGCAGATCAATGAATAACTGAATGTTAGCAAGAGAGTAGTAACCAGAAGAATGAGTAAAGTGAATACGATTAGTAGTTATGTTAGTTCTTAGATAGTGAGAGTCAGAAACGTTGCGCGTTTCTTTACATAAATGAGGTTAATGTGTGTACTACATGTATCCATGCCTCTGTTCCTGCATCTGTTTCCCAGGTGTTTATGCTTATGTATGAGTGTGTAATGCAGCATTTAAATATGACTATCAGCGTACATTTGCGTGCATATGTACAGGCAGGCGGGTCTGCATCTGTCTGTTTTATGTGCACTTGTTTCACACGCATTGCGGCAGGACTTGTCAAGTAGGTTATGTACAGTATCCACATGCACAGCACATTGTTAAGTAGCCTGTGGCTACTGCTCACACATCAGACAGTATGGGGATTGGAGTCTGACACCAATTATGCAGAAACGATGGGAACTTGTTGCTAAACCCGACATTTCACTGGGTTGCTGTTTCTCCTCTGCATCATCTGTAGCTCAAGGCTCTGTGTGTGTGTGAGTATGTGTGTAAAGGGATGAGAGTACTATAAGCACATAAAGTACCATGATTTCCCCTGGATGACCGGGACAGAGATTACTATTTAAATCACTGAGTTTAAAATTTGATTTTGAGAAAGTGACTATTGGACAGATTTATAATAAGCTTAAGCTTGGGGACAGAATAATAGAATAAACAGAAATTTACAGATTTTTGTCTTTAAAAAACTGAACTTAAGTACTAGGTCTGTATCTTACTTTCACTAAGAATGACTTCAGAAGACAGGAAAATTCTTTAGGCTGAATAGTTGTCAATAATTTGTCAAAATAAAATTATTTCCACAATAGATGTTCAAAATACTATAACTCAATGATAATGATTCTTTAAGATCTGGATGCTGTCATATTTCACAATTTTGTGTCAGCATTTCTCAGCTGCAGCAGGATGTAAAATAGTTTTCCTCACTGTGTTCATATTCATCTAGGGTATTGAAGTCTCACAGTATCTCTGTGACACGTGCACATATTATTACATCATCCCTCTAGAGCGTTTGAAGACATTAGAGAGTGCTTTCTTTCGCTGTAACAGATTTGAAGAAACAAATGGCTGTGATAAACGGTTACAGTGCGTGCGAAGCAGGTGAGTCAAATTCAGTTCAGCACAATTTTAAATGTTTCTTTTACTTTTAAGTACACTTCCATCTCAGTGCAAGGTCAAAAAAATCAGTTGGCTTAAACAGGTTCTGTTTTCCGTTTCTGTGACTTTGCTGAGAATACTTTCTTTTGTATTAACTAGTATGTGTCAACGTTATCACTAGTGTCTCATTTGTTCTAAACTACCACTTTCTTTCTATTTAGTCTTGCTGAACCTGTTAAAAACACATACTCACTCATCCTCACACTCCAGGCTCCAAGCAAACATATTATTATGAACTCACCGCATTGATGCCGATTGCTCCCTACACACATAAACACACATGTACACATCTACAGTGCATTGCACATCTAGTGGACCACCAGCTGGCTGACAGCTGTCTAAGCCAAAGTGAAGTGTAGATATTTTGGCAGCATCATCTTTCTGATGTCTAGACTGAAACTATTAACTGCCGTGACAGTCGTATCTGCTTGACTGACATTGCGGGACGTACTGAACACTCTGTGGTTCACTTTCAAATATTGCTTCCACTACACAACCTTATCTGTGCTCTTGTTCTTGTTTTGTCTCTTCCTATAGTTGCTGTTAATTACATTATGTCCTTATGTACATAGATTAATTTAAATGGTCAGTAGTTTAATTAATCTATTTATTAATTTACTGAAGAAAATACTACAACTTAATCATAACCATTTGGAAATTTGGAGACTGAAGAGGATTTCTAACAATCCTCTAGTTTCTGCACCACCATAATATGTGACAGAACAGTAGCTTTAAATGTTCCCTTGATTAAAGCAGTTAAAGGAAAAGCTGCAAGATATAAGCTTCTGCTACAGTTACCTTCCTATTAAAAAGGACCTAAGGGCTGTTTAAACAAAATGTATGCTATTATAATATTCATAGGTGGCAACTGTAAACATTTTTAATGCAAAAATGAACAGACTTTTATCTGATGTTGTTTTCTGTAAGGCTACAGAGTAAAGGGAGATGTACAGAGTGGCTATTAACTGTTATCAACTGTCACACCCTCTAAAGCAGGAGTATTTAATTAAAAGTCCAAGTCCTTTTCTTTTCCTGTCAAGATCCAGACTATTATCCCTCAAAACCTTTTTCATTGTTTTCAACAAATGCATTTTTATAACTGTATGCAGACACATATTAAAATGACAAACAGACGCCTTAGTAAAATCTCTTCTGTCTTCAGATCACCGCGAGACAGTTAAGAGTGAATTAATTCTTAGAAATACATATTACGATAAATGTCTCTGAACGTATCTTTCAACTCAGTTTTAAACAAGCCAGTTCCTTCTCTCATTGTAATATCTGTTAATCGTTCACACACAGCTCAGAAACTGCCACGTAGTTTGTTCGGGGGGCTGGGAGGTGGGAGCAGACTGTGTTTTAATATAGATGCATTTCCCTTTACCTCAGTCCAAATTTGTTACGTCTATCTACTAATGAATCTTGGGATCTAGTGTTTACCTTCACTTAGTTAAGACACAGGAATTCAAGGACCCACACATCTCTGCCAAAATGACTAGACTGCAAAAATCTTGTCAAAATAAGGGGTACTTATTATTAATATGAAGTATCTTGTCTTATCCTTTCTTTTCTTTTCCAGTCTGCATTTCCTGGTTTTCCACACCGAGGAGGTCCATGATGTGCTTCGGATCTGGGACGGGCCCCAGGATGGAGGGGTCCTGTTGAGGGAGCTGAGCGGCTCAGCACTGCCTCCAGACGCTCACAGCACCTTTAACACCATCACCCTCCAGTTCACCACAGACTTCTTCACCAGCAAACAAGGCTTTGCTCTGCAGTTCTCTGGTGAGGGGGGAAGATTTTGGGAACATGCAGGGGGGGCTGAAGACATTTTTTAATGAAAACAGGTTAAGTGGTTGGATAAAGGCTGGATTCAAGACAACCTTCACTATTCAACAGGTTTAGATGTGTACTATAAAACTTTGCCCTTATTTTTTTTTGTAACATTTCTCTAATTGCGCCTCTTCTTGCATCCTCAGTTTCTACTGCAACCTCCTGTAATGACCCGGGCATGCCTACAAATGGGACCCGCAGCGGCGATAGCAGGGAGCCTGGAGATCATGTGATGTTCCAGTGTGATCCTGGCTACATCCTGCAGGGAGCCAACAGAATCACCTGCACTGAGATCAATGGGCGCTTCTTCTGGCAGCCAGACCCTCCTACATGCACAGGTACCCTGTTAACACAGCATGTCATCATTGCTTATGGCTAATGGTGCTATATGAACGAGGATGAATGTTGTCACTTATCTTTTCCTACTGCTGAGTCATATTAACATATGAAGTTTCCTATTTCATATACTCCACTGACTTTTTTGGTCATATAATGTTCAAGTAGGAAAGTAAAAAGATGCAGTTTTTCAAAGCACTGGCAACTGAATTTATTAGATGTTCCTAAGAACTATTTTTCCAGGTAACTTGAACACTCCTGCTTAAGTAGCCGACTCATTTTGGCAGCGGAATGTGACAGATCCCTTAAATATTAACTGTAACGACATCTGAAATATGTTACCACTAAAGATAGAACAGAACAGCAAAGCAAAAAGTGTATCATGATGCCTGATGCGGTCTACTCTGTAACCTCTCTTGTTGGTCTGACTTTTGTGAAACAGGTAGACAGTGCAGATTCCTAACTTGATTACTTAACAGACTCTGTAAGTGAATCTTAAGTGGCAAACCTGATTGCTGTGTCCCTAGACGTTTCCTGAAGTCAGCAGACACAGAAATGCGATTATCCTTCTCTTCAATAACGACACAGACCTGTCAGTCAGACCTCTACTCTTATATCTTATATCTCTTTATACATATACAGTATATATATATATATATATATATATATATATATATATGGTGTCAGTGTGCATTAGTTAGTTACCTGCTGTTACAACGTCTTACGTGGTAGCAGTATACCACATGCAGCAACATGAAGGTAATGATTAATGATTTAAAAAAACTGTGGATTTAACTACTTCCACACCTTAAGAAACATGCAACCTGTCTTTTTTAATTTATGTAACTTTCCAAAACTTTGTTTGTCATTAATAGAGAATTGTTTTTTTTTATGTATAATATGAAATGGCAAATTAAATTAATTTGGAAACTGTAGCGTACCATCATCTTATTAAGATTAAATTTTCTTTTTTTAATCAGTTTTCTTTTTTGGGGGGTGATTATTCAGTAGCTGCGAAAAAAGCTCTCTATTGTAGTTCACTGTTGGATTTAGTACTGTGAATAGTAATCCGTTTCTCTCTTTTTCCAGCTCCATGTGGAGGGAACCTGACAGGTCCTAGTGGACTGATTTTGTCTCCAGACTATCCTGAGCCTTACCCCCACGGCAGAGAATGCGACTGGACAGTAACTGTCACCCAAGACTACGTCATTGCTCTCAGCTTCAACCAGTAAGCTTCACACTAGCTGATACACGTGCGTTGACTATGAAACACAAAATGACTACCGTTGATGTATTCTTATTTTGCATCTACATTTCAGTTCACACTGCCAGCTGTTGTTACAGTACATACAGCTTATCATAGCTGCCAATGTTCTAATATAATTTCATGTAAACTTCTGCAACTAGGTTTAGCTTGGAGCCCAGTTATGACTTCTTACATATCTACGATGGGCCGGACTCACTCAGCCCCTTGCTGGGTAGTTTCTATGGCACGGATGTTCCAGATCGCATTGAGAGCAGTTCCAACACGTTGTTCCTGGCTTTTCGCAGTGATGCTTCCCTCAGCAGTAATGGATTTGTGCTGCAGTACACAGGTGGGCACCTTTTAAGAGGCATGGTTTGCATAACTACACTATTTGGTTTATTGGACAAAACCGTCAAAATAGTGAAGACCTACATTTTGTGTATCTGTGGCTTCCTATGTGTGAGTTTTTCATCATGCCCAGCACCATAAGACGCTGAACAAAACAGTGAATTTTAAACAGTGTGTGAGCTCTACCCCCTAAACAATTCATGTGTTAAAATTCTTCCTGTGGCAGAGTGAGAATGAATTTACCCTCTGCTGCTTATCGACCTTGCAGATTGTTTCTTTTTTAACTTTCTCCTGTGTCTAGTCCAAAGCAAGTGAGATTAGTGGTGTGAAAATTGCTTCAGAGAAAGAATGGGCTGTGGCGTCCTGATCACTGCAGTCATTATTGATCTGTACCTCCTCTAGTCGCCGACACTAACACAAAGAATTACGAAAATGAAAAGCCGGCCGCATGTTTGCTTAAGCGCTTTTTGATCAGTATTTCGCGGTTATACAACAGCTATAAGAACATATACAGTAACATTTTGCTGTCTCTTATTTAAGCTCAGCTAAATGCAGCATGCTGTTTTGGGGGACCCACCCACTATTTGCTCACATGCGGTAATCTGTACTGAAGGTAAAACTAATTAATTTAAGCAAAACATTCAACACTCAAATTACATAAACTGTCAAAATAAAATGTGTGTTATATGAAATTCAAAGACTATGTGTGGCCATTACTTGAAATAATTGTTATTTGTGCTAAAGAAAAATATTGAAAAAATACTAACACTCTTAATTGTTAAGGTCAACATAGCACATCTGTGTTTTCTGCATTTGTGTTTCACACACAGAGCCTCAGTGGGTGTATGTTAAAGACATTTTCCTAACAAATATACAGACTGTGAACAAGCTCTAAGTTAGACAGGGCATCTTCGTTAAGGGCTCTGCTTGAGAGAACAGTGTTACATCTTCTTAAATCTCCCAGCCTCAATTAGAGCCGTTTAAGGTATCAGACGTTTAAGCGATTCCACATCGACCCTGAGTTTCTTGGCTGGTGTTCAGATGGGATTTGATCTATGTAACTGATTTTAGAACGTTTCCCTTTATGCAATAGAGTTCTCCATTCATTTACAAACTGAGCATAAATGGAGTGAACACGGTCTTTTACAGAGCCTACCCCTTAACTCACTCCAAGCAATATCTACTGCAGTGTGTGACTCAGTGTGTGATATTGTATGGCCAATCTGGTAGAGCAGATGGACTCAGTGTGTGGCTCAGAAAAACTCCCTCTCCCCACTTCCAATTCTCCACACTAATGAACCATAACCAAATAATACATAAATTACCTCCTCAGTTTCAGATAAACAACATGGCAGAAAAGCGTGTTTGGCTGCAGGTTTGGGTCTGTTTGGTGAGGAAGCAGCGAGTTGACGAGTTGGACCAGCTAATAGTTGGTCGGACCGCCACTAAAAATTTCATTACAAAATTTGCCTGAGGTGCTGTCAGTCTCTTTACAAAGCAATTGTTATGTCTTTCTGTTTCAGTGTCTCTGGCCATGTCTGTTTAGGTTCTCCAGGGAAATATGTGTGCGAAATCTTTCCATGCCTGAGACCCATTCGAATTACGCACATAAACACAGACATACGCGGACGACAAACACACATACGAGCACCCGCATACTCTCATCTGTCTAATTCAACTCCAAGGCTCATTTTCACTTCACATCACATTACCAAAACTCTTGAGTATTTTCTGAAACAGATGATCTCTCTAGCCCATTGTCTCTTGCACCTGCAAATGTCCCAGGGCAGGGCTTGCTAAATCGGCCGTCTTTATTCCAGCAAGTTACCTTCTCACCCCTAACTTGCGTCCAGGGCCAGTTCACACCTAATGCCTGCTATATCTGTTGCGCCTCCACTGTCTCTTGCCAGGTGGGCTCGTTTAATGGAGGAGGCAGCGAGGAAAGATTCCGGTCTAAATCCTCCCATTAAAAGGCTCAACGTGTTTAGAACAGGTGCCCTGGGTGACAGACAGACAGACAGACCACATGCCAGAGTGCCTTAGCACTGTTGATCCGTGAAGGGCGGCATCCTGTCTGGTCACAGGTGCCCAGCTTTCAGGCCTTAATCCAGAACGTACGTTATCATACATCATATCATACATTTCAATCATCAATTCTGATGTGTTTTTTCAAACAGAAGAGTTTGCAGGAAATGTGCTTGTTTTTTTTTATTTAAAGCACCTGGGGAACTTAAAAAAACGGCTAATTGTGGAATAAGAAAAAAGAAAAAATCACTTCCAACACATCCCTTTCAGTAAAGCTAGACAGTACAAATACAGAGTTAAGCGATTCCAGGAAAGTTGACATTGTCAGTGCTGTGTCAGGTAACAGTATAGCATGAGGAAGAAGTGAAGTCTTAAAGACTTCTTCTTTGTTGGCATTCCAGTTGACCTGTACAGATGGGTGGAAGATGATAAAAAGCTGCCTAAGAAAACATTTAATTCACCTTTCCTTTTATACACGTGTGTGTATTCCCTGTGAGAATTAAGTGGACTGTGTTTAAGATTGAACTAAATAGCTTGAGGCATTTTTCCTATGTTTATTTTAGCTGTGAGGGTGTGAAGTGTGCCAAATTGACAGGCCTCCTCTCACATGCACGTTTTCCACCTAAGAACAATGTGATGGCAGATTGAGTGAGACATCTTTCTCACGGCCTGGAGTGGTGATTGATATGTGGTTAGATGTGTGTGTGTGTGTGTGTGTGTGTGTGTGTGTGTGTGTGTGTGTGTGTGTGTGTGTGTGTGTGTGTGTGTGTGTGTGCTTGTGCGCATTTGAGGGGTGGGTTATGTGTGTGTGTGAGGAAGAAAGCTTGCGTATGTGCATTGTCTTCTCTAGTTGACTGCACAGCGAAGCGTTGTGTGAAAGGCGGTTGTGTGCAGTCAGCAGACCTTGGGCCAGAGCAATGCCACTCTCAATCAGCTGCCTGTCTGTCTCCACAACCATACATACCTCCAGCAGCCACAGATGAGAGGGCACTGTCAAGGGCTAGAGAGAAAAGTGTCAGTGAGATATATTTACCGAAAGAGGAAAGTGTAGAGAAACGGAGAAAAAAGGAAAGACCTAAAAGAAAGGAGCAAAGAAGGAATCTGAGAATATCAGGAACAGTAGGCAGAAAACAATTTCTACTCCAGCATTACTGCTGCTGCTTGATGCAGAAATCTTTTCACTGAATACCAACACACGCTCCCTTCTGTCACTGATTTTCCACCGTGTTACCTCTCTCCGCAGAGAACCCCAGGGAGTCTTGCTTCGAGCCGGGTTTGTTGCGCAATGGCACACGGGTGGGCGCCGACCTCAAGCTGGGATCCACTGTCGCCTACCACTGTGACAGCGGCTACACGCTAGAGGGAGACCCAACCCTCACTTGCATCATGGGGGTAGATGGCAAGCCAAGCTGGAACAAACCCAAACCCATCTGCATTGGTAAACACTGACATCTGGAGACGGTTGTTAAGAAACACAAACTGCATCATTGCTTATAGATTTATCACCTGTAAACATGCCGGCATGTGGTATGTGATTTTTGGAAGAGCTATATCTTACAGGTAGATGTATAGAGCTGGCGTGGCATTAATTTAATCTGCAGTTTGAAGAGAGCTACTTATTTTGCATATCTGCTCCGCACACTCACCTCCTGGCTGACATTCACACGACACAACTTAAAGCACAGAATCTGGCACTTACATTTTGTAGTCTCAGTTCATGTCAGGCGGGATACCTTCTCGCACTACACACATTTTTACATAAGCAAAAAAGAAATTGGTTTAGTACTTGCACAAAACTGCCCGGACACATGGAGCATTTTTAAGGGCTTTAAGGAGATTCAGGTCTCATCTCAACCAACCTAACCCTGAGGGACACTTGGAAAACATTGCAATTTCACCGTGGCAAACACCAGGGACATCTTCCACCTAAAGCTCAATCAGACAAGAAAAGTAATTTAGGAGTGATGGAACAGAGGGGATAGAAAAACGGGAGGGAGGTGGGGGAGAAATGGAAACTTACACTATTGGCTTTAGACCTTTCTTTTGTGACTGTCCTGTCTCTTCATGTTTCACCTCTGTGTCTTTCCAGCACCGTGTGGTGGACAGTACACAGGTTTGGAGGGAGTTGTCTTGTCTCCTGGTTACCCTGGAAACTACAGCAGTGCACGGACTTGTCTGTACTCTGTGGTCGTGCCCAAAGATTACGGTAAGCCAAGGAAGAGCAGTATATTACTATCTTTGGATGCTTTTCTTGGCAGATTCTAAATTGTCCATGTTTGCGTGTGCCTCTGAGTAAACAGAGGTGAGTCATTATGAGTGGCTAATTAAAATTCAGTTGTACTATAGTGCTCAAATTGCCCTTATTAGGCTCAGATTATGCTCAAATTCTTTGCTAATTCAACATTATTTCACTGTTGAAAATATTAAAAGTGAGACTAGTTGGGCTTTTCTTTTCTATGCTTGAATATTGGAGATGAGTGCGTAGGAGAAAACTTGTTTGTGGAAAACTTGTAAATGCTCCCACACACCATCTTCCTAAGTTGCAGTTCAAGTGCTTTAGTCAGAGGTTTACTGGATTCCTTTTTCCTACTTTTAGTAAAATCACAGTGAGTTATAGTCCCCATATCCATCTGTCTCTCATATACATATTTTCACATTACTGTGGTAGAGCATTTTAATCACTGTCTTACACACGAGGGATTCTCTGTCTGAGACGAGCACCAAAAATAATTGGTGTGTGGAAGATCCAGAGTTTCACTAATTCCTTTGGCATCGCCTTCTGAAAGGTCAAAGCTTGCTTCCAACATGTGAGCTGATACTGTAGGAGCGGCAAATTATTTGGCAAAGCAAAACAGTGCAGAAGTGTCACACAGCTCAAACAAGCAAATGCAGAAGCCAACGAGTTTTGCTCACTTGGCCACAATGGCTCCATTCTTCTTTCTCTCTTATTATCCCCTGTTTCTTTTTCTCCTTACTCTACAACCTTAATGAGTTAGCAGTATCACTCCTCCCTAAGGGAGAGCTGAAGTGCTGTTATTGTTAAATGATACCAAACGGCAGCAGCCGCCATGTGTTTGGCTTTGGGGGTAATTCACCCCAGTCTTTTGAAATGCCGAGGTCATGATGCCCATTCAGAGGTCCGGCGCTGTTTCCAAAACTACACAGCACCCATCCGTCTCGGGCCCTGTCGGTAACATATTTCACTCAGTGAAGTCAAAGCGAGAGAGGAAATTGAAATAATTCAAGTCTACATTTGCACTTTGCTGTGGCGAGACTTGAATGTTCTTACCTCCTTTCTTGCTGCTTCTCATCAGACTGATGCATAGGCCGTTTTCCTCAATGCAGAAGACAGGGTTAGAGTCGCTGACTTCTATCATAGATACAGACGAAGGGGATGTACAAAAAAAAGAAACTACTGAGTAGGAGATGGCAGATGCTGAGTCATGTTGAGCAACTCAGAAGATAAGGTTCTGCCATCACATCTAATGGAGAGCACTCGTGCTGTGTCCCCTCTGCCTTCTTTCTTTCTTTCTTTCTTTCTTTCTTTCTTTCTTTCTTTCTTTCTTTCTTTCTTTCTTTCTTTCTTTCTTTCTTCATCTCTCTCTTTAACCTACAATATCCACCACAAGTAAACTAGACGTAGATTGGATGTGATGTGAAGGGCTGAATATGTTCAGGCAATAGCAGTAGAAAGAGTGGTTTGAAAGGATGAAAGCACCATAGTGGAGCTTTAGCTGCGCATTGTACAGCAGATTGGCTGTCATTGCCAAAGCCTTTCATCTACTGACAAGCCATCAAGCCCAGACAGGTCTGCTGATCTTCCTGTGTAATATCAGTTTCTGGGGTTGTGTTGTCATAACTGCTGGCATTATCCAACTTACTTTAAAGAAGACATTTCGATTGAAAATATTTTTAATATTATTCTTTTGAATGTGATTACTACATTACTTTTCATGGATTGTCTGTGTCATTTCAAAAGGATTTGAGAGTTTTCAATGTGGTTGTGATACGTTTACTTATTTTAGCTCTGATGTCAATTTTCTCTCCATATCTGTGTTTTGTAGTGGTCTTCAGTCAGTTTGCCTTCTTCCAGACAGCTCTGAATGACATTGTGGAGGTTTACGATGGGGCAACGCAGCACTCTCGCGTTCTTAGCTCCCTTTCTGGAGCACACACAGGTACTTCAACACAAACACATATCCAGATGCACAGTTTTGTGTGGTTTCTATAGGAAATGTGTCTGTATGTTTTAAATTTTAATGAGGTGGAAAATAGAAGCTGCTTACATGAAACTGCAGGTACACGAGATATGACTCATACACACTTGTAGCGCTTTTGTTTCATATTCAATATGAGCTTATACCAAATCAGCAAATGTGATTCTGACTATTTGAGCTCCCAGCCATTATGTTTTGAAATGCCAGGGGACTAAATAAAATGTTGCCGTAGTCTTATCCCTTTCATAAAGATCCAGTTAAAGTCAGAGACAAATTGCTGACACAGGCGGAGCAGGCATGGCTGCAGGTGGGCTCCAGTGAGCTGTAAAACAATTGAGCAGTGACAACAACAACTTAAAGAGTCGCGGGGATAACATATCAGCAGACAGGCTCAGGAAGACTTGCATGCACTTTCTGTACACCTGGATTGGTATTACACAAACATGTCAGCTCTTGGGATGCATCTGCATGCACACATACACACAAGAAAAAAAAAAAAAAAAAACACATTTGTGTACAGGGTTTAAAGCCATGAAAGGAGACAGGGATTTTCTCACTCCCTTTCATCAAGAAAAATAACTGTACATTTTTTGTTTGAGCACCTGAAACAAAGACACCGACTCAAAGCATTACTATTCTAAACACTGAATTACAACCTTGAAGCATGGGTATTATAACAACGATATTTGCTAAAATTTTCAGCTTAAAGATGTTTATTCATCAACAAGACAGCTGGATAAATCTTTGCCAAATTTGTTGCAGTTATTCTTGCATGAATGAAGTACCTTCAATAAGTGCTAAACTGATGTGCCATGTGCCTTAACAAATACCTTTATTTAATAAGAAATTACAAATATTAAGACAACAGAATTTGTCCTATTGTGTGCTTCATTATTCACATTAAACTTAAAACTTAAATGTTAATAATATGTTAAACGTTATGGTGCAAATTTCCAGTTTCCCATGAAAAACAATTATATATTTATTGGGAAGCAAAGGCATAACTTGTGAGAAACATCAAATGACTAAATGTACTTTGATCCCATTCTTTAGATGGATATAACTGACATCTTCCTACAAATACATCTGACATAACTAGTCTCAAGATAAACTAGTGGCTGTAGTATATTTGTTTTGCTAAAAGGTCTAAATAGATGTTGAACAGATGTGCAACACACAACGACAGAAGAACCGAGCAAAGCAGTTGCATGAACAACAAAAAGATTGCCTTGTAAGGGACCTGTAAGGTTAAGTGTGAGAAGCTGAAGGACAATCTCTGCAACAGTGTCGTAAAACCACAAATTCATGGTTGTGATAAATGCTACAACTGTGTTGATGGGCTTCGCAATAGCTTGAATAGGAGAGGTTCAACCTTTGAGGAGTGTGAAAATGAAAAGGTGTGTGAGTTTAGGGCGGCTCTCAATCTCAGTCTACCCCAGACCTGTAGCTTGACAAAAGCAAAATGATTACTTTGGTTTGTGTCCAGAGCAGTCTTAGAAAATCCAGTTACAGCTCAATAAACAGGAAGCTATATTAACTGCTGCGGACTCCTGGCGGTAGGTTCACAGAGCTCTCTAACCAGGCATGGCAGAGCAGAGCTGAGGCACTTTGGCAAGGGAAGAGAGAGTTGTAGCCCACACAGACAGGTGCCACCAAAGAACTAGTGCACACAGGCATAACTAGCATGAATTAGGCCACAAACCAGAAGTGTGTGCCTTCATCTACCATACAAATGCTCAGAAATGGACTAACATACACATCTGCAAGCTTATCAAGCATTTAAATTCCACTTAGGCCTGATTTACTAATAGCATAAATACAGAGTAGTGAAATAATGTCATGTCAATGTCAATGTCATGAAAATTGCATGTTTGATGGTGAATGTTTTGTTATTGATCTAAAACAAATTGTATGATGGACAACAGGTGGAAATATGGTGGAGGTGGCCATATAAAGTGGATTTTGAGGTTTTGGGTTTTTTTGATCCCTTAAGTTAGAGAAACGGATAATGAATTAATTATGTATCATCCCAGGGTATTTGGCCTTAACGTTGGTTATGATAGCATTGGAGTCACAAACAGTCTGCAAATTTAAAATGTTTGCGTTTGGAATTCCTCTACGGATGCTTGGTGTTTGCAGGGGGGAGAAGGCGCACGTGTATATAGCCAATCGCACTCTCGGGAAACCAGCAGCCACATAAAAGCTATGTTTGGCCTCATTCATTGCATCCTGAGTGTGTAACAAGGATTTCAGGACTAGGGGCAACACACATGAAAACCTGCTTTGGAAGACTGCAGCACAACAGCTATAGTACTCTGCAGACCCAGACACAAAGAGGCTGAAATGCAAGAAGTTTTTGCATGCCAGGTATTGTGTGGTTCCTTCTTGTGACTACAAATCGCCCGTAGCTCACCCAAGATCTCCTAAATTGTATTGCCAGACAATATGTTTGTATTACTTTTTTCTTAAATCATCCCACATGAAGTATATTAACACAATTGTTAAACGTGCTCTTGATGAATTATTTCATTTCTCCTATGCCTACTCCTAATCCAAATATCAGCAGCTGTCTGTTATCAAGCTGATGGCACCTGCTTTTCAAACATATGCAAAAAAAAAAACAAACTGATGCAATCACAGCTAACTTAGTGCTTTCAGGCTTGCTGCATATGTGGCTGTGTGGCCCCAGACTTGTCAGAGCCTCCATGCTTACACCTGTCCACCAGCAACATTAATGTTGTGGCTGATCGCTGTACAAGCTGTCATTAGAAGCAGTAAATATATAGTCAGGTAATGAGTATATTAGTGGTTGGCAGAATATTATCTGTCAAGCTGAATATATCACAATAGTCAAAACACAAGGAAGTATGCTGTGATTGTTCTGACCTTGAAAAGTGTACTGCATGAAACTTATCTCAGCATAGCATTCAGTAATATGTTTTTATTATATTCATGTCTGGTGAGGCAAATCACATTTGGAAATGAAAAGGAAAAGATCAGAGAAACGATCACAATAAATAATGAAATGAGAGGGAAGGGATAATAGAATGAAACGAATGATAAAAGGTGGGAATTAGAAAAAGAAAAGAAAACAGCATGTAGGCAGAGGGGACAAAAGGACTGAATCAAGAAATCAAGGGGACTTATCTAAATGCTAATTTTAGAATTGATCACCCCTCACTTGGCCATCATTTTTAAATGTGACAGTTTTTATTCATGCACACTTAAGTTTGACCACCTTTATTGCTAATGTGTATTACTTTACTTTCAGTGCAAACATGTTGCTGAATAAATAACATTTTAAAAATATATCCATAACTATATCTATGAAATGTCAAATTAGCTTCTTGTAATCGCGATTAGTCTGACTCAGGTTTTAATTCCATTGAGTTGTGGTTCAACAGCTGGAGCCTTAATCTCTGACATTGTTTCCCCTGACCGATGACCACAACAATTGCCACTGAATGTCTGCTACTGGCGAGCCAAAGTTGCATCTGTCCTTGTACATCTTCCTTTGCCAGTGTAGAGGAGCATTTTAAGGGCAAAGTGGTGTGGAGCTGCACAGTGGCCAGAGGTGTGATACATTACATGCTGACACACATTTGATCTGTCTGGATAAATACCTGCCATGCACAGCAAATTATGTAACACTGTCACCATGACAGCACACAGCAGGTGCTTCCTCTAATAAACTACCCAGCATGCCTTGGAAATCCTTCAGCAGCACTTGAACAATTGTGGCGACAACGCATTAAGAAACTCTGCCATCGGAGCTGTCTCTAACACTGCACTTAAAGTCGCACAAATCTTCACACACAAGAGTGTGAGAAAAATATGCATGCACAGGATAGACTGACTGACACACACACACACGCACACAATCACACACACACACACACACACACACACACACACACACACACACACAGAGATACACAGATGTTGCCTCTGGGGTTAAGCACGTCTGCCTCCCACTACAGTGTGACAACAAGCAGACACAGAGTAATGAGATCCACTGCAGAGAGCCAGTCAGCAGCACACTGTGAGAAAGACGGAGGCAAAGACAGAAGTGCTCACACTTTGTATCATGTTCTACATCAGTCAACAAATAGTTTTCCACCACAGTAGACACATCACGGAGGCTTTCCTTGTGTTAAATTACAGTATGAACTGGTAAGGATAGCAGGACATAATTTCAAGAATCTCTTCATGAGGATTACATTTTGGCACTGAGATATGTTCTTTGTTACAGTAAACATATACATACAAACTATTTGACCACTGCCCTTCTCTGTAAATTGTTTATTATTCAAAGAAAACAAAACTCACACATTTTTACTTTGCAGATAACAAATGTATTTCACATACAAAGACCAAACTAAACACTTAATTATGGTTGAATTTAAAACAAAAGCCAAACCTGACCTGCAAAATATCCAAAGTCTGTTTCAAAACACGGTATTTCTACTACAACAATAAAAACTCTTTCACCTATGCTCTTGAATTTTGACACATGGACAGCCACTGAGCCCTGGTTAGGTGACCTTAGAGTCCTTCCTGTATGCTATGCTTCTAAAGCTTCCAGCATGCTAGCAGGAGCTTGATTGTGGAGAGCCTTACTCAGCAGGTGACAAAACCGACCTCAAATTTGATTGTGTGCTTCACACACAGCCAGTGAAATAAAGCCAGGGGAGGTGTGATCCTTGCAGCTGGTTCTACAGCACTTAAGAGTTTTGCTGCACTATTATAAACCAGCTGCAGATTTTGATGTAATGATTTTTTAATTAGATATGTGAACTACAATTGCAGATGAGAATTGCGATGGTCCAGCTGGAACGAAAGGAAAGAACTTAACATAAATTAGAAACATTTATGAGTTGGGGTACATAAGAAGAGGACAGTGGTTGTTGTTCAAGGCTCATATACTGATCAAAAAGAGTTATCAACTCTCTGAATATGGTTTCATATCCAGAACAGGTAGACTGTAGTATGTGTTCCAACCTGTGATATGATACTATTAGTGCAATAATCAGGACTTCCATTTAGTCACAATGTAGCTAAAGTAAATTGTTGGCTATCGAATAAGCACATCAGATAACTGTAATCTAGTATGACAGTAAAGTATTGGGCTGATTTCAATAATCACCATGTATTTGTATATTGAGATACGATCACCACCCCCTGTCCTGTAAGTGTGGTACATTTATATTACAGTAAGTTTTACTGGGAGAGACAACCAGTCACCTGTCATAGCTAAAGACTAAACAACAGACGTCCACTGAAAACACGGATTTTCACAGTATTTTTTTTTTCACGCTTGCAATGCAGTGAATGAACAAAGCTGCTAATTATGTTCATATTTGGAGACCTGCAGTATGTCCTGTTTCACAGAATCATTAGCAGAATCCCTACTACTTGGATTTTTTTTCTTCAAAATATTCATGCTGGGCACACAGATTGAGTCCATAAATAGGCACTAACATTCACACTTAAATTGTACTGTACCAGGGAGGGAAATATTTGTTTGTACTGTAAATGTGTAGATGATTATAGTATGGCAATTAGACAGCAAGAAACAGTTTTATGATCCAACACGAATAGAAAGTGAAGGTAGCACTGTGCTAGAAACAGTACAAACTTTTCTTTATTTCAGGCGAGTCGTTGCCATTAGCAACCTCCAACCAAATCCTGATTCGGTTCACCTCCAAAGGCCAGTCCAGCTCTAGAGGATTCCACCTGGTCTATCAGGGTAAGTGTGTAACACACAGACACAGGCACACAAACAAATCTTACTGTCTTGTTTCTTTTGGATTCGCTATGTTCAACCCTCAGTTCACCTCCATAATAGATGACTTGATGAATGATTTAGAGGGACTCACCTTCAGCCACTGTTTGTGACATGCTTATTTGTACATCTGCAGAAGTGTGTGCCCTGCAGCATTAACGCTAGAAATAAAGTAGTACTCTTCACTAACTAACTGCCTTTTAATTCAGGGTGAAAGAACCACAGGGCTAAGAGACACTAAATGTCACATTTTATTTCTGGAGGATAAATAGTGATCAGATGAATACCACTATTGGGGTTTCTAAAAAGCCACTTAATTGAACATGTGGACGGTTTTATAGAAAACCCAAGACAAAAGTAATTGTTAAGAAAACTAATTTGAAAGTTTCATTAAAATGCCTCAGCTACTAAATTCAAAGAGCAATCACCTGAAGTGACCCTGTCGTTCTCTTTGTTTCTTGAAAGCTGTGCCGCGTACCAGTGCCACCCAATGCAGCTCAGTCCCCGAGCCCAGAAATGGCCGCCGTATGGGTAACAACTTTGCAGTTGGCGCAGTGATCCGCTTCGAGTGTAGCCCGGGTTATGTGCTAGAGGGATCTAGTGCCATTGAATGTCTGACAGTTCCCAGTGCCCTGGCCCAATGGAACAGCTCCATACCCAGCTGTATAGGTAGGACTTGAATACTGAAAGATACAAAACAAAAACTTACTAAGTTTGTGTTTGTTTTGTTCTATTTCTTTTCTGTCTTTCCTCTCTGCCTCTGTTTCCTCCAATATTTCTGTCTCAGTTGAAGCCGTCAGTTCCAAACTCTCTTTACTCTGACACAGATGTGGGCTGCCAGCCATTGCCTGTAGCGATGCAGCGAGAGTCAGCCATGCAGCACACAGGTGGCAGGCGTTGCTGAGGGTCTCAAATACACACACACATAGGGAGATAACCACATGCACACTTTCACTGACACAACATACAGCTGCAGCAGATGCTCCTACACTGTCACCAGATGCGTGAATGTGCAGAGCAAGCTGGAGAGACTGTAGACAATCCCGTGTTACATTGTTGGGAAAAATCTATGCGTTTTCTCTTTCCTTAAAACAATTGTACGTGTATACCTAATATTACTCCCCCTGCCACTTTGTCACCACTCAGTGTGTATCAATGACACATCTGACATAATTAGACTGCTAACATGATTATTTTTTCCCACAGTTCCATGTGGGGGAAACCTGACCCATCGAACTGGCACCATCTTGTCGCCTGGCTTTCCTGAGCCTTACCTCAACAGCCTCAACTGTGTGTGGAAGATCACTGTTCCTGAAGGATCAGGAATTCAGGTTTGTATAAAGTTTCTAACTGAGAAACATCGAAAAAAAAACACGCTAGTTAAAAATGTCCTCAATCCAAGTGTAAATCTGAGATAGATCAAGCTGTGTTAACCAAGTTTAAAAAATGTTAAAAAATGTTACATCCCCTAAACCATCTCAGATCCACAATATCCAATACCAACAATCTCACATTTCCAATACACACAACCCAAGACCAATGACCCTGGAGGTTACAGTAAGACACAAATAAATACACAGAATCTGTGTTTTGGGAAGGGAAAGAGAAATACAGGTTTGGCACACATGCTGTACATGTATGAAAGTGTAACCCCACACAGATACAGAGTAACGTTCTGGGTTTTGGCTAACTGTGGACACGATCTGCATACGTCTGATCAGAGTAGTAGTTTGTTTCCACAAGGGGACGCAAGTTTTAAATCTCACACAAGGCAGGTCAGGAGCCCAGTATTTTAGATTTTTTTTTTTGGGAAGCATGAAATTAAGCAGAGTTGCAATAATAATAGTAGACACCATAATAGACACACATTATAATGAAACACAAAAGCTGAGCTGCATTCACTTTAAGTGGAGTAATCCAAACTGATTCGGGTCGGACTCATATTATCTACCTTTAGCCTGTAGCCTTTACAGCTCTGTGTGGTCTTGACAACAGATTTCTTTGTGGTGATGTGTTTTCATTTTAAGAAGGGCTAATTAACAGGTATCACATAGTATATCAAAGTATGGAATTTGTAGCATTTACAGAAGCGCTGCATGAGTCCATAGACTGTACAGAAGCTCAGATTTTAATTTGGCAGATCATCATACCATAAACTTTCTCAACCCTAGAATAAGTTGGTTCAATTGCATTACTTCTTCAGTTTTTTTAGTTTATGTCTTGTGTGTTAATTCACTCTAACTATTCTTAATATTTTATGCACATGTGAAATCTAATAGGAACCTGGACAAGGTCTCTGTGAATGTGTCCAATTAAAAGGCCCAAAAAGGCCCCTGTAGCATAAAACCTCAGTGCCATCCCTCAGCTGTTAGCTCCTCCAACTAAACTGTGCATATCAGCCTTTGCTGTTTAAAAAACACACGATGGTCCACAGGTGCACTAAACAGCAACAGCAATACTGTGCAAGTGAAATAGATTATGAATCAGAAGCTAGAGATGACTGTACAGAAACCAAAATCTGAAAAGCAATAAACATGACATAGAAATATATACAGTACATACAGACTGAAAATGATGAGGTTTGGTTATGATACAGTAAATGAGAGCCTGTTTTAGCAGTGCTACTGTTATTGTAAATGTCCAACTCTCCAACCATCCAGACTGCTTAGAACAGTGCACTGCTATTTCTCAAAGCACGTCCTGTTTTTAGTAAAAACTGTGGTGTTGCTTCAGAAACAGCCAGTCTGCTCAGTGCAGCCACACGGAGAAGTCGCTTTGCACTGCTTTGTCTGAACAACCATCTCCCTTTGTCAGATCCCTTTCTCTTACCTGTCTGCTGTGCTCACTGCACTTGGCACCAAAAAACACAGACATGTAAAGGGAAACTCGGGAATGTGGTCGTACAATAAGCAGAACAATTAGGGCTGTTATCTGTAATCTTTCTTCCTCTGTCTCTCATGAAAATAACTGATGTTCAAACAAATGAATCAATCAGCAAAGTCAAATGACAAAAGGCTTGACCGCAAAATTTTCACAACTATTAGGGATGTTGCTTCCATGCTCTTAATATCGTTGCCTATGTTAACAATTGTGTATGTCCATGCATACATTATACCACCTGCTTTGATCTTAGCACAGTAACGCTGAGAATGAATGTTGCGCTGCATTATTTAAATTAACCTCACACCTGTTTGTTCCTCTCACCTGTGCAACGTGGGCTAAAGTTGGCACAGACAGGCAATGCTCATTTCAAGGTCACAAGGTGGTGTCTGTCGGTTCTTTTGTTCCCTCTGTCTCACTTGCTCTCTATCTCTTTCAATAAAATAATCCATGTGCTTTATCACTGCACACAGGCAACAATCAGCAAAACTAAGTGATTCACAAAACCTTTTAGCAGAATATTTCCCTATTTTAATTGCTCTGTCTCTGGACCCATCTAGCTGTCAATGGTGTTAATTGCAGTGACCCAGTTCTTCAAATAAATCATTAGAAAGAAGGATTGTTCACGAGTGCCAAATCTCAAATTCTAGTTGAATGTCAAGTATTTCAAGAATGAGCCTCGAGTCAGGCCTCAAGTCTCTGTGTGGGTGACTTAAGTGCATCTCGAGGCTATGTAACATCCCCATCTCTGGCCTGTGATACCAACGTTTGCGCTTTCTAATGCAGCCCACATTGGTAGTGCCTAGAGAACTCCTACTTGTAAAGGGGGCCTGCTGCTTTCTGTCTAAACTCTCTGCACCTGAATCATCCTTATCCCCACTGCTCCTGCTCCACCCCATCTCGTTCACACTCCTGTCCTCTTTATCTTTGTCTGTCTTTCTCACTGTTGCACCCCTTTTACCAGCTAGCAGATACACATTAGATTGGAGTGTCACGATCCAGAAGAGAACTTAAAGCAGCAAGGTGCCTTGCCGGCACATTTGCTGTGGCGCCCTAATGAAAGATCAATCTGTGATCTGCCTTGTCTCCCCGAGGTGCGCCACAGCTCCTACCACCCCTTTAATTGGCTCATATCCGATTTAAAACCATCAGAGGCAGAGAAGAAGGCCGAGGAATACATGTGAGAGGGAGGCTTGGGCAAAGTGAAAGAATGAAATAGGTCACATAGATTACTGAAGGAGTGGTTGGATTTTAGCTAAAGGCAGAGAACAGAAATATAATAGATGTAGCCCCTTCCACACATTCCCCCTAATGTACTCTGCTAGTTTCATACAGTAAGGGTTAGTCTAACCTTCCACCTACTTTGGTGAACATTTAATAGGAGAATATCCATCATTTAGATTGAGTTTGTGAGAATCCAGAAGTTAAAGAGTTAAGAGTTTTCTTAATTACAAATCTACTGCCCACTCGTTGAGCACAGTCTTGCAAGAGGATGCTTTCAAAAACAAAACAAAGCAAGACATATATATTTAAATGATGTGTGTTTTATTTCACTAAGAATTCTGAACCTTTGTTATTTGTGTCCTTCATGACTTAGGTCAAATTTTAAATATTTTAAATTTTATAAAAAAGGGTTTCTGTCTGTATTATAACGTTAGAAATATACATACATAGAAATGTTTGTCATTTTCTAATTGCCATTTAACATGCAGTTAACGTGTGTCATGAAGGTGAAAGTACTAACCATAGCCTTTGTATTTAGTCCTTCCCTGTGTCTCTTTTTCACATTCACATCTTTATGACGCTTCCTCCCACTCATTAATCTTCAACATCGTTTTTGGTGTCCCTACACGTACCAGCTCTTGACCTCACCTGCTAATGTGCTGTACCCTTTACCCCATCCTTCTTTTGCTCTCTCTATACTGATATTTCCCTTTTCTTTCCCCAGTTCTCACTATTTGTGATACTCTTCCAACACCAACCTGTCTTTTGGTTTGTCTCTTCCCTGTCTCAGATCCAGGTAATCAGCTTTGTTACAGAGCAGAACTGGGACTCACTGGAGGTGTTCGACGGAGGAGACAACACTGACACCATGCTCGGCAGCTTTTCAGGTAACACTGTGTGTGTGTGTGTGTGTGTGTGTGTGTGTGTGTGTTTGTGTGCATTTACTTCCATGCAGGTGTTTAATCGTCTTTTCACTGCTAATTTAGACCTCATCCTTTGACATAAAATCAATTTTAGAATTCACTCATAGATACCAGACCAAAAGCGCAGTCGAGGCAATAAGTGCCACATCAGTTTCCACAGAGCAACATGTATGAACTGGGACACAAACAAATTTTTTAACTAGCACATAGAGAGCTAAAAATGAGGGCCTCATTTGCCACAGTTGGCATTGCAACAGTGCTGAATCAATTTGAGAGTACATAAAGGCAACTGGTGTAGTCATGGGAAAGAATCAAAATTCCAATCTGTTTGAGCTTCCCTTGGCAAAATCATGGTACGTTTCTACAAAGGTTAGACTTTTCTTTGTGGAGTTGAAGTAAATGTTTGTTTGTGGTATCTGTGATTCTCGCCTCATGGTGAGGATACAGCAACAGGGATTTCTCCCTTTTTGTTTGTGCTTGGAACCAGACCAGAAGTAAATATTAGATTCACCCTGAAGTAAAGAGATGAAAGAGAAAAAAACAAGCTGACAAATCTGAGTTATTAAACGACCAATTTTAGGTCATATCTGTAAAATGTGATGTTGTGTTGTTGTTGTTGTTTAAGTGTTTTTAGTTTGTTTTCTATCATTATTCTCTTCATTATCAGCTGAATGCATACCCACACACTGGAATAATCTACTGACTCTGCTCTTTATCTTGTTAGAAACTAATAGGCCAGACTATTATTATAGTTTAAATATACAAACTATATCTGTTTGTTTTTTCTCAGATATCCTAATACACATAATACACAGTTTACCATGCTTAAGTGTTTTGTGCAAGCACACATACACAATTGGAAAATGTAAAAAGAACAAGCTCTTCATCCATTTGCCACTTGCTATAGTTTCTAATGGTCGGCCTATGCAGGAGATAGAATTGCTAAACCACAATTATTCTTATCCCCTAGGCACCACCGTCCCAGCGCTCCTCAACAGCACCTCCAACCAACTCTACCTCCACTTTTTTTCTGACATTAGCGTGTCTGCAGCCGGATTTAGGCTGGAATACAAAAGTAAGTAAAACCGCAGTTCATAGTACTTGATGTAAATCACTAACACCCTGAGGACAAGTGTTAAACTAAATAAGGGTACATTTCTTATGAAGACTTGCTGGTTATGTTTCTCACCATGGTCAGATGTGTGTCCTACAATGTTTTATTCATATTTTACAGTGTAACTTCTCATTTAATAAGGTCATTTTTATGTTACTATAAATAAATGCCGTTCATTTCCTCTGTCCCTCAATTTCTCTTTATTCCTTCAGCGGTGTCTCTGACCAACTGTCCAGAGCCTGTGGTTCCTATGAATGGTATTAAGGTTGGGGAGCGTCTTCAGATGAATAATGTGGTGTCTTTCCAGTGTGAACCTGGGTACACTCTGCAGGTAACATCTCCTTCTGTAGCGTCACATATGGTTTGGTCAAAAATGATGACAAAACCATAATGATGCTTGTCCTTTTCTTGATTTTGCTAGTGTCACTCACCCCTTTGCCTCAGTTATCTCCTCACAGATCAAATGTTAAAATAGCTGATAAGTAAAATGTAAGAGATAACAAAGTGAGGCAGGCATTTTTCCTCTTATGTTTATCAAATACAAAGAAGATATCTGGACAGGAATCCTTTATTTGTTGGGTGTAATTTCTAGGATGTGATGCTGTATTCTGCACATCCTACAATGCCTCCACAGTTATCATCTCAGCTTCATGAGACAGATGGTAGCATCTGTGGAACACGCTGCATGCAGTAGTTCATACAGCTCCGTGTGAAATTTCCCCTCTTCACTCTACAATGCACATCGGGACAGTGTGTTCCCACCAGTTCTCACTCACTGTCCTCGCATAGAGGCCCGGTTTGGTTTATGTCACTGTTTTTTTTTTAAATAGGTGTTATTTAGTATCTCTTCATTGTAATAATGTAGATTGTTTATAACATAAAGGTTTGCTGAGTTTCATTTGGATAATCAAATGTACATATGAAAATGAAATTCATATGGGAACACATATTAGTCATCCTGAACTCCATGTCCAGTCAGTTCACAAGTGTATAAGCCAATTTCTAAACACTATTCTCTCTGGGTAATCAAATAATATTGTCTCCTATTATAGGGTGTCTGAAGTTATGCCACTAACCTGCAATCATGTAAATGGCCAGAATATTGCTTTTCTCACTTTATTTGCAGTAGCCACATTATCAGCCACAATTACGTAAATGAGCCAGATATAAATGAAGTGTCTTAAACTATATTAAAAAGATTCAAATTTTAAATCACATTTTATTGCAAAGTAAGTTAGGTAGTTGCCCAGTTTCATGACTGGTTGTTGCTTTCATACATGTAGGCTGTTTATACATGCACTAGAAAGTCTGTGATCATAAATTTGCAAATCCGACCTAAAGTTTGGCTGCAGGTGTAGGTACTGTATATATAAAGATAGGGTAAAGAGGAAATTAAAATATCCTCCCTCAGGCTTAACAATGTCTGGAGTCATTATCAGCCATTGCAGTAGCACTCTGTTGTCAGTGATAACTATGAAAGAGTACATTCTAATAGTTCATAAGACCTCACTAGCACGTTGCCTCGTTCTCCTCTTATGGTTCATTATTGTCAATGCCAGGCTTTCTGCAACTATGACTGTAAACACATTTTCAGAAAGGTCAGCTGAGTTAGTCCATTATATTCTACATTATACTTTCTAACAAGTTATCTTTTTTTAAATATATATTTTTTGAAAAGTTAGCTTTGAAAGCCGACTCCAGAGCTTTTGCTGCTTATTTTGGCAGAGCAACAATAAATGTGCACTTCTCTGTAATCGTTCTTTCTGTGTGTGTGTGTCTCTCTCTGTATGATCATTTTAATATGCTTGTGGGTGCATCTCTATTGTTCTGTCACTTCAGATGGATTTAGTCATTTAGTTGCCACACGAAGTCATGTGGAGAGAGACAGCACGTTCAGATAATTAGAGCCACAGATGAGTGACAGTAGGGAGAACAGATGAATTAATTGTTCGTGTTTTTTGCACTTGTGTCTTTGTATCTGTTTTTGTACATGTCGTTGCATGGATGCTCTTTGCAGGGGAACTCGCACATCACCTGTATGCCTGGGACTGTTAGGCGATGGAACTACCCACCTCCTCTTTGCATAGGTGAAAAATAATACCTGTTTATTCATCTTATGCATGCAGTTTTTCACTCCTGTTTCTTCTCAACTTTTGGACATATTGTCCTTGGAAACTCTTTACTTAGACGAGCATCAAGCTACTCCCAACTCTGTACAGAAGATCTAGATCTGGTCAAACCTAGAAACACATAACAGAGATGACTAAGCTCTTACTTCACCAGAAAATGACAAGACATAACCAGAAAAGCAAATATTATATTTCACACATTTTTATTGACTTTATAAAATCTTCTTCACATTTGAAATTAATTGGAAGCTTGAGCATATGCACTGTGAAACTCTTTTTTTCTCCATCTTGTTTTCTGTCTGTGAGAAAGCCTTGACAGATGTGTTCAACTTATTGGAACAACCTGCTATTGCCTAATTAGTTCCATCTCAGACCGTGATTGGTTGAAGATCAGGGAAGATTCACTGTGTTTACAGGCATCAGCAGTTTCCAGATTACCTCAGGTTTTTCCTGCTGCAACAGGACAACATTTAACCCCTCACTTATTCCTTACAGAAACATAATGGTACAGCACCCTGATTTTCTCTTCTCGTTTGGTTTCTTCCTCCTCTGACTTATGTACACTGTTTGTCCCATTTATTTCTTAATCTTCTTTCCGGTGTTTGCTTTCTTCCACTTGCCGTACCCAATTCTTTTTGCCTAGAGTCAGCTTATTCTTTTACTATTATTTTCAGCATCCTTTCATCTTTTTAATTTTGGTGTCAGAATCTCTCACTCTTTTCATCTTCTTCTTCACTATGTTCATACCTTTTTTCTCATTCCCCCTCTTTTCTTTTGAGTCGTAGTCTTGGATCTTATTTGCTGGAAACATATATCGATCATAGAGTTTAAGATGAAAGGAGAGGGATGAAAAGTGGCAAAAGACACAGAGCTCCAGAGTTCTTAATAGTCAGATTCATTGTCGTTATTATGAGATGCTGCCTTTGTGTGTCAATTTAATTTGTTGACATTTTTACATTTTACAACATTTATTTACTTATATTTACTTATTTGCTTTGCTTTAAATAAAAATATGACCTATCTCACCTTATGCTATGCTATATATGTATCTCATATCATGTCACCACGTTCTACTCGCAGTGTAGCTGTTTAAGCTCAATCTACCAATGAGCATAGAATTGCATTGAATTGCGTTAAATTATTATAATCTGGGAGAGTCACTGTTTGCAGACGCTAATGAAATGCTTTGTCTGCCCTCTGCTAGCTCAATGTGGTGGAATCCGGGAGGAGATGGAGGGCATGATTCTTAGTCCTGGTTTCCCTGGCAACTACCCTAGCAACAGCGACTGCACCTGGAGAATCTACCTGCCAGTTGGTTACGGTGAGCACTATGAGAGGCTCTTACAGGAGGCTTAGTCTTTTAAACACTTAAGAACCTTTAATTATAGAGTTTTAGGGCTTGTGGATTGTGGAATAACTTCCGGAGTTGTAGATATAACCAGCATGTACTCACTCCAAGGGCCTCAGATACTCGTCACATCCTTTGGTTTTACATGTTGATGCTTGTGCAGCCAAACGGTACCTTTAGTGTGTTTATAAGATGCCAAGTAGAAGGCGCCATTAAATGATGTTGTGGGATGTGAATGGTTCATACAACTGATTAAATTCATTTGGATCTGAAAGCCTGTGCAGTAATACCATACTCGTATTACAAGAAGACAGTGGCATTCCGTTTTCATTTTCATCTCTTCTTTTTTTTTCCTAGGAGCCCACATTCAGTTCCTTAACTTCTCCACTGAGGCCAACCATGATTTCCTAGAAATACGCAACGGGCCCCTCGATACAAGTGCAGTGATTGGCCGATTCAGTGGCCAGGATGTTCCCTCCTCTCTTCTCACTACCTCCCATGAGACCACAGTATATTTCCACAGTGACCATTCGCAGAACAAGCCGGGTTTTAGGTTTGAGTACCAGGGTAAGAATCCAAACATGTGTCTCCTTGTACTAGCAAAAGACTGGAACAGCAAATTATGATCAGCAGTGGGACTGGTTAATAGAAATAGACAGAACAAATCAATTGATATGATCACATAATCACTAAAGGAGCTCACAGAGATGAATTATGTCTTGTTAAAACTAGAGTAGTAAATCAGAATTTTTTTGCATTCATTTACACGTACTGTTGTCACTTCACTGTGAGTTGTATACATGTAGAGCCATTACATTAGTGAATTAGCCCATGAACTGACTGTGTTGAACTTATCAGCCCACACAGCCCCAGTAAATTCCCCAGATCTATAAATCCCTATTATCTAACTGTTGATTACTTAAAAGATTTCCTTGCAGTGTGCCAATATAAGGCTTCATTGCATATCTGCATGACTGCAAGGAATAAATTGCCCTTGTCTACAAATGCAACAGGCACACAAAGTTAGTTTTTTGTGATTCAACAAACGAGCTGGGAAATCGAAAGGTAGCATTGTGCATTTACATAATTATGTGTACATTAGCATATAAATCAAGCATTATATTTGCAAATACACCCCTTTTGCAGTATTTGCATGACTTATCTTTTACAAAAGGGAGCTGTGATCCATAGAAATCAATTGCTTTAGTCATATTTATATCCTGGCTCTTCAAGGCTCAATGGCTGCTCTGCTTTTGTATCCAAGAAGTGAGAATTATGTACCCACACTACCACCGATGGCTGCCTCATACTCCACAAGTCAAACCTGCCGCTGGCATTTTTTTTTCTCTGAAAACTCCTGTCAAAGAAGGAGGAGGAGGCAGAAGGAGCATTTAGGAGGTTGCGCACATGGAGGAGGAACAACAGAGAGATGAGGAAGGGGAATTAAAAGTGGGAAATAAAAATAGAGAATACTCCACTAGAACAATGCTGTTGTCTGGAAGATGAGCATTCACATACTTTACATACTGAGACAAACTTGTGGTGGTTGTTGAACTGGTTCATATCTTACATGCAGTAACAAAGAATCTATAACAGTCAGAAAGTCAGACTCAGTAGGCGGCCATAGAGATTATTAAATAAATACATACAGTAGTTTCACAGATGTACTTATTTGACATACAGCTCTGGGAAAAAAACACATTACTAATGTTTTAACTTAAGAAGTGTTCAGAAATCAATATTTGGTGGAATAACCCTGATTTGTGCAGTGGTTCCAGAGCTGTACTTATATAGGGGCGGAATGTTCTTTTTTTTTTCTTTGATTATTACATATGATCTTACTTTATCAATTCACTAACAATAGTACTATATGACTATTTAATAATTAGCTTAATAAAAGTAGGTAGCTTAAATGTAAAACTTATAAAATTTTAATTGATTATTTTCCTTGCTCCTCCTCAGCTTATGAGCTACAGGAGTGCCCTGATCCAGAGCCTTTCCATTATGGAGTAGTGGTGGGTGCTGGCTACAATGTGGGCCAGTCTATATCCTTTGAGTGTCTGCCTGGCTATCAGCTAGTGGGGCATTCCATCCTCACCTGTGAGCATGGCACCACCCGCAACTGGGATCACCCGTTCCCTCGCTGCGAAGGTAAGGGAATTTATTTAATGTACATTTTACACAATTAGAAACCTAGACACTAAATAGTTCCAAACAAGTGTCCGACTAAACTGAGTCACAAATGCAGAACTAAACCAATAACACCCTAACTTCCTGTTCAGAACATAGTGAGCCATTACATCATTAGGGCGAAGGGCGGCCATGAAGATAACGATTATCTATTATGAATAATGCAATTAAGCTGAATTATCATCCCCCCATTAATGAAGCAAAGTCCTCTTCAATGAAAATCAATACTGTGCTAAAGAGGAATGGAGACAAATAAAAGATGAATAAAAGAGGGGCTAAATTGAAAAGAAAAGTAATGGGCGCTCGTTCTTTCGCCTCGTCCTTGACCCAAATTCTCACGCTCTAGCTGTCGATTATTCAATAAGGCAGGCAAAATTACAGAGGGAGGTTATGACCATGACACTGGAACTTTGAATGGGCGAGCAGGGAAATAAATGGGAGTGAGAGGAGAAGCAACAGAATGAAAAGGCAGGCAGAACAGGAGATAGTGTCTATCACAGTTTTTTCTTGTATTGTATGTATAGGCCTTCTCAATACTCCTGCGAAACATGAAGCTGTAAGATACTTCAAGAGAAGTGCTAGAAAAACGTACCTGCCTGAGTGTTTTCATGTGTGCATGCATGTGTGTTTTTATCTCTATGATACTGGATACTACAGGGACATGCATATATGGAAATTATGCATCTCAGTCTCATGCTTCTGTAGCTTTAGTGTATATTTTATTTCTATAATAACCTATCCAATTCCAGGGCAGCCTGTAGCTGTGCCAATTCAATATGCAGCATAAATAAAATATTTAATATACTTGAGTATATATATTCATACCACTCTAACTCTACCGTATGTTATTTGACATGTTTTAGTCCAGGTCTGTGTGTGCATGCATGCATACATTTATTACATTTTACAGTTTGTGTATACATGTACATTTATGCTATCCGTTTGAATACATTGTGCAGATACTTTAACACGTTTGGGTACATGTACTGTACGGAGTATGTATCCAAACTGACCAGTTTCCTTACATTGAGTTGGCTTTAATCTTAGGACCTGGTGTAAGAAAGTGGACTGGAGATTCCTTAGCCTCAGTGGGATAAATAAACCTGAAGACACAGATGCACAAGTACAACTGACTGCCATATTCAATTTAAACTAGCTGCAAATGCGTTATTTTTGTTTGTTTGTTTTTTTAGCCAATTGGTTGTCTCCATTCACTGGAAGAAAATCTTTTAGGGTATTAAAACTGACCAAGTCATATAAAATGTTCTTGTCTTTTTTTATTTTACAGATATTTCCAGCATGCACCCACTTACAAATACAAACTGTATACCACTGCCTTTAGCTGCAAAGTAAATGTATTGATCCTTTGAGCACATATCCTCTCAGCTAATATGTAGTCATTAATACATGGCAGCGAACCATGTTGTAACACCTTTACTTGACCCAGTACAGCTCAGTACAACCTGCTTTTCTGTCTCTCTGTCACTCCAGTGTTTGCATAGATTTCCTCTGAGAGGGATGTAAGACATTGATTTTTGCTACCTAGGCTCCATTTACCTTACCTAACTTGCCATTATAATTACACTACATTGTGTCTATAAAATGCTTTGCATTGTGATCTTTTTTGTTTCAACATTTCTCTGCACTTAACCTTTGCTCATCTCTGCCTCCTTCATCATCAGTTTCGTCAGGGAATCTGACATACCATATTTTTCATGAGCTACTTGAGCTGGAGCTCATGATTCCACAATATATTAATGTGCTATAAATGAAATTATAACTGGGATAACGCAGCTTTTGATGTTTTGATGGAATCAGCAAATGACAGATAGCATTTTAACCAACACGTTACATAGCGAATTAATGTTTATTAGTTGCAACTAAAACAGTCTTCCACCACCATTTGTCATTTTAATTAGCAAATGCAGCTGCCATCTTTGGCTAAAAATTAGAAGCTGCTAGCTGAGTGCTTTGCACACTGAAATGTGCTAATGATAAATAATGTCTAAAGACTTTAACAAATCTGTCTATTTTGCCAACCTCAGTGTGTGAACTCAGCGTGTGAGTCACTCACCAATGGGATCATATTATGTTTCACATTCACACTCTTAATTTTCACTCTCCTGTGCAGCAGAATGCCGAGCTGTAGAGCCAAGCTGTGAAGGAGAGCAGTCTTGCAACACCAGCAGGTTATGGTAGAAAAAACAAAACACAATAAAGAAAGGAATGGATTTTGACCAGCATTTTTAGCAGCTATCAGTTGATATAAATAAGCATGAGTTGGCCCTGATAGTGATCCTTAAAATTAGTTGGTGACATCGCAGAAATAACCTGCTTTTTTAAGTTAGCTTTCTATAGCATCTACTTATTTGATAATATGATATTTTTTAGTTATTCAGTTTATTTTTTGGATTTAAAACAGTTACAACTCATATCACACCTAACCCTTCAAGGAAATTCTCTTATATCACGCACAGGGCTGCATATAGTAGCTGAGGTTTAATCAGTTGGTCTGATCGATAGCTCATTTACCAGGTGAGGCAGCAGAGGGGCCAGTTAACCATGAGGCTAAAGCAGACAGCTGTATGACGTTAAGAAACACACATAACCCGAGAGAGAAACTGATGGATAAAAACATGTAGTCTCTGCTCTGGAAATGACCATACACCCACAATCATCCAGAGGGGCTGCTGTTAAGTGGAATACCCTCCCTGGATTGCTTGAGATGCCTGCCCTGCTGTGATTACCACTCCTTCCTGATTCTGCACCACTGTGAATTTGGGGTGTCTCTAAGGGCACCAGCGGGAGTGTTATGATTCGTAATCGTGGGTTAAAAGTTGGTTAGAACCTCCTGGGTTCCAGACGAACGTTTGAAATATAGTTACAATTTCTATGCATGCAGATTTCCTGGGTGCAGGAATGTGTGTTTGGCAAGGCATGTGTCGACAATTTTGATACAGACATGCTGATAAAGACATGCTGTTGTAACCTTTGCTGTCACTAAAACCTACACTCAGAGGTGTACAGTACATACTCATGCATATCCAGTCTATATATACATACTGTACTACTACAAGCCTCAAAAGCCTGGTTCACTGCCTGATCTTTAAACACTCCCTCTTCAGATGGGAAAGGGTTGAGGCCTTATCTTAGCAAAACACTCCGTCCAAGTCCCCACTTGCTAACAGGCTTTACTGGCTATTTTTTAGCTCAGACAAGCGCCTGGGCAGTACATGCAGAGTGAAGGAGGGTGTGGGGGGGGGACACTGAGAAGGGAAGCAGAAGAAGTGGAGGATGAAAAATCCTCTTTTTCCACCGATTGCAGCTGAATTATGCATCTGTCCTGTTGCGTTTCCAGCCTACTGATATATTTACACTACCTCTCTCTCTCTCTCTCTTTCCCTTGCCCCTCAGTGCCATGTGGTGGCAACATCACATCAGACAACGGAACCATCTTCTCCCCGGGTTACCCGGAGGAATACCCTAGCTCAGCTGACTGCTCCTGGTTGATCACCGTAGCTCCTGGCTTCGGCATCAAACTGAACTTCACTCTGCTTCAGGTTCATGGGCCGCACAACTTCATCACTGTCTGGTAGGAAATGCTATATATAGAGCTTATTAAAATTCCTTCCATGAAATACTGTTTATTATATATTACATACTGTGTATATGTTCATTTTTCTTTGTGAGTATGTGTCATCAGTGCCATCTTAGCTTACTTAAGTGTCCTTGAAATGTTGTCAGTTTATTAATATGATATTCCATCTGCAACTGTGTGTACAGTGTCTACCTCAAGTATATAGTGTTGCTTGACAAAACTCAGTAAGAGTCCAGTTAACTATTTCCCCCTCCTCTCTTTCCATGCACTGTCCTCTTTATATGTCTTCTCTGCTCATTTTCTAACACACAAGTACAGTATGGCCTTCCACCCTCATGTTTGTCATACTGGCAAATATCTGAACATTATAAGGTCATGTCAGCTTTTCTCTTTCTCTTTATCGCTTTCTGTTCTTGTGTGAGCACTGCTTTATTCATGTCCACCATTCACTCCTTAGTGGCCCTCTACCTGATAAAGAGACTAATGTAATCACAGCAAAGGATTACATTTTTATATTATACATACTAAATACCAAACACAAACATGCTAGTGTGTGAGGAAAGGGAATAACACAAACAGTAGGTTTTTCAGCTGGTAGAAATGCATGTAATCCCTGTGGGTGTGTGCGTGTTAATGGTTGTGTCAGTATATTCATTTGGTAGGTGTATGTTTTTTTGCCTGAATGGGGATCACTGGGTAAAGCTTCCTTTCATCACCTCTATAATGCACGGATGGTCCTGCCATATGTGCAGCCAAAGTCAGGATTTTGCATGCACGGTGGTTGCCAGTCCCAGTTGATCCCCTCTCCCTGAGACAAGCGCCAAAGGTCCCAGTTCTCTGTGAGACCGGAGATCTGATTGCTGGCCAATCTGGCAACTTGACGACCACATGAAAGGTTTGCATGGCATGGGGTAACATCTATGTTTTGCAGATTGGGTTTTTACAGACATTTGTGGGACAAACTTTTGTCTATAGAGAGTTTATGTTACTCAGTCGACATGACTTAAGTGAGCCAAAAGTCCAATTTCTATCTATTGTTGCCTTTTTGTAAACAGACAGCACTGTGTTGATCTTTCCCAACAAGTTCCTGTAGAGCCAAGATGAGGACTATCATGTTCCCCAGTTTCCAGTTACCTCCACTGTGTATCTATCGACTGAACTACTGAGCCAAGGAAATGGGCTTCGTAATGGCAGCTTGGCCAGAGAGCTGTCAGGCAGTGGTCCCTAGCCAGCCGTTTCCAGACCTGCTTGTAATCTCCCATGCCCAGTCTGACAGCCAAAGACAGATGGTTTTTAAGCTGAATGGTTGTGGCTGGAATCTGGGAGCTGGCTTAATCGGCCATGCCCACACCAGGGGACTGCCAAGGCTGAGCCACAGCTTCCAGAGACACTCCCATTGGATGGCAGTTAGCAGGAACAGTGCAATCCAGACCTGTCATTCCATGCTTATCTGTAATTTTTACCTTATTTCAACATAATCACCCAGAGCAGCTGAGAGTAATTGCTCTGGTTATGATGAAGTGAGGGCAGCTTGGTTATACTCTGCTGCTGGAAGATGCTTGACAATAATCTGGCGTGTGGCCTTGTTTGGTCTTCTCACAGATATGTGTCACGGAGCCTTAAGGTGCTTTATGATTAGAGATCAAGCAAGCACTTTTGTGCAAAGGCTGGCTACTGAAAATATCATGATAATTATCACCACTGTACCACTGTTGTTCTTTTTAGGTCATTGTTGACGTGTGACTTTTGTTTTCTTCAGGGATGGTCCACAAGAGACAGCCAGGAAACTGGGAATATTCACTGATGGAGAACCCAATGACCCACCCAGTAGCACATCCAATCAGGTGCTGATACGTTTCCGTAGTAACACAGAGAAGGGTGGACTGTTCCGCATCAGCTACCAAGGTATTTACGTTATCTTACTTCATCCTTATTTTTACAACTTATTTTATGTATGTTCTGTGTTTGACTCCTGGTTTCTTTAATTCTGTCCCTAAAGCTTACAGGCTGCAGTACTGCCTGCCTCCCCCCATCATTCCTAATGCAGAGATCCTGATGGCAAGCAAAGAGTTCAAAATTGGTACGTGGAAGAGCTGTCACGAAGCGGCCTATTTACACCCATGTAGACACACAGTGACTGCTATTTAAGCATGACTGACTTGTATCTTGTATCGAATTGTGTCTTGCTGAAGTAGTTTGCATTTCTCTAGGTTCACTGACTACACATCCCATACGGCAGTGGTACTGAATATTGGCTCATCCCAAACTGTGTCGCTCAGAGAGTTATAAGGCAGCAGTATAAATGAATGATTAGGACAGGATATTCAGAAAGCCAGAGGGATTTGGGGCAGGTGTTCTCATTCTCCCTTGTAAAAGACAATAGAGATTAATTCTCCTTATCTGTTTATTTGCATACCTCCTTGACTCATTATTATTCAGAGATACAAAGGCAGCTATAGGATCCCCAATGGGGATTTATTGTAGTTTTTCCACTGTTAACTTTTTCTTTCTCTGAGACACATAATGGATCATGATTACTTCTCAGTCACATTAGTATTCTGGCTGAGGAGCACTGATTGGTTTATGAAGACATTTTTGCTAGTATCAATCTTATGTATTGTTGCCTCCATCCCTGAACCGTCGCTGACTGTATGTCTTGCTCCTGGATGTCTCTCTTCAGGTGATATAGTGCGCTACCGATGTCTTCCAGGCTATCAGTTAAGTGGAAACAGCATCCTGACCTGCCAGTTAGGTACACACTTGGAGTTTGAAGGGCCTCCACCCTCATGTGATGGTGAGTCGGTGCCTGAAGATCTTATCCATGGTAAAGCATTGTATTTTTTCAAAAGGTTATGTTCTCACTCCCTCCTGGAAAATGGGTAATACAAGCCTAGTCCAGCTACTCAGCAGCTCCACTTTAATAGTGAGGGATAAGAGCCTTGCTCAGGAGTACCTCAGTGACGGTAGGAAACAAGTGCTGCTCTTCCTTTTCCTTTATGTGACATCTCAGATATTAGAGATTTCCACTCGCTATTAAATTCACCAACCATGCACTAGGTGTGGTTTTCTATGTTTCCAGTTTCCCATGAGTACTCTTTCAGAGCCTCTAGTGATGGAGCAGTAGCCATGTATCAGTCTGGTAGTGCTTTCCATCTCTGTGAATGATTCCTAGCTCCCCATGATGCTGAGGATGGCTGCTGTGGTGCTTGCTACATGCTGAGATATTGTCTTCCCAGAGGACTCAATGAATTCATGTTTCCTAATACACTGTATCATTATAATACAACAACTAAGTTATGTGCCATACTTTTCCTCTGGGCAAGAAAACTCTTTATCTAATCATGAATATATGTGTCTTTCAGTCTCTTCTTTTTTTTAATGATGGGCTTCTTTTTCTACATCGTGCTTCATCATTCTCATTTTGTGCATCTTACTCAGTTTGTGGGTTATGTGTGGTGGACTAGGAAGAGTAGGCGAAGTTTGATAAATACATATAATTTTCAAGTGCTAAGTAGGAAGTTTATGCAAATGCTCTCAGCATGAGGTGAAAAGGGAAATGAAAAAAAAAAAGATTTAGGCATAGAAAAAGGCCAATGAAAGGGGAAGAGGAGCTATGTATAGGCTAATAATGAAGATGTGGAACAAAGTACCCAGGACACCCAGTGAGAGGCAGAACATCCTGAGACAGAGACTGAGAAAGTTACGCATCAAGTTAGAAAAAACAATGAGAAAAGATAAAATCTTGTGTGTGGTAGTTTTTCACTTGTTTGTTCACCTTTGACCGGACATTTGGACACACCATCATATGTGCAACAGGAAGCTTTGTATTTTCATTTAAATAAATACCACACTTTGTGCACAGCCTTGTCTTGCTAAGCTAAAAAAAGCTGTGTGCTGTTTTTAAATTGAAAATCAGTAACAGTTAAATATTTTTTCTTGCAGTTTGCTGTTCATTTCAGCAGGAGGACTGCACTCATGCTTATGTCTGCTCTGTTACTTACTCTTCTTATGCTGAGAGACACATTATGCCTGGGACAAACTGTTCTACCGTACTCCTACCTGCAAACTGTCACATTGACTGTATATACACAGACCAGGATGATGGAGAGGAGAGCCAGGGATAACAAAAACTGAAGGATTTCGGTAGCTGAGTGAGAGGGACAGGGTTTAGGGTACAAACTAACTGATGCTCCTGTGAAGCATGAGGAAAAGATTGGATAAGGAGAGCACAGGGTAAAAAAACGAACATCAATTTAGGATTGAGAGTAGAGCAGGAGTTAAAAATCTATGGGGCGGGGGGGCCGAGAAAGGGAAAGACTTTGCTGGAGGTAGGGGGTCAAGAGACGAAGTGCACAGCTCATTGAAATGCAGAGGACGTGCTTGCTGCAGCTGCACCTATCAAATTACCACTTTTAGATCTGACAAGCACAACCCTCCCTGCATGTCTAACTGATCCCTCAACACACGCCGCAATCACACTCAATCACAAACTAATCCACGTGTACTGTACAGACGGGCACACTAGTTGAGCATGTGTCTGGGTTACACAGCACTGAATATTGTCATTGTGATAGTCTTCCAGAGAGCAGCACCAGATCTTACAGACAGCTCTGCAGTGCTGCTTGCCCCACAGCGCCAGTATCCTCTCTCATCCTCCGCATTTCCTCTGTCTGCAACCCCTCCTTCCTGACTCGCCACTTTCCTACCCTGACTCACTAGCGTCAGACTTCTGATCTTACATAACACGCGTACCCCCTTTATTCCTCATTCCCTTTTTTTTTTTTGTCCCTCTCAGACTCTGGTTTATAACACAGTGCAGTGTATTGTCACATACCAGAACATACTTCAGTACCCAGATCTGTCTTTTCTCTGTCTTTTAGTATCCCCCAAACTGATAGTGAATAGACAGAGAACCAGAATACAGAGACATAAAATCCACCAACATAACACACAAAAACACAGACACACAGACTCTTTTTCTGTATAAAGTTGCCCGCTATGATGGCAACAAGATTTAACCTCTTACATTTCTTGCCGCTGGTGCTTAGTGGTTGGTTTGTAGAGTATTTGATTTGCTTACTAACTGATTAAAAAAGGTTGTGTTGCCTGTACTCTCTGCTGAGACCACAGGCAGTTCCAGTATCACACACTCAAAGCAGCAGCAACAGTACAAAGTGTTGCTTGAATTTATTAATGGAACACAAAGAGCCCTGATGATCCAAAATCCCTTTGTTTATCCTCCAGACAGATTTGTGGTTAAAACCTGCATAATCACCCATCACATTATTTTCCCAGTGTGCCAGCTTTCTTGGTCCCTTCACCTCCCTCGCATCCTATGTCTATCTACTTTTTGTTCCATAGATTATTATTTTATCCTAGGCCACTTCTTTTGCTCCCACAGAATGGATTACAGCTGCCAGCCCTAACTTCTCAGAGTTGTTAGGTCCTGATCCATGCTATTACTTATGTTGTGGCCCATCCCCTGCAATCAGCTCATTATCACTCCTCAGCTTATGCTAATTAAATACCAACATGAGCATCGGCATCTCAACAGCACTGCGGCACTAAAGGCTTGATATAGTGTGGATTTATGCATATGTGTATCCATACGCGCACGCTGGAGTGCACAAATGCTATGTGCTTGTCTGCACATGAGATGAGCAGTTTATACACAAGCAGGAGGGATGTTGCACAGATTGCCGTTCCTCCCACTAGTTTTTTTCCATTCCTTACCTCATTAAAGAGAAATTTAATTTTGAGCTCTATCGGGGTAGATCTCACCTTGTGTGTTGAAGCTGGCTTTTTCCAGCTGTCATAATTGTCCCTTAATACCCTTTTTGTTTACAACAAAACAGAGGGATTCTTCATTTCAAAGTGGATTAGTTTAATAAGTAGCAGCCTATAGATAAGAGTCCTGCCTGTCTGTTTCCATCAGCTCTGAGACAACCTGAAGGCAGTTATGAAGACATGCTAGTAGCTTTCTGAAAGGTCACCAACAACACACCTCTTCCTCAGAGAATTGATCGTTTAATGAACTTCACTCTTAGGTTTTATATGCTACTTCTAGAGGCAATCAGTTTCACTCTCAGTGATGGATTTAAGTCTTTTGACTCACATCCACTGAGGTGCTTGAGGTTGTAAATGATTTCAAAGACTGTGACTGTCTTCTTGAAATTTAGCATCAAGGTAAATTAGCCACTTTATTTCCAAAGTTTGATGCCAGGACATTACTCCGATCCCCATTTTCAAAATATATGTTTTGCATTAGGTGATTACTTACTTTGTCCCATCCAGTCATTACTTATACCTTGTATCCTGTTATGGGTCATGAGCAGAGGCTGGAGATGGTACCAGCTGTCATTGTGCAAAAGGCAGAATACACCCTGGATATGAAATTCCCATGGTTTTTTGGAGGGTTTAGGATTTACAACTAATGCTTACACAGTGAATAGCAAAACACTGTAGAAAAAAGTAGACATTTTACCATGCCTTTCTTTGAATGACAGATTACCTGACATTATGTGAGATTTCCTAAGGCAACAAACCCAACCTAGCTGACATATGAAGCAAGACAAAACACACGAGAAGAATTACTTTCAAATGCTGTTCAAACCAGGTTGGATTCCAGTTCATGTAGATTTAATAATGTGTTCCGCTATGAACACACAAAGGGTGGAAGGAGCATGAATAAGCATATACACATAACATATACACAGTTATACACAACTGTGCACTGATACTAATTCATCCACATATGCAAAAACAAGTTTAGAACCACAGAGGAGATGCTGCTAGAATGTGATTCAAGCCATTCAGTATTTCAGCACTGTAATGAATGACCTGCAAGTGCCAAGTGCTACCTTACCCCGAGGCAGAACAGGCTCTGGTATTCAAATTGCGACACACAACAGGGGCAGTTACACTGCCAGCAATATTTTCTGCCACGCTGACAAATATGCACACACAAATGCAAACAGCACCTGGGCATGTGCACTCTGAAGTGGTTTTTAATCACATTTACAAAATATCATGGTGTTGTTCTTGATTTCTGCTATTTTGGCTTCCTTTTATCTTGCATTTTGTTGTGTTTTTTTTTTTTGGGGGGGGGGTTTCACTGTGTATGCCGATAGCTATGGTAGATTGAAAGGTTGGTATCACAACATTATAGCATAAATTTAACAGACAGGAATGCTGTGTAGCGCCTAATAATATAGACTGAAACCACTAGGAAATGTCAAATGATGTCATGAAGGTATCCCACAAGAATACCAATGATGAGGGGGCATGTAGTCTGCCCAGACATGTCACACCAAATCGGGCTTTCAGACATATGTGGGCATTAACTGCCAGCTTAGCATCACATCTGTCACATTTTGACAATGGGCAGAGAGGAAACAATATGCTCATGTAAGTAAATAAGTATCGTCATATAGTGTATAAGCCATTTCCGGGACTGACTAAGCATAGACAGCTTTGATTCATGCAGAAGCATCAGGACCAGAATGACAATTAGGTTAGCCATGTTTTTATTCACACCCAGTTGCCCTAACAAGCGGTATAGATTTAACCAATTTAATTGTGCTTCAAGGTAAATTAAAATCACTAAGAACAATGAACAGCCATTAGAAAATATCTGTGATTATGAATCAACATAGTGCATCAACGCATAAGCAAACACTATCCTTTCAATACAAATTAAGAGATTTATTTTTTTCTCCGCCTTTTATCTCTCTCAACAGTGACTTGTCCGATGAACGAGGTACTGACGGCTTCTACAGGTGTCATCATGAGCCAGTCACCTGGCAGCAGTTTTCCCCATTTTGAATCGTGCTCTTGGGTGGTCAAAGTAGAACCTGGCTACAACATCACCTTCACTATAGAGCACTTCCAGACCAGCCGTCAGTTTGATGAGCTCGAGATCTTTGATGGTAAGCCACTCTATGTGCTATTATTTAAATTAAATAAGCATGACTACACAGTACATTCCATGGATTAAATCCAGTGTTGTGTCATTTAGTTGAGCAGTATCCCATGGCTTACATGTACTGCTCACTAGTCTATTGACTGATCTACAAGATCTACAAGAATGGGCTAAAGTGGGCCAGACAGCTGAATATACCATCCCTTACAAAGCCTTCTGCATGTACTAAGAGAAAATCACACACGGGTTTCGTTTTGTGGTGACAGATCTCCCTTGTACATTTGCATGTGATTACAGGGGCCACAGTCAGCAACTCTGCCAGGCGGCTCTGAGAAAATGGTGGTTATGTACACTAGTGCTGCTGATTAGGTCTTTTTATCTCCTGCCGAGTGGAGGGGGAACAGACATTTGCTAACCTTGGAGCTGCCAAGCCAATTATGGGATGAAATCTTTTTTTCTGCAATTAGAAGCTGCGCAAATTTCGATTTTACCATAAGTATAGCAAAATGCATAATCCGCTAAATTCCATAACTGGGCATAATGGGATTCATATCAAAATCAAAGTCAAAACTGTGTGTTATTATAAAAATTACATTTGTACAAATATAAAATTTGAGAAATTACCATTAGCTTCTTTAATGCTGTTTGTTTATAAGGAATATATAATTAAAATTTTTGTAAGTGGGCCAATGCTTGAGCACAACTTATTATATTATTATTATACAAAACATAATTAATGTTTCTTTTTATATGACATAGAGTCTTGGGCCTCTTATAGCCTTTTTAAAACTTTTCACCACATTTTTATTCAGGTCCATCCAGGCAGAGCCCCCTTCTTATCACCCTCAGTGGTAACTATTCCAGTCCACTGAGTATCACCAGCTCCAGTAACAAAGTCTACCTGCACTGGTCCTTCGATCACACTACCAGCCACAAAGGCTTCAGAATACGCTACTCAGGTAAGTCAGGACCAGCATGTAATATTATAAAGTAACAGGCCTCTTTGTAAATGTCATTTTGTTGAAGTGGTCTATTTAGGATTGATTTTTGGAAGAAAGATTTATATTTGCCTTTGTTAATTCTGGACACTCAGTTCTCTCAATTCTATCAGATGTGTCTTTGGTTTATTGTGTCTACAAGACCAATGTTTTTTGTGCTAACTACAGCTAGAAATATGATCATCTCCATGACAACCTAACGGGGGCGGCAGGCATCTGCAGCACTCCTTGCTGTGCGGCACCGGCCTGGGAATTAGTAAATGCTATTTCTTGTATTGCTTATTATTCTTCCATTTCGTCCTGCTGCTATGAAGGAACTGTTGGTATATGACACCTGCATAACTTGCTATGAATTATGACTGTGTAAATATTTAAAAGGCTCCCACCGTTCTGTATCAACACCGCTCACCCAGACTGACTAATCGTCTCTCTCCTACTCTCAGTGGAACACTCTGTCTCCCAAACTGGATGTTCTTTCATTCCTCTGCCTCTTTTTCCTCTAGCCTCTTTTTTTGTTTATTTTTGTCTATGCTGTGATGGATTTTGCCATATCAAGCTTAGTGACAGAAGGACAAAGTGATGGCTGAGAACCCAAGTCATGGTCAATATGGAGTTGCCTCCTGTACTACCTTGGTGGGGAGTAAGAAGCAGATGGCACAGGCAGATTCAGTGTATCCAACTGTGTTCTTCATCAATCCATCTTTTGTCTCCATGGGCCAGTCTTCCAAAACTGCAACCAACTTGCGTACATTTCCTTTAGCAACTCACTCTGATCATGTTCTAGTCTTTCTCTCCATCCATGTCTCTTTGACTTATTTTTCTATCACTTCATTTTGACGCTCTTTTGTTACGGAAAGCTATAGTAGATGCGTAATTCAATGTAATTATCTGGTTTAATGAAAGAGTACATATATAAAAATTCTCTTCACTGTGGAGATGGCACTGAAGCACACCTACTGGGTATAATGTACGAAGAACATTTTTCTTAGTCAACCTTAGTGTCAAATTCCAAATAAAATCGGTTTCATCTAACATCTCTTCAATAGTGCAAAATGGTCTGTCAGCTCTGTGGAAAGGTTCCACGATGTCTGTCTCGCTTGAACAATTTGTGTGAGGCAGCAACATCTCATAAATGCTGAATATATCTTACACTACTAACATGACTTTAAGTTTTTATGCTGTAAGGGAGTTTTATGTGGCTGCCTGCATGGTGCTAAAGATTTCTACTCAAAAGAGCAGGTTTTTTCTTTGCCACATATAAGTGCCATTTTTATAGAAATGTAATGTCACAGTGATTACATTTAATAAGGGATATGCTTTTTTTGTGTCCATGGTCCACTTCATCCAAATATCTCCACACAATGAGCATAATTTTCTGCCACAAACATTTTTAATGTTCTTACATTATGTCCCTTTTCCTTACCTCTTATTCTCCAGCAGGTGTATAGTGATCTCATTTTATTTTGAAATCTGCAAAATGCAGTTTAGGCTCGAGAGTCTTCCAGACTTTGAGAACCGCAGACCTGTTCCTGGCACCATTTTGGATGTCAAACGATTACTGCAGCCACCAATTAAGCCAGCAAACAAAGCCAGATGCTTTGTTTCTGTTATCATGTATCTATCACTTTTATGATTCTCCTTTGCTTTGGCAGACATACTCTTTTTGCATTGCAGAAAATTAGTTTCCTTTAATCAATTTTCCTTGTCTCTAGTCTGCAGTTGTTGCCTTTAAGACTTTGTAGCATTTGTATTAATGCATATCTTCCTTCACCTTGCCAGGCGTACAAGACAGATGCAAAATAGATCTTGGGTTCTTTGCCATTGAAGACGCATTAATTCTTCACCCCTTCAACTATAATTTTGCATCATTATTGTTTTTTATCCTTGTTGAACTCAATTCTATCTGTATGCATATTTATATTTGTACTTATTTCTTTTTCATAGCGGCATACTGCAGCCCTCCAAACAACCCTGTGAATGGTACTGTGCACAGTCTTACAGGGACTAAATTGGGCAGCACCCTGCGTTTCAACTGTGACCAGGGCTTCCGGCTTATAGGCCAAAGTAGCGCCACGTGTACCCGGACTGCACAGGGGGTGTACCAGTGGAATGCGCCAGTGCCACTTTGCCAAGGTGAGGGCTTGACTGTAGCAGCAGGTCAAGAAAAAGGATGAGAAGGCAGAAGTGTTTTATTTTTTCATCATTCAAGGTAGACAAACGTGCTTGGTAAATTAGCTGGGTCAGGATAAGAACACATTGCAAATGCAAATCGACATGTACAAGAATTGTGATCAATTAGGTAACATTCCATGAACATGAGCTTATTCATTTAGTCCCACTTATCGAAAGTGTTTAAATTAACCTTGAAATTGTGAAAAGAAAACAGAAAGAGAAAAGCACTCATAGCCTAACTGAAGTTAAAGACATTTTTGGAACAAATGTATTTTATAGGTATACTCATTCAGATTTATGATGACTGAAGAAAAGTATTACAGAATCCATTTGCCTTGGATCAGAGTGTTATTTCAGTTGACAATGAGCCATCACCAACAGCACCTCTGCCTCAGGCATGCTTCAAGGAAGCTCACTTCACCATTCTTCAGAATTACTTAACACTGCATGTGTGATCATTTTTTGGAAATGATCAGTGTTGGAGTCAACGCTAGAGATTAAGAGACATTCCATTCATCCAACCGTTAATCTAACCACTTGTTCTCGTAAGGGTTGGAGCCTATCCTGGCTGTCATTGGGCAAGAGGCAGGGTATACTCTGGACAGGTCACCAGTCTATCACAGGGCTCACATATAAAGACAGACCATGATGCTGATGCTAATTCACACTACTACAATTTCGGTGAATCGTCTGTTGATTTGTGTCCTTTTATCTTCTTTCAGAAATGCATAAAATCTAAAAGCTCTACTTTCAAAGTCTTTATTGTATTATATTAAAAGCTTTATTAACAGTATCAGCTGGGCAGCCATTCAGTGTGTGGCCATGTCTACACCAGGTGTAATCTCCACATGAATTATATGTGTTCTCTCTCTAGACTGGATTGTTTTCTGTTGTGCAGATGGCAGCCCAAGCTAATGTTTACTGCACATCAGTGTTGGCTCTGGAAGTGTGTTTGTATAGGAAGGGTATTGTGAGCTAGGCAGTCTGCATACAAAGATGATTGTTCAAATATACTTTAGTACCTGTGCTTACATTCTACCAGAGGCGGTTCCATCAATGTGTTATTGTCATTTCATTACGACTTTCTTCCTCGGTTGCGCTGCTTCCAGCTGCTTCCAGTGCAACACATGTAACTTTTATCCAATCAGATTTTGCCCTTGTGCTGTCGTGAGCTCGAGCCTTCAATACTCTTGAGTGAAGGCTTTAGCACTTGTTAATGGGGACATATTTGTGGATTGTCATGTATTTTAACATGCCTAATCTATGACCCATCAGGGCCTTCTAGCTTGCTGACGTCACGAGTTTTCATAGCGCGTCAGTTTGCTAACTGACGTTAAGCTAACTGAAACTAGCGAGTACTTAAACTTAACAAGAGGATGGACTTTGTTTTCAAATGATGAGCACCTTTGATAAGTTTACTGGATGTTTATCTGAATTTACCAGCTATTGATTATTTCTGCTTTAGACCGTTTCTGCTGGTTTAAACGATATTTAATTTTTGGAGTATAGCACTGAAGGCCTGGGTGGAAAATGCACATTTTCACACACAAAATGCATTCTACCAACCCCATTGTTTTGCCTTCTAGTCATGTCCTGTGGAATGCCAGTGCCTCCAGTCAATGGCAGCATTGTTGGCCAGGACATCTCTCTGGGAGCTCGAGTCACCTACCAGTGTAATCCTGGATTTCGGCTTGCTGGGCCTGTCACCACTTCAGTGATCTGTCAGGAATCTGGTAGGTGGAGCCCCATCGAGGCGCCACCCAGATGTATTCGTAAGTATTTGTCTTTTTGTGTTTATTTGCAGAATTACTAACATTACAAACTGTTATACTGTTTGTAATATTACTAAACCTAAAGTACCCATCTCTCATTTAACAACACAAAATCCAAATAGAAATTTGAATTAATATTGGTTTGATCTTTGATCTTTCAGCTGTGACCTGTCCTGACATCGGCCACTCTTCCGTAGAGCATGGGCGATGGAGACTAATCTATGGAACTCAGAACCAATATGATGCTATTATGATGCTCATATGTGACCCAGGGTTTTACTACAGGGGTCAAAGGGTAATTCGTTGTCAGGCCAATGGCACCTGGAACTACCCAGATCCACGTCCAGTCTGTGAGAGTAAGTAAAGACTGCACTTTCTGTAGTCAAGTTGCTGTGGTGGTACTTGAGTTACCATCCTCATGTGCACTAGAAATAGATAACACTGACAGAAAAAAACATAATTTGCTGGGCTGAAAAAATAATTACATTCAAATGTATCCTATTTCCACTGTGATTTTGAGAAAACAACACAATAAGTTGTTTTACTAAAACAAAATGAATGGGAGCCAAACAAAACAAATGTGCTGTTTATTACATTTGGCAGTATGGAACAGGAATATATAATATTGTTTTCTCATTTCAGTCATCTCTTGTGGGGACCTTGGTACTCCACCAAATGGCAACAAGATTGGAACGTTAACTGTGTATGGAGCCACGGCCATTTTCTCCTGCAATACGGGATATACACTGGTGGGCTCTCGCGTGCGAGAGTGCATGTCCAATGGGCTTTGGAGTGGAACTCAGGTTCAGTGTCTAGGTAAGATCCACAGCATCCAAAAATGATTAAAACTTCATTAAGGCCTGTGTTGACACTTCTTGTACCTTGATTCTTTTTTTCTTCATTAATCCACAGCTGGCCACTGTGGTACCCCGGAGCCCATTGTGAATGGACAGATCATTGGCGAGAACTACAACTATCGAGGCAGCGTTGTGTACCAGTGTAACCCAGGGTTTCGTCTAATCGGGGTGTCAGTGCGAATCTGTGAACAGGATCATCGCTGGTCAGGACGCACACCTGTCTGTGTTCGTAAGTGCCCAGAGAGAATATTCAGTTGTTGGTATTGTTATTGACTATATAGGTTGTAGTTAATTTATTCAAATCTGTTTAAATGAAAAAACAGATTTTCAGACCAATATTATCTACTTGGAACACTGGTTGTCAAACTAGTTAACTAAAACATTCTCAGAACAAGAAAGTCCTTTTTCCTACTATAATACTGTTGCTGCTCAATGATTTGTAATAAGTCCAGGCTTATATTACCTTAAGGTGCTCATTTAAAGCTGATACCAACCAACAATTTGTGTGATTAAACTCGAGCCTTCTCATGCTGTTATTATATAACATTTCTACAGAAAGCTCGAACACAAGCCTCTGCATAAAATGCAGGTGTATTCGAAAAATGCTAGGATAATACACTACATTCATCTATAATAGCATATATTTTACAAGAAGATTATGTTATTAGGGGCCAGTAGTGAAAATAGAGACATAGAGCCAGTGCAGCAATGGGAGTTGTGGATTTCGCGTGTGGATCACCGCTCAGAATCTAGTTTCAGCATTGTGTCCATTCTGCTTTTTGTGTTGTCACATTACCTTTTCTAATCCAGGAAGGGCAGGGGTATTTTTCGACAGGTGTTTCAGATAAAACTGTACGAAGCCCTTGCATTGTTTTGTAAATGTGTAACCATTATTTCCTTCTTATTTTGACTTTTGCAGCCATTACATGTGGTCACCCTGGCAATCCTACCTTTGGTTTGACACAAGGAAACCAGTTCAACTTAAATGATGTTGTACACTTTGTCTGCAATACCGGATATGTTCTGCAGGGGGCTTTGAAATCTACCTGCCAGTCTAATGGGCAGTGGAGCAACGCCCTCCCCAGGTGTAAAAGTAAGTTTCTAGTAGATGCTCAAGTTCATCAGTCAATGCAGCTATGATTTTTGAAGAAAGTCAGGCCTGAAACCAGCACATGTAAAATATTGTGCCTGATTCTCTCTAAATAAGTTATTTCTATAAAAGCAATTTTAGGAAATGAAGTCATGCAGTTATGACTAATTACTAATATAAGAGAAAAATATGTCAAAATATTTCCTCTTCACACTTCCTTAACTTTAAAATATGTATGCGTATTCATCTTGCATATAAAGAATATGGGCAAAATATTGAAATGCTTACATTCTCAGAACACCCACTGTGTGCAGGTGCAGCAATGTATTGATGTTGCAGTGCAAATGTCATGTTGGAATTTTATATCTATCCTGATGTGTGAATCATTTGAAACCTAAATAGATGAGTGACACCAGCTTTGTGCACAGAACGAGGACATTTACTAAAAGTGTACTTGTATCAACATATTCCCCTGTGGGAATGTGCTTCACTTTCTCTCTCTATTTGTGTGGTTAGGTATTAAATTACCTATTGCATTGTGTAAGGTTGTATGTTCTGTGACCACGGACGACCCCAATCACAGAGAGAGCAGAGATAAAACGCGGAGACACCCAGGGGGAGAAAGGGTTTAAACGTCACATATTAGGGAAAATTGAAACGAAAAACCAAAGAGAAGTCTGGATTATTTAATTACCACGGTCTCAAACACATGGTCCGTGGAGGTTCTGGATAATATTTACATGTGATTTTATTTCCTCTTAAGCCTAGCTACCTCTGTTACACCCTAAGGCTCACCTGCCTGTCAGGGAAACAGACCCAGCTAATAAGCATGCAGAGGCAGCTAAAAACAATCACATGATCCTTGAATTTGTGTGAAAGACAGCAGCCTTTGGAGACCTGTATCATAGCTTTTGCTCAGAATAAGAAGTACCCTGCTCTGCTTTGAAAGAGCCAGGCAAGGACTTTTAATTTGGCAGTGTTTTTGCAACAAGCAATGTGTCTCGTCACCCATGCCTGTCTCCTAAGTCCCCGCTAACTGCGAGCTTTGTGACAGTCACAGAAAGGGGCCGCTCGCAAGGTCAGGCCCCCAATATGACAAGGCGGTGACAGAACCAGTGACAGATTGACTCATGAGTTTGTTTTAAATGAGGAGAGAAAGGATTTGGCCTTTTTTTTTTAGACATTTATGAAGGGATGTGAAGGTTACAAGTCTCACAAGAACTCCTCTTCAGTTGTTAAAGAAAGAGAGCTCATTTAGCTGCTGCATGCATAAGGAGCCAAGATGTTTTCACAGGCATATGGCTTAAATCTTTCCGCTCTGGTAGTGACATCATATTAGCATTGGCCTTGTTTCCATGCAGATGCTGACTCTGAGATACATTTTGTGTTACTGTGTCGGCCTCTTTTTCTGTGCGTGTGGTTGGGTGTTGGCGTCTGTTTCGATGGCGCATTATCCTCACTGTTGATGTGGAGACATAAGTAGCTTAGAGGTTTTTTTGTCAATCAGATTTATCACCTTAATTACAGCATTGGGGACATGTTTGGTGATGCATGCTCTCCTGTCTGCCATGTATTTCCTCCTCTGAGTGAAAAACCTTCAGTGCTTTGATGACATCCACTTCATCCATCTCACCTTAGTTTCAGTTAAGCCTAATACTTGGCATTTCTTTTAGGGGGAGAGAAAAAAAAGTGGAAAGATATAGAAGGCAGGAAAAGGGGTGAAGTTGGAGCAGGAGTAAGGCAAGGAGAGGTAATGATTTCCACAGTCCAGATTTTAACTCCAGGGGTCTGTAGGCTCCATCAATAATGCAGGGAGCAGGAGAGCACTGTTGCCTCAGCCAGGTTTCTGTCCCTCTCTAATCACCAGCAATTTGAGTCCCAGCAACAGAGCATCAACACTGCCTTCTGTGGACAACTCATATGTGTTTGTCTTGTAGCAATAAAAGGCAAGAGACACAGGACAGACGAAAAACACCCTCTGACACATCACTTACAAGGCCGTTATTTGGCAGGAGGCCAGGAGGAGGAGAGGGTGACCAGGGTCCCCACTTCTGAGTGGAACAGAGATGAATTACCTCAACCCTCTTTGCCCTCTCACGTTTATTCTTTTCCTTTCATCCTTTTGCTTCCTCTCTCCCAGCCCACTGGACCACACGCAGAAATTTACCAGGACGTCAGTCGTTTTAGATAACTGTTGGATCGTTTTGAGCCTGTGTTGCCCGAGCGCATATATTCAAAGATGAATTCCAAGCTTGGAAGGTCCTTTGCCGGAGCAGCCCAACTGCTTCAAATATGCTTTGTAGTGTTATTATGCAGGAAGTTGTAAATGAACGGCACCATGGGTCAGCACTCTACTGGAAGGAATGCATTATGATAGGTATTTTGGGGGTGATTTAGCTGTGCTGGTCTGCTTGGGAGCATGGAAATGAGTGAGCTTTTAGGCACATTAGCATACAATGGGTTCATTTTTGCTGTGGCAAAGGCACCCTCACGGGGGTGAGACTGGTAAAGCAAACTGGAGCATAATGGCTGAATGGACACTCAGTCAGTGTTTTAGAAGCCATTATAGTTTTTGCATCATTGTAAACATTTAATGACTCACTGTATAGACTAGACAGCAACTGTTACTCACTATGCTCTGACTCTTTGAGCCAAGGAAATATTTTGGTTTCTACACTGTGAGACACTCATTTCAATCGGTGATGGTAGCCTGACATTCTGTCATGAATATTATTTTAATATATTCTGCACCATCAGGGCCTTTCCTTCTATTACCCTGTAAAGCATTCCCCCTCACTGTCCCTTGTTGCTCACTCATCCCTCATTCTCCGTTCTTCCCTAACTCTCTCCATCTGGTGGTAAACTGACATGGTGCCTCCTCTCCTGTGAGCTCTCCATCCATCACCATCTCTGCACCACTGCGGCCAGCAGGAGACTGGCTCTAATGAAGCAAATGTTTATTTCCGGAGTCTGGCTCCTACTTCATTTAGATTGGGGTGGATGAATAGGTGCCGGATGGATGGAAGTAGCAGATGCGGAAAAGTAATGGACAGACAGATTAAATGCAAGAGAGAAAAAGTTAAATAATTAGTTAAATATAAAATGCTGACGAAATATGTTATTTTTTCAATCCTCCTCTCTTCAGTTGTGAACTGCACAGAGCCAGGTCACGTAGAGAACAGCATTAGACAGGTACTTCCCAGCGGGCCACATCGCTACAGCTTCCAGACCACTGTGTCGTACCGATGTAACCCAGGCTACTACCTGCTGGGCACCAGCTCTATCTCCTGTCAGGGGGACGGCACCTGGGACCGCTCCCTGCCCAAGTGCCTGTGTGAGTACTGCAGGGTTATTATTAGAGTTTTTCGTGAGTGCATGATTTCCTTTTTTTTTTTTTTATATAAACCGCCCAACAGATTAAGGTAAAAAAAAAAAATTTGTGGTGTTAGCATAGTGGTAACAAACTTGTATTTGATGTAACTCAGCACTGTATCATTTCAGTAAACTCAGTATAGTCAAAATTTGATGTATTCATCATTTTCTTTCTCATCTCTGTGCCCTTATTGGACAGTGGTACTGTGTGACCGCCCCAGCATGCCCCCATATGCCCAGATCTCCGGCGACCGTCGGACTGTCGGCTCAGTAATCCGCTATAGCTGCATCGGCCAGCGTACGATCATCGGCAACACAACACGTATGTGTCAGCTGGATGGGCAGTGGAGCGGCTCGCTGCCACACTGCTCTGGTAAGAAAAGTGTTTACTTGAAGCAGAATTCTGTTGTTCGTGTTTGGAGCTATGCGTTGTGTGGCCCATCTTCTCATCTTTTTTTTTTTTTGCCTCTATTAACTGATTAATTCAGATGTAATATCACCATCTAGTCACACTCATGCCCTCATAACGTCGGGCCAAGAAATAAAGAGTTTGGGTGGCAGCTGTTAGCAAGTAATGAGCGAAGTAGGTGGACTAAAGGTGGAGCTGTCTGCTCTAGAGGCCTCAAGGGCAAAGAGAGTGTCCTCCATAAAACTGCTTTAATATGCTCATATTAGGCTGAGGAACAGGGACACCCACACCCACACCTCAGCTGGGTTATGAAGCACTATAAAGACATCAGTCCTCATACTCCCTCTTCCCTTCCAATGATTCGCTTCAAGGCGAAAACTTTACACACGCCTCCAGGCCATGGAGGCGTCCACACATGCAAATGCTTATCCACAAATACACGCACATTCACGAAGATGTGACAGAAACGTGAACTAATGAGCACACAGACCCACAAGTTGTGTGACAATGAAAGAGCATGATGACAGTTTACTGACTCAATTCATCCCGTTCTTTCACCGGGTAATAAATACAGCCTTTCATAAAGATTTGCCCGAGTTTCTCAGTTATGTACTATTAAATTGATGTTGACCAGAACCTTGTAAAATGATGAATGACGGCAATTCACAGCAGTACTAAATAGTTTGTGATTATTTTAAATGGAGGACATGGAATTATAAATCAAGGTGCAAAATACAGCATACTATATGTATGGACTAATGAAAAGAAAAATCACATATTTTACAGTTTTGCACTGCACATTTCTTAATTAATTGATGTAATGAAACTTAATATTGTGAAAAGCTGGGATGCTAGTCACTCCTTAAGGAAGGAGAAAAATATCATGGCAATGTTGTGGGAAAGGGGGAAGGTCTGTGTACCATTATTATTTCTGTGTTTTAATATGAAAACATCACTCATGTAGAGCACACACATGCGCACACTACTCTCCACATGAGTGATGTTTTCATATTGAGTTAAAAGCTGTAGTCATTTTTCCTGCCACATTTGTCAAAATGTCCCTTTTTTTATTCTCTTCAGGGGATTCTACCGGTCTGTGCGGAGATCCAGGTGTCCCTGTGCATGGTATCCGTCTGGGCGAAGAGTTTACAGTAGGCAGTGTTGTCCGCTTTAGCTGTGAGCCTGGCTATATGCTGAAGGGTTCACCAGAGAGAACCTGTCTGGCCAATGGGACATGGATGGGAACCCAGCCTGAATGTCATGGTAAGGAACACATACAGTTTGTGATTTTTGGGGGAAGGATTCCTTTACTCTGTCTTACACTGATGGAGTAGGATGATAGATGTCATTTCTAAAAAAAAAAGGAACACAAAAGCTGAATTATTTATACTGTGGTCATGCTCTTAATCCCTTCACCCTTACAGAGATGGACAAAACCATCATGTCCTGTGAGTTTACAGGGCTTTCATTGTGAGAATATGAGGTACTCACATCATTACCTAACTATAAACGAAAGCCATGTAGGTGTTCCCACAAAGCCTGTGTATTATCAGAGATTCTGTTTGTGATTTTATAGATAAACTTTCAAGGCTGCTTCCACGAGTGAAAAATGTGAGCGGTTGTTGGGGTCTTGTGGGGTCTACATCAAAAGGCGGTTAAGTGTTGCATCCACCAAGGTAAAGCTCAAAGTGTTATGGATTGTGACCTAAAGAGTAAAACCCTTTAGGGACACGATGAGCAGCTAGGATACTAACTAAGAGCTTGGAGTGGAACAACTGTTTCTTTTTGAATTGAAAGCAGAGATTGTTAAGGAATCTGATCAGGGTCCCTACCCCTGTGCTGAACACACATACTGGAGGCCCTGGAGCAAACCTAGAAGACTATAGCGAGATTGCATATTTCATCCCATATGACACCAGTACACCTTACGAGGAGCTGGAGAACACTGCTGGGATGTGTGGGCTACTGATTAAGTGGTGGAAAACGAATGGATGAATGGTTTGATGGATGTCTTGGGGAAAAAGGAGAGCACTAATGAATGAGCACAATGCGAGCATCTCGTTACACGTAAAAGCTGGGAGATATGGTTGTGCAGTAACTGAACTTAAACTTGATGTTCACTGAATTTCTTTATACACTTTTGGCATGTGAAGTAAAACGTATCTACATTTCCTTTAGGTTCACTTCAGTTACTTCAGTATTGCTTTTAGGAGAAACCTACTTAGTTTTACATATCTTTACAGTATATGCAAAAACTCTGCCAGGGCTAATAGGCACCCATATTTACCAAATTAGAGTTAATTGTAGTCTTAGTAAATGATTTAGAGTGTGGTTACATTATTAATGAGTGTTAACATTTCATCGTTTCTATGTTTGTACGTTTTCTCAGAGCTAATTGATCTCAGAAAATCCTTCTATTGAACTGGTCATTTTAAGCTTTTCTTCACTCAAAGATTGTGGTTAATACTGTAATAACAATCTCTGATTAAGTAATTAGATGCTGCCTTTTCAAATTAAATAAAAGGGATTGCAAATTTGCATGTGTCTTGCGTGTGCAAAAATGTAAAACAGTGATTAAACCAGAGAGAACATAGGACATAACACAGTGTTTTATCTGTTGATTAAAAACACCACAAGGTTTTAAATGTTTGTCCTTGCGCAACATTGCAACCATTCTGCCGCTGACATCTGGAAAAACTTTTAATGCATGGTGTGTGCAACACAATCGTTGTTATTGCTAAATTGGACAAATATTTTAAAGACAGTGAAAGAACTCCTTTCCTTTTTTTCTACTGTCAAACAGTTTGCTTGGGGCATAAAGAAATAAATTAGAAACTGTTAAGGATGATCTCAACCGGTGATTTTTTTTACTAACTCTTTAGTTTGGATTCATCTTGATGTGGATTATTAATAAGTCACAAGCAAGAGTGGTTTATTTGTGTAGGTGTTCTAGGCATTATATATCTAGTATGGTGGTATCTGTCTTTCTATCATTTTCATATCAACTTAATATAATTTCTTATCAGATATATTTTATTATTAAATACTGTACACTGTATGAAGCACAGACAGGGCAGCTCCAAGGTTTTTCAGTCATCTCCTAGCAACACTCAAATGATAAACCACCACCAGTATAAACATGTTTGCAGTTTTACACCTTTAGGGTGTTGAATTCTAGCATCTCTCCATGAACACAAGGCTCTTTTCTTTCTTCATCCTTGTATACAGTGTGTTATTTCCAGAAATCACCCTGTCTCCCAGAGTGTTTTCACTTGTGCTCTTAACACCCTCCTTCTACTCATACACACGCACCCTCTTCGCTTACCACCACCTTACCTCTCCTTCGCCTCACTCTGTGTTATTCCTACCCTGGTGTGTGGTATGCCCAGTAGCCAAGGTTCCCCACCTGTTCTCTGTTGGCACAGACTTCAAGGGCCAGGCCACATCTGGTCATTACGGGAGGGCGATGCCCACGGGGTTCTGAGGGCCCGAGGCAAGCTGGAGACTGTAATGAACTGAAGCGTTGCTGGCGGCCGGACAGACACCAAGGGACTGTCTGTGCAAAGGATGTGTCCATCAAAGCAGAGTTACTTATGAAGCAGGACACAGGGGAAGATGAAAGGATTGGTGGTAGGGTGGGCGGATGAAGACCAGGGAAAGTGAAAACAAGCTGAGTGAAGATGCAGACATGTGAGGGAGTGTAAAGGAATGTATTAGAAATCCAATTGAATTAATTTGCAGAATGCATGTGGTAAGGTGGTGAATGTCCAAGGCATATAGAGGAAGAAACTTGATGGCATGTGATTGACTTCTAATGACCACTTGCAGTGAGGGGTTATACTCTACTGGCCTCCTGCACTGTGAATGGGACGTGGATTATTAACATGTCCAATCAGCGAGAACAATAAATGCACCAAGTCATTTTAATGTTATTGTGGACTGGGGTCAGCATGGACCAGTTTGCAGCTACACAGCCCCGTACACATCTTGCGCAGATGCAGTGATCAACACCTGTCGCTTTTGGCAAGCATTAAATCTTTCCCATGAGGACCCATGTCCTCCACAACATTAAAACCACCAGGTGGATATATAATATGTTAGTTTGTGGTATCACATCAGCTCTCCTCACACCACCCAACTCTTTACCTCTGCTCACAACACTCACTCACCGTACAGCTTTCACCTCTGCTGACTTCTCTAAATTCATATTAATCATCACCTAATCACATTCTGTTGCTCTTTCTTTTCTCTCTTGTTTTCAGTTATCTCCTGTGGAAACCCGGGAACACCTCGGAATGCCCAGATCCTGATTCACGATGGCCTAACATTTTCCAAATCAATCACTTACGCTTGCAGGGAGGGGTACTACTCCACTGGACTGCTCACTCGACACTGCACTGTCAATGGGACCTGGACTGGCAACATGCCTGAGTGCTCAGGTAATTAACAGCTCTCACAGACCAAAAAAAATGAGTGTGTCTATATGTAGTGCTTATCTTGTTTCCTAGATTTAAATGGAAATTCATGGTCCAGTTGAGGGGTTTTCTTCTGTCTGTTTTCTTGGCTTTGTTGTCTACCTGCTGGCCTCATCTTTACAGTTTGCACTTTGCAATTTAGTGAATTTTTCTGACACCAGCAGATTACTTATCAAGAACTTGCAGAGTAGGGAAACACAAAATAAATTGGTAAAATTATGCAGGATAGAATATTATGCAAGAATTGTGGTAGAATATGAAAGATATGTTAATCTTATGTAAGATTTTTTTTTTTGTGGTGCCCTGGCTCAGGAGGCTAGGAGGAAATTGGTTTGTGACATGGTCCACTGAAATGGCACAGCCCTGAGTGACAGTCCTTCATCATTATGTCCCACAAAAGACACAGCTGCTGTGCAGAGCCAAGGGACCCTGGCAAATAGAGGTCACTAAGAGAACCAGTTTCTCCTGAATGGAAAGGATAAACCCTAAGCAGCGCCATTATGGATTTCAGAACCCTGTAATCCATAGGAGTAAAAGGGTACATGTTGCTGTACTTCAGCAGAACATGTACAGCAAGAGGACAATGTGAATAGGAGCCATTTTAGTTCAATTATTTCTATTGCTCTAAAGCGAAGTGCTAAAAAGGGATTTACTTGACAGAGGAGGCTAAAGGAAGTCTCCTCTTCACTTTGACTATAATTTACTTACTGTTAGTGAGTACAAGTACAGTATCATGTACTGAAGTAGTGGACTGGTCTCCAGTGGGAAATGTAAGTGGTTGCTCAGGCAAAGACACTACACCTGCAAGAGGCCCAGTTTCCTCAGCCTACTGGGAATTTTGCAGGAATGTTGGTCATATGCATTTAATAATGCCTTTTTGTCCCAAGGCAACTTAGCACAAGTTGTCCTTCTGTACTCTGGGTTTTCCTTTTTAGTCATTTACAGCAGAGCTGAGCTATAGCGCTGCTGAGTCACACAGTGGAATTCTCACTGTTGTTAATCAATCATACTGTTTTCCCTGCAGGATATAAAAGTATAATCAAGGAGAAATGTGGTTCATTTTGGAGCTTGAGGGAGCCACAGCGGAGGGATGCCCATCACAAGATTTAGTCTCTCCACATCCTTAAAGCTCTAAACTGCTGACAATCAAAGTACAGCCTTAAGACACATTGTGGGTGACTGTGATAGAGGAGTCTGGCAGCTGCATATAAAATGAGATTTGTAAGCATATATACAGGAGAAATGCATCATCTAAAAGTGGCTGTTCATAAATGATGCCGTGCTAATTGCCTGTGAAGACATGACAACTACGTTGCCTTCTAGATTGTTAAGTTTTGTTTGTGAGGTGAATTGCTTAGGTCGTGCGCATATAACAGTTCATTAACTATGAGGCTCCGTTCAGTGTGCAGTTCGTTTACGTGCTTGAACTTTATCCTAAGTATGTGTTATTGATTCCCAGCTTTCCAGAGTATAATCAAATGTCAGAAAACAACGTAAACTTGAATGTTATGCCTCAAACATGATAGATAGGTAGGTAGAAAACAGTTTGGGCTTCCTTTTAAATAGTCTTTCTGTCTTTACACCAGACGAACATCTTTCCTTCAGTTATTTGCTTTTAATCGTACTTATACTTAAAAAAATATAGCTGACATTATGTATATGGGGAATATTAATCATTACAGGTAACCAGTTTCATTTATCCACTAATATAACTGGGTATAGTTAACATAATAACACAGCCAAGAATTCCTCCTAGTGGCAATCAAAGAGAGCTTCTTAAGAAAACAATAACTTTTGTGGAAATTTAACTACAATCAAATAAGATAACAAATATTGCAATTTTTTATCTTAAATAAGCTTGTGAGAATCACCTTATACATTTATTACTACTACAACAAACAATTGCACAATAACAACACTAACAACGACACAAAATACACTAACAAAATACAAAACAAACAACAAGTTCAACCATGATGAGTGATGAAAAAAAACCAAACAGAAATCAAGTAGATATTGGAAATTGGACCACCTGACAGCAACTGATAAGAGCGGCACTCATTTGGAATATTGCCAGTTGTAATTTCAGCACTCGCAGGTAAGCTGTAGTGAATGAATTTGTACTTTTATTCCCAAAAATGGATCCTCTCCGTTTTCTGATCAGACCTGCAGCTATGGTCAGGCTATCTGAAAGTGCAGAACTGCTTGCTATTCAGGTCAGATAGCGATTCGGACGACATGGTACCACACAGCCAGAGATTTGGAGTTGCTTTCTGGTGTGTGGTGATTCTTCTGTCAGATGTGAAGACTTTAAGTTTTAGTTACTTTATGAGAATCACAAATTGTATGTTATTTAATAATACTGACTACAGATTGCTGAGATTGTGTGAATAAAAATGAAATCAAACCTAAATATTTTTCACCTGATATGCAAACTAACAAGGTTAAATAACATCCTTTGCAAAACTGAACAAAACAAAGTAAGACAGCATATCATTATATGTGACAAGAAAAACAGATCCAAAAATAGATACCATGTACATAATTTGAGTCCTTTCGTACTGTTCCATCAGGCAGAGATGAGTGTGCTGTCTGCAGAGTAGAGTCGGGAGTGAGCATGTGGGCGAGTGTCCCGAGCGTATGGTCTGCGAGGCCATGGCGCACACTCAACGCTCGTTATGTACTCATTAATGAGTCGGTGGCCCGAGTCATTGTTGGTTTTCTTTGTTAGTGTCAGTTTTGATAATTAAACATCCCGTGTAATTGCTCTCCTATTATCCTACAGTAATCAACTGTGGTGACCCTGGAGTTCCAGCCAATGGGGTGAGATTAGGCAACGATTTCACCTACAACCACACGGTTAGTTTCCAATGTTCACCTGGTTTCACCATGGACGCTGACCGGGCCTCCACTCTCATCTGCACCAAGGACCGCACCTGGAATGGCACCAAACCACTCTGTAAAGGTATAGTTGTGTATGATGATGATAAGAGAAGATGAGTGAAGTTAACTCCCACCTTTCAATTTCCTTTCCTATCATTTTGCATTAACCCACCAGTTTCATGAATTGCTGCACATAACATGATTGTATACATATGCAAAATACATATGAAATCCTGCAATGCCTCTTTGTCTCCTTTTAGCAATCGTATGTGGTCCACCGCCCGCTATCCCTAACGGACAGGTTGTGGGTGCAGACTTCATCTGGGGCTCCAGCATCAGTTACTCCTGCAACCAAGGTTACCAACTGTCCCTACCCACTGTGTTAACATGCCAGGGTAATGGCAACTGGAGTGGAGAGAAACCACAGTGCTTTCGTAAGTGGCACCATGCTGTAAAGCCCAATTACATTACACGTCATTAATTTGACTCTGACATTGATTTGCCTTATATGAAACGACAGTATGTACTGCCAAACTATTCTTTGACATTTCACCCCCTTCGAGAAAACTACATGAAAACACAATATGGTTAGTGAGTCAGCTCACATTCTCTTCTCTTTCTTTTTCTGTTTTTCTCCCTCTTCTTTGTCTTTGCAGCTGTGTTCTGTGGAGACCCAGGGATACCAGCCCAAGGAAGGAGGGAAGACAGAGGATTCACTTATCTCTCCTCTGTCTCATTTTCCTGCTACACTCCCTTTGTCCTGGTGGGGTCGACCAGGAGATACTGCCAGTATGATGGCACTTGGAGTGGCACACAACCCTCCTGCATTGGTAAACTAGTGTGTTCCTCCATTTAAATTCTAGGCCATTATAGTGTAAATGCTAGAATACAGTGTGGAAACATTGTAGGTTTGGCAGTGAAGATTTCAAAGAAGATTTTGACATATTTCACTAATTAATACAGATGGCATACTACTGTCATGTACATGAACGTGGAAGAACCCTTTAAAACTCACATATTCAAGTGCAGTTTGTGAAATTTAATGTTACCTCCATTTGTACCTTTGTTTTGATGCTCTGCAATTCTGAATGACTCCTAACCAATGAGGAGTAATACCACGTGAGTTACAACATATAAAGGTGGAGCAAATCACACTAGGGGCAAAACAAACTGGATAGAATAAAATGCATTGTTCTGTCCTTTGGGTAAGTTGTTATAAGTGAAGATGGAGGTTGACGCTGTAAAGTGTGTACAACCTTTGACCCAGAAAAGTTGAGTTTAAGCATTAATCCGTCACAGCCAAAGGTCAGCAGTAATTCCACTGCCTATGCATAATATATCAGACAGTTTGTTTAGCCACTGTTGAAAAGCCTTAGTTGCCCAGCGTGAGTGAAAGGTTGAACTAAGATTTAGTGAGATTTAATTGATTTAAAAACAAGACATTATGTACTGTAGCTACTGCTGACCCTGCTTTACAGCAGCTTTTGCAGCACCTCTGAATTCACTGCAAAGGCTGGCCTCTTGTAGCTTCATGTTGACTTCTAGATTTCATGGACACAATACTGAGGCTAATATTTGTTCCTCTGTATTCATTTATTACAAAATGCTATGTTTGATCATGGCCCTTAGACATGGTGTAATGAAGGTGTCTTATACATACAGTGAAAAATTAAATTTCCCATGCAGAGTTTCCCAAGGTGATCTAATGTCTTAGATACCGTGTTTTGTATATTAAATAGGACTAACATGAGAGTAGTTATCACAGAATTGTTTTGCGTGTGTTTCAGACCCCACCCACACAACCTGTGGAGACCCTGGCACTCCTCTCTTTGGAAACCAGAACAACAGTCAAGGCTACCAGGTGTGAATATGTGGTCACACAAGAAACTGAATTCATACTGTCTATTGAAAAAAAACTAATTAAAGCCTGAAAGAGTTTCTTTTTTAACTATTTACTGCAATGTGTATTTCCTTCTTTTGTTACTGTTCCTTACATTTAGTCATACTATGCAAGGTTAAATCAGTGATAACCAAAATATTCAATTTTAGTGTAACTCAGATTTGTGTCTCTTCTGACACAATAAAGCGGGTTGAAAATATTTTCTCCTTCTGAGATCATTCATAAGGTTATTTTCTATACAGCATGTCACGGTAAAAGGCAAATATGTGATGATTAATGATGGGCGAGATTGTATTGGTCTCATCATCTTCTTCATTTTATGACGTTACTCAGTTATAAATTGTAGTGTTTGTACTTTCTGAATTATTTAATCTTTAATTGTAAGTTTATAAGTTGTAACATACCTTATATCATTAGTAAAAACAAAGGCTTTCACAATAGCGTGAAGGTGCAGCATCTTTTTTTAAGTTGCTATCAGCTCGGTTGCTTCACAAATTCATGATAATATTATAAATAAAATGCCACTTAAGTACAATATGTATATTCAGTGTCTAACCTACATCCTCGCCTCCCCTGCGTGTCTTGTTACAGATAAGCAGCACTGTGTTCTTCAGCTGTAGAAAGGGCTACTTACTGCAGGGCTCCATTTCTCGCACTTGTCTACCCAACCTCACTTGGAGTGGTTTTCAACCGGAGTGCATCGGTAAGCACGCTGTCTGCTCATCTTGCAAAATTGCATTTGCAGTTAAGTAGGAAACATAACCTTGAGCAAGCGTTTGCATTACTCAAATGCAGCCTACATATCCCATATATTCCTTTGTCACCTCACATCTCCACCTTTCTTTTCTTTCTGATCGTTCTCTCTGTTCATCTTCTTATCCCCAACTTTTAACCTGCTCCTCTAAAACCTAACTCTCTTTAATCTCTCTCTCTCTTTCTCTTTCTCTTTCTCTTTCTCTCTCTCTCTCTCTCTCTTTCTCTTTCTCTTTCTCCTTTCCAGCCCACCACTGCAGCCAGCCAGAGCTGCCAGCCCAGGCTGATGTGAGAGCCATTGAACTGCCATCCCTTGGCTACACGATGATCTATACATGTCAACCTAGCTTCTACTTGGCTGGAGGATCAGAACACAGGACCTGCAGGTCCGATGGGAGCTGGACAGGGAAGCCACCAATGTGTGCAGGTATAAACATAGCTCTATTACATCTACAAGCGTTAGAGTTACAATGACTGAACAATAAATACTTGATATTAAATATGCAAAACGTATTTAGTAGCACTATTTAACTGCTGCTAGATTTCAACAGTATACTGTACTGACTGTGTACAAACATGCACATAAAAAAAATCACATAGATCACCAATCCTCATATAGACTATAGAAATGTGCCAGCAACTTCCCCAGAGAAGCACCCAGATGTAGATCTACTAAACACTAAAACACTTCACATCATATGGATAATGCATAGTTTTCATATACAGTGTTTACTGTGTTTGTACAAGTGTGACATTCACTGGTAGGTGGGAAATTGGGGATTCAGCTAATGTTGATGAATAGCTCTGTTAACACTTGCTTATTCTCACACACGTGCCAGGGCAGGATGGCTCATCCATCACACGATTACTTGGCATGGAATTACAAACACACACACACAGAGAATCAAACACACATGCAGACACACTTTGAAACATTAACAAGGGTGCAAAACCTGATTAGGCCAATGCATCCCATTGATTAGGTTAGCAGAAGTAGCTCTTATAAATGGTGAGGCAGTGTTAACAAGGTCTAGCAGACAAATAGACTGCCATTAAGACACCCTAAAGCATTGGCCTAAATACATATAGGAAAAAAATAGAGTCATCGACACACAATTATCTAGGGTAGACAAATGCTAATGGCTTAAAGAGAAAGACATACTAGAGGGGATATCCATGTGATGGATTCCACGCCAAGTTGTTGCTGAAATATAGAGGTTGATGGGTATTTTAAGGCCACGCCATTAAGAGTGAAGGCAAGAAAGAGAACTGGCCTTAGCACATGCAGGATATTAACAGTGCCTGTGGGCGTAGTGATGGAAGGGCAGCTCGAAAGACTGGCAGCTAATAAAGTACCAGACGAGAAGAGGGTCTGCGTGTGTCTGTCTGTATACATTTATCGGTGGTTATGTTTGTGCTCATAAACTACCATCAGTATACCTGTCTTTGTTTGTGGCTGCGTGTAAAGCCCTCTTCACTCCGTTTGTGTGTGTGTGGGTGTATGTTTACTACTGTGGTGTAGTCCTGCAGCCCTGAGTGAGCAGTAAGGCATTATTAAAGTGCTTCCCTTGAAGCTGCGAAGCTGTCTCTCTGACTTAGCCGTCACCCCGCAGGGACACCAAGGCTGCCCTTTGACACATGAATCAAGTCCTGTCGCAGGCAGCCCTCACTCTGGCCACCACAGGGGTTATTACACACGGAGGTAGACAGGAAGTGCTGATGATGCCATTTTACTACTGCAATTAACCTCTCTAGCCTCTTTAGTTTAAAGTGAAAATTGGATCTTTTGTTTAACCTTCCTGGAGCATACACCGTTTACAGGATAAATTGGACTATTTTGTTTAGTTAATTTTGTGTTCCTGTGCTCTCCAGCTGATAATCGTCCAAGTGGTAAGAGCCCAGTGGGGACTGTGCAGGAGCCACCTTCCAAATTACCAGGTGAGAGAGGTCCCTCTTCCAGTGGAAGATGTTTGTATTTGTAACTTTTCAATTGCTGTCTATATTAGTTTTTCTCTTGATTTCCTGAAGTAGCTTTGACTTAAGTTTAAGATCACAGATATAAAACCAAACAAGAACAGTGTTCTATTGGGTAAAATTACCTGCCAAATGATAAAAAAAATACATTTAAAGATTGAGAATATGTTTGTGCTTTGAGGATGAGGAGGTCTAATGTTAAACATTTCTCCAACATCCTAAAAATAATTTCTCTGCCTCTTTAAACATTGGTTTTCCCTGTGTCTCTCTTCCCTCTTTCAGTCCCTGGTGGTGTTTTTGCTAAGAACTCTCTCTGGAGGGGATCCTATGAATACCTGGGGAAGAAGCAGCCGGCTATGCTCAGCATCACTGCCTTTGAACCCTTCAGCAACAGGGTTAACGGGACACTCATTGACCACAGTGGAGTGGAGCTCAAACTGGCTGGTTAGTATCCAACAAACAAAAGTCAAAGTCAGTTTAAGACTTTAGAAAAAATACACACACACACAGAATGTCCTCACATGAATAGTATTTGAACAAAATGTGTCCACACAAGGAAATAAAGACACACACTCTCGTACCCTGTTTGACTCTGGTCTGACATAATGTGTCATATGTGAGACTCCCATGTTTGGGGTCTTATTCAAACAATTGTCAGATAAATTCAAGTGAGGGCAAGAGCAAGAAATCAATGTGGCTGCTGTTTGGAGAAGATTATTCCTGCTGTTACAGAGCAGCAGACATTTTATTTTTTCCCCCCATGGCATAATCACCATGCAGCTGCGATCATTAAGACGCAAATTTGCATCAGTAACAGCTTGGATACTTCACTCCTCTGTACCTGGGTGCCATCAATCTTCATCACTGTGTAGTAAAAATTGTTTTCTACAGCTACAAACTGAGTGCCACACTCTTCACTGGAAGTAATTGCTGATTTTCACTTATAGTGTACTACAACTAGAGTACAAATGCAGCAGAAAACCAATTCCAACAAATGCATTATACTACTGGGGCCTGACAACGATATACATTGAGAGATGAACTAACAGATTGTTAGTTCTGATCACAGGTATATATCAGATGTTGCTTATGAATTCCTAGTGTATAAGAGCCACATATCTATATCTCATAATCCTTTTTAGGTGGTTTAAGTGTGGCTGTAGCTCCAACGTAACTGTTGCTTATTTTTCTTATAGGCACATACAAGAGAGAGGAAGCTCAGCTGCTGCTCCAGGTCCACCAGATCAGAGGCCCTGTGGAGATCTTTGTCAACAAGTTCAAAATAGACAACTGGGCACTAGATGGACATGTAAGTGCACGTCATGTTCCAGGGTCAGGTTCAACACAACACCTCTCTTTGTAACTGCAAAGATGTTACATCACATTCATACAAACACACACGCACACCTACACACTAACCTTGTCACTCTGGGGAGATGGAGGGCCCACAGAGAGTTTTCTCTTTAATTAAAATGTCAGCTAAATCATTGCCTGGTAATCAGGACTTGACAGACCCCCGCCGCTCCTCTCTCAAGTATTATCCCCCAACCTCAGGCCCCTCTAATGCTCACACACACATATATATATATATATATATATATATATATATATATATATATATATATATATATATATATAAAAACAAAA
>JAUYWH010000003.1:14117174-14155493 GCA_034779795.1 Ctenopoma multispine | reverse complement strand
TATATATACACTCTCCAAATATAATTAAAAAAGCAGGTCACAGTGTACAGTACAGTATGTGTGTGTGAGCCAGTATGTGGTGTTTTTATCTCCAGTGTTTATATTTAAGCTTGTCTCTTACAAAGTGCAGCATTCCTCCTGTGAAACGTACTTGCGTGTGTGCTGCATGGCTGGGCGTGTTTATGTTTGTGCTCTTGAGCAGAAAAAAAAACATCATATTAAATGTCAGCCAGCCATAAGAGCGTCTTACAGCTCCTTTGACATGATATTTCATTTTCTGTGCACCAGCTGCTGACACATTGATGATCCACTCCTTTGTAAGGCCTAGATGTAAACCATAAAGTGCCTGTCTGCCACTCCTCTCTCTTCCTAGGTGTCCTACATCTCTTCATCTAACTCCTTTGTGTACCAGGGATTTGTCAGAGGAAAAGGCTTCGGCCAATTTGGTCTCCAGAGACTGGGTGAGTGAGCTGTCCACTTGGTTATATAAACCACTGTGACCAAGTAGTCTCCTGGGGAAGGAGTATGTCTGTGTCTCTTTTTTTTTTTTACCTCTCCGGATTTTTATCACAGACATCTTTCACTTACAATATGTGTAGTGTCCTTAAGCAGAGTTGCAAGCACTTTCACAGCACGTCATTTGCTGCATTCATTTCCTTTTACAAATGTGAAATCACGTCTGGAGAACGTAGCTGTGAACCCAGCATCAACAGGCAAACACAGTTCACAAACATGATTAAGATTAGAAAATTACATGCCCTCACAAACACACACACACACACACACACACACACACACTAGAGTCACACACAACACAGCTACATACAAAATGTTTCCTAAAAGAGTTTGTGCGTTGTATGTTGATGCATGTAGAGTCTTCGCCCTATCAAGTAACCCTGCACCTTGCAGTTTTGATACAGTAAATATGTTCCTTCAGCAACTTGAGCTTTGCTGTTACAGGTGTATAAGTTTTTTTTTTTCTTTTTTCAAAAAGCTGCAGCTATCCATATATTCTGATTCATGTTTGTGACCTAGAAATTCTCCCCACGTGATTCTTCTCACTGTGAACTTTTGCTACATTTTGTATACAGCGAAACTTCTTAAATCCTGACTCCATGGATCTGAGAGCCTGTGGCTGTGAAGCAGTGTGTGTGTGTATGTGTGTGTGTGTGTGTATGTGTGTGTGTGTGTGTGTGCGTGTGAGAGTCTTTGTTTTTCCACCTATTTTCCCCATGGTTCTATGCACCTGCAACGGCAAGCACACTCCTGTCTGAACTTTATGAGGCAAATAAAAGAGAAAACCACAATAGATACATCTTAGGGACGTGCAGGGGCAGGTTCTCCATTTTACAAAAGGGTTAGAGAGCTATTTTGTATTTATTAATAATAAATACATATATCATTATCTCCCTGACAGACACTGTAAACAAGCTGTTTTTCAGTTTCCGTTCTGTTTTCGATAGTTGGTCTTCTAACTTTCTATAAGATAATGTGACGTCACTGTGACAAATATATTCAAATTGCTCATGTAGTACTGAAAAAAAGCTTTTACTTACTGGCACCTTGCAGTACCAAATATATACAAATGCTTCTTTAAGAGTCAAGTCATCAGGAAACAGAAAAAATTTCCCCAGAGCATTAGCTAATGTTGAAAGGAGCATCTATGATTAATTTGGGAAATGCTCAGGGGCTTGAGCCTCCTAAAGTCACCTCTTCTGCACATTTCTACCTGTGTGAGATTTAATGATGATTTTAATTGGTGGGCTTATAATACTGTTAGAAGTGATTGAGGTTTTGCTTCTTACTTGAGTTCTGCCATTCCACAACATTGGTTTACTGCTGCCACCCACTGTTAGAACCAAGTTAAAGGGGGCAACAGAGAGTATGAGATTGTGTGTGAACATAGAAAACACATAAAAAAAAATCTTTGAAAAATATTAGCTGCAGATTAGCAAACATGATTTAATGGACTTTGATATAGAGACATTTGTTGGGCATTTATTATAATACATTGTCTTTCTTCTTTATTATCAATTTCACGGTTTTCTATAAAACTCCTTAAATTTGACTTAATCTCACTTCTGAGTGGACCCGTAAGATCTACTGTACATCAAGTTAAATACGTTTACATTTCCTCCTAGCACTAAACTCACATTCATGGGTGGTTAACTAAACCATTGAATTTACTGGATACTTTTTTGTGACGGCCTGCCATTCATTTAGCTCCCGTGGTCGCCCGTGTTCAGTCAGTTATGTGGATAAACATGGAACAAAATGACATTGTATGACATGCGACTAAAGTTATCTTCAAAATGCAGCTTAAGTCATCTGCATTCTGATTTCTCGTTCTCTCATATGCGACGCTAATCTTACATTATCTAATCCACATAGACAGTTAAGTAGATAATGTTTGATGGCTGCTGCTGATGGTGATTTCACAGGATTTTAGCAGCTTCTAAAAAACAAAGCCCAGGATGGAGTGGCTTCCATATTGGCTACGAGACTGAAGAGCAGGAAGTAAAAGTACCAAAAAATGAGCAGGAACTTGGAATTGAGCACGAAAGGCGTGGGGTGTTAACATAGATTAAGAATGTGTATGCAGGTTTAAAGTTGTGTGAAAATCCCCTGTAATGAGAAAGGTGCTTGAACAGCAGGTGCAGAACCTGCTCACACTCCACCACCATCCAGCCACAACACACTGATTGAGCAAACAGCTCTTTATTAATATAGAGGACTGGGGCTGGTGCCTGGTTATTCGTGTTTATGTGTGTTTAAGTGTGTATGAGTAAAATGGATGCGAGTCTGAGAGATAAATTGGGCGTCTTGGTAATAATCCGTCTCAATTTGTCGACATTTGTGTGTTTTGTTTTAACTCAGTGGTGGTGTAACTGCGAGTGCACTTTGCCTGCATAAGTGTGTTTGTGCATCTGTCTGTGTGCTCGCACTCATCCAGCAGGGGGTTGATTGGCAAACACAACAGAACCCACTAATTGAATTCCTTCTTGTTTGTCACTCGTCCTTTATTGGAGCTTTTTTGGCATTCTGTGGCAAACAGGTGGGCTGTCACTCCTCCACTGCTGCTGTTGCAGACCCACATCTCCATAAATTAGAGAACGAAATGAGTTAATAGCTGTCGGCCTTTGATGTCAGTAATTAAGAGTCATTGTTGGGGTAATGGAATTTGACGTTCTCAGGGGAGGAAAATGAAAATAAAACACGGAAATGTAAAAAAGTCACTTGTCTGCAAGTGGAGTGTTCCTGATGACCTTTTTCAGCCATTTTTGTTTTTTCTTTTTATTTGTCTTCATCAAGTCATGTTCCAGGCAGAATGTTGGGGGGATAGTTTCACTTTACTTTGTTTGAATTGTTATTTAAAGGGTTTGATTATAACATCTGCTTTTATGGCAGTTTGTACTATAAGAATGTGGCAGTAAACACTGAATATCTTATCTCATTTTCCTTCAGAGAGCTTAGATCCTGGCAGAGACAACCCGGGCTACAACTTTGCCTCCAACAGCAGTTCAGTGGCAGCAGCCATCCTAGTGCCTTTTATTGCCATGATCATTGCAGGCTTCGCTCTGTACCTCTATAAACACAGGTGAGCATCAGATTGTTTAAATAAAAATGATTGTAACTTTTGCTTTGCTTTATTTTGAAAGAAAAACGTACTTTTGCTTCTGGAAGACTCAGTGTGTATTTGTTTTAACCACATATCAAGGTGTCCTTGGACAACAAACTGTAACCATATAGTAGCATAATCATCTATGTGGAGCTGTCCAACGATAATTTCCCCATGGGGATCAATAAACTCCACTTGCTGCCTAGAAAAATAACTTGGAAGTAGTAGGTAGATACAGTAAATAGTTTCTCATGTGTGATGTTCACAGTGTGAATCTGGGAGTTAAAATAGATTTTGTCCCAAAGCATTTTCACCAAATCCATACTATGACCCCTGCCTCTGCTAGATACTGAATATATTGTCCCCTAATGCGATGACAACTCATGTTTTATGTTATTTATTTATTTCAGAAGAAGACCCAAAGTCCCCTTCAATGGTTATGTGGGCCATGAGAACACTAATGGACGAGCTACGTTTGAAAACCCTATGTATGACCGCAACATCCAACCCACTGACATCATGGCCAATGAGACAGAGTTCACAGTCAGCACAGTGTGCACTGCTGTATAGCAACTGCTTCCTCCAGAGGTAGGAGTCACACACAACTAGGTCATTTGGTTGTTTGATAAGGACTTCAGGTGTGCTCGGATTCTGTAGAAATAGAAGAATTTATGACTTAGGTTGCAGCCTTAGCTAATCAAACATCCAAGACATCAAACTGCTGAAGCAGCAAGACACAGATGCTCAGAATCCAGTTTCAAACTAAATCTGTTGCGCAATCCCTCAAGAAATTAATGAATATTAATTAATGATTTTTAATGTATATTTTACTGTATTTTGACAGTGCTGAGAATATTACATTAATGCATTTATCTTCTCTCTTTGTGATTTTCCATCTTCATACATTTGGTTATCAATTTTATCTTTGCCTGTTTACCAACAACCAAATTCCTTTTGACCTGCATTTCTATATGTATTTTCATTTAATTCCACTTTTTCTTATCCCTTGCCTCTCATGTCCCATCCTTTCCTTACACCCCCGTGCTTTCTTACATCCTCACATGCATCCTTGATTCAGTTAGGGGAGGAGACGTGCACCACATCTTTGCCTTCCTGCCAACAGAGGACATCTATAGTTCCCTGAACAGAGGGCAAGACAAAGATTATTTTATTTGCTGAAATACATTCAAGAAACATATCCAGTGGGAAAGGCTCTTACCCACAGGTGACGGGGAAAAAAGAAACCATGTGAAGACAATGACTGTAACAAATGCCAACAACAAAATGCTTTTCGTAACTTTACATGGTTTCTTGATCATTGTCCATATTTTGAGGAAAAGCTTCCACCTGAAACTGCACCAAGCAGGAGTACTGCTGGAAGCAAAGCTGTGATGACTTTTCTCACCGCCGTCGGCCTAAACCCAAAGGGAATTTAATGGTCAACTTTAAGTAAAGAAATTGACCTGTAGCTAACGGAGATCTCTGTGCAAGTGAACTGTACGGTGGACAGCCCACTGTTGGCCTGTGGGAATCAGAGACAGACAGTCTGGACTTATTTTTGAATCATGCATTTCTTTATTTCTCTTTTTATATATATGCTGCTTGCTTTCTGTGATGAGTAATTGGGAACCCTGTTTTTCCCCAGCCGTCGGCTCCTGAGGCTGTTGAAAGATTTCATCTGAGGCTTTAGGTCTCTAGTTTTGAAGGCCATGTTGGAGACACATATTCTACTTTTTCATTACTCTTTGAGCATGACTCAGTCCTCTACTCTCTTTTCTATTTTTTTTTTTTTTTTTGAAGTGGGGATGAACTTGGGATGAACCATTGCTTGCTGTGGCAGTGTCCAGAGCAGGGGTTACAAGGTAGCTAGGCCTGCTGAAAAAAGCACTTAATGAATCTGTTGAGAATTTATGTGTAAGTGTGAGTGTGTATGAGAGAGAGAGAGAGAGAGAGAAAGCCTACATGTCTGTGTATTTCTGCACACATTTCTGGTGGCTGCATCTGCAATCTGCCCCAAAATATCTCCTGTCGGCTTTGGCCCCGAAGATTCCACCGAACACATTACAGATAAGTTGCTTCTTTTTTTCTTTACTTCTTTTATTTTAAGAAATTCTAACGACTGAGTTTACGACTATTACTTTATGTCTAACTGGATGCTCTGGATACCAGTAAATGAACAGGCTCTGATGACAATGTAGAAATCCACAGAGAGAACTAAGCCAGAAGGCAGTGGCACTCTCTTCCAGCTTTCATCCTCTTTCTCTTGGTTTGTAGTGATTCGTGTGTCACAATCACTTTAGACTTTTTTTTGTACCTAGGAGAGACTAAAAGGAAAGTGTGGATAGACAAATCCACCTCTCAAACTGATGCACCGAAACAAAAATGAGGCAAGAGGCAATACTCTCAGATTTGCTTCACCCAAGCATCAGTTACAAACATCCTGCCACTTGAGTCACTTGAGGAGAAAAAGACATTGGTTAGGTTAAAGTTGGGATGGCAATTGTGATATTTCCATGGATCTACGAATGCCTTGGAACCACATCATATCTCATCTTTACTTTGTTTTTGCTTCATTTCTAAAAGTCAGAACAAAGCTGTAGCACGAAGTTACAGAACAACAAGTTCTGTTCAGAAATCTGATGTCAAATTCGTAGCGTCTTTTCCTGGATCCACCTTCACATGTTTCTTCATCTTGAAGGTGGTATGTACTGTGTTTCTCTGAGATCAAGATGCAGTATGAGCTCCCTAAACTTGGCCTTAGGAAAACAAAGATCAAAGAGCGGCCATGTTCTAACTCCCTCGAAATGTTCAAGCGAAGGTGCTCGAGTCTGAAGAATGGATGAGTCAGTGATGTGTTCCCTCTGGATTACATTCAGGTCTTTTCCTCAAAGTTAACTTCTGACAGCTCCTTCCCTTTGAAAAGAGTAGTGTTGCTTTGTTTTGTCTTCACCTGTCATGAAAATGTTGCAGGAGGCTTCCTCAGAGCTGTGACAGCTGGGGAGTCGCTGGCATACTGATTATTCCCATGCATTAAATTGGAAATTATAAATATGATATGGGTGGGGGGAGAGTTTATGCCTCTAATGCTAATACTCCTCACATCTGTGGTAAGTGGAGAAAGTGATATATACAGAAAATTTTGTTTTGAAAGTGCGACTCAGGAGGGAACCATCATCACATTGATGCTTAGATGCAAAAGCAGGACTGTGGTGAAAGACATTCTTCAAGAGACGAGACGAGTCAAAGCATTTACAATTTTGCGACCCCTATAACCTGTGTGTATGTGTTTCAGTAGAATGAAACTACTCCCAGCTAGGTACCACTAACTCCCCCATAGCTTTGTATCCTGTGGATGCTGAGTTGGGTGAATAGTGCTCGAATTTCACTGCAGCAAATTATGCCATTACATGCAATTTGCTTTAATTTAGCCTTTGTTCATTGTCAAACCCATAACAAATCCTGAATTCATTCACATTGTCACTGACAAGGGAGATCCTCAGATATTTAATATTTTACTAAGAAGAGCTGTATAAAACCATGTACTTGACTTACCATGTAATTCTTTGCATCTTTCTTATGTGTTACCATAGTTGTAAATTAGGACAAATATTAGATTTGTGTGGATTTGTTTTGGTCATTTATTATATAACTTATATATACAGTATATTAGCAAGTGGCTTTCACAGTCAAATGAAGTCAACCTACATAACAACAGGTTTTTAATGAAGTCTTTAAAATCACCTAGAGTACATAATTTCCCTCTGAAATCCAGGCCTTTGAAACCAATCACTGTATTGTTCCTTCAATCAGTTTCGCTGCAGGTCGGTAATTGCTTTTACAATTTTATTACTTTTAAAGCTCTCGCTTATCTCGACAGTACAGATAGAATATTGCCCCTTGCTTGCTCTGGTCGTGAATTGATGGAAAAGGAAACGATTGAATTACCCTGGAGATTTCACAGGGAGAGGAGTTGCACTCACATTAGCTTGAAGGCATTGGTACTCACTTGTCATAGTTTTATGCGGCTGTTGCATTGTGCATTTCATTTATTTTTATTCTGAAATTGTTCCAAATATTTCAGCACAGTGAACAGCTTCATTACATCTCTGTTAGTTTCTGGTAAGGCCACTTTAATGTGGTCTTTTCGCCTCCATGCAGTCGTCCCATGGCAACGTTTACCACATTTTATGCAACACTTTATTAAGCTGCATTGAGTATTAAACAAACAGATGTGATTAGCCGGTGTAATAGGACATGATGCCCCTATTCCCTAGATGGAACTGATTCTATTACATTAGATTTAGACTGGAGATTTGGACAAACATAATACAAAAGCATAAGCTCTCATAACTGTGATTGTTTTTACCAACAAGGGCTCAGTGTCAGCAAAGTCAGAAAGGGTTTAAAAGGGCCAGACTCATACGCTTTTTCCGTGGTTTTTAAGCTCCTCCAGTTTCAAATAAGCACTTTACATTCATTATAGTGCCTTTGTAGAACCCCATGGTATGGTGAACCAGCTCAAGTTGATCTGCAGTAGTGTTCAATAATTCCCAACATTGTTTCTTTACCAAGAATTAATGAAAGGATTATGTTAGGATTTTGCCCCTTTCTGCTTTTATTTGAAAGAGCAATGTGCTCATTAGTACTGTACCTTGGTGTGCAAGGATTATTGTTGTGGATTTTATGTTCTGATATGGCTTGGCTGTGTGTTTGTGCTGTGCTTTGAAGTTTTTTAAGAAGTCACCGTTTAAACCAAAGAAAGTTTTCCAAATTCAACCAGGTTAGAATCAGACAAGTTACGCTTAATTGTTCAGTCAGTTTTTTAACAGGTTCACTACTAAGAAAAGTTTTTAATAAGGAACAAGACATTTTCAAAAATTCTTCTTGGTAATTTAACAGAAATAGACATTTTCGCATAATAGGCACTACATCTATAGTCTTCTTTTTTACTCACCTGGGTTAGTCAGAAAGTTCTCAAAGAAAGTAAAGTTAAGATATTTAAAAATGGAGATCAGTGAGTTCTGGCTAGAGCCGTGCTATAAGAGTTAGAGGAGAGTTTTCATTTATAGTAGCTGGCTACTTCCTGGTTCTCTTTGCATATTTTAAAACAGAAACTGTTCATCCTAGGTTCATTTTTGTTATCAGCCAGACACAGCTCTGAGTTCTCCCCTGCTCACCATCTCTTCTATAATGAAACACACCACAGCTATGGTATTTGAGTTCCCATCGAGTTCACTGAATTTTTTCACAGTCAGGGACAAGACCAAAAGCTTCCCATTTCTTTCTGCAGTTGGAGCTCTCACTTTTCAGCACAGGCTGCCCCGTACATGTATTGAAAACCCCAAGAAATCTTTCAGCCATGCTGTGTGACATATTCAACTATCACTCATAATCTCCCATCTTTCATTGTCACTGCATATCGATGGCTATGACAAAGCCACACTTACTGCTGTGTTATTCAGGTAATTTGCCTTCACTGTTCAGCCCATTTCAGCATGTCTAGTGGACTCAATGATGAGGGAGAAAAAGAAAAGATGTGTTTTGAAAAGCTTTGGAGCGCAGCTGAATTTTATTCTATAAATGGAGATACGAGTGGACGGTTAGTTCCATAATTTGTGATCAGATCACTGGTATTATTGCTGAAAAAATACTGAATGTATTTCATTTCACTGAGTGCAACAGAATTTATCCACCTATCTATACTGTGTTCAATATCTGTAACCCAGTGACTGTTCCTCTGTTTTTGTGCAGGAATGGAAAAAACTCTGTGTTGCCAGCATTTGTCATCCTTGGAATACAAATAGAATGTCCAGTTTATCTATACTATAATATAGCAACATATTTACAGAGAGCTGCTTATTTTATTACCAGAGACTTTACATTCCTGTGTGTTTATCATGGCAACATAGATATTACAGCAGTCCATGTTTTGTTTTTTGTTGTTGTTTTTTTTCATAAAACTGTTTCATGACAGTCCAGTAGATCTGTAACGTTGCCTCTACATGAGGCTAAAACTCCATAGCAACCCTTTGCACCTAAATGAGATCAACATCGCTCTTAAACGCCTCAGCAAAACAACAAAACAGTAAAAGACAAAGATCCAGTGTCAATGTCTTGCTGTACACCAAAAGGGTTACATGTAGAACGTGGACTTGAGCAGACTGTGTGTAACTGCGGAGAGCATCTACAGAGGGAAATGTCTCTAAGAAAAGAGAATATGTTAACGAATAAAAAACTTTTTTGTACAGAGATATATTTTTATGAAAATACATTTGTAATATAAAAAGAAAAAATGGATTGACATATATGTAAATGTTTTTCTTTTTCATTATTGTAGTACAAATGGTAGTGGGGAGTATATGAAAAATCTATATAAATAAATAAATATATATATATATATATATATATAAAAAATATATACAAAGAAAAATAGAAACAAGGCTTTTTGTATATGTAAAAACATTGTAAATAAAAGTTTACATACATACTGTACATATGTAAGACCCACCATGGCTTGTCTGCAATATATAAAATGTATTTTATCTGTCTGTATATGATGCTTTGCATTGTGTCTAAGCTTATTCTACTTTCTTGAACTTGAAACTTATTTTGAAGGTTTTGGAATAAAATATAAAACCTACTTTCGAAGAGAGTATTTATTGTATTGAATGCATGTGTTTATTGCTTCAACCCCAGAATCCATTAGCTAATCAAGCACTGCTCTCTGGAGGTTACAAGCAAATGCCATTATGCACTACAACCAGTGTTCTACAGTTTCTTATACAGTATACATTGGCCAAATTGGGAAGCAGTTCTGTATTGTGATATTTAGCACTATACAGAAAGATGAATGTCACGTTCTGTATGTGGACATGACTGATACATTTTTAGGAGTTAATAGACATAGTTTCAGGATCTAGTGTCAATCTATTTTTATCATTTCAACCTTTATTCCACTCTTTTTAGCCTATGTATAATCTTATGCTTTTTGTGCTATGATGTTACAAACTTACAGGCCTGTTTTATACATAGACCCAAAACTTAATGTAAACATGTATTTGCATGCTGGATGGAAGTGAAACATCGAGGTTTCAGTATGGCCAATTTGCTTTGTTCTCATGAGTTTTATCTAAATGCTAAACCATCCAATGTCATGTCACAAAGCATTCCATAACTGGCCATTCATTTTGGCCTCCTACGCACACTAAGTATGCTGTCCCGCCTTGGTTGTAGCACTAGGTTGAGTGAGTTCAGAGGCCAATATGTCTCTCAAAGTGTTATTTTCGACTGTAAAGGCCAATTAGCTTTACTTTTTCCAAAGACCAAACTATAAAACCACAACCGATATAGTTACTGTACAGACAATGGCATTTCACAGATGATTTTTGACAACTTGCCCCGTTATGCAGCAAGATTTATAGCTAGGTTGTTACTGTAAGGTGATGCTTTTCCAACTGTACTCAGGTGGGTGGAGGAATATTTTCCTTAAATATTGTTTTGTATTGCTTATTATCTGCTTACTTTATTACATAGCTTATGAATAGAGTTATAATGCAGACAGTCTGTGTGTTACTGTACAATGTAGTGCATGTCATTTATCAAGCAAAAGCTACAAAAATCATACAGTTGGCCTACAGCTGCACTGGAATAAACTCTATTCCCGTGGGTAATTAAGTTTTTAGTGAAGGAGAGCTTTGTGTAATACGTAACAGAAAGGCAATGCTGTTTTATGTCTTCTCCACTGTCATATTCAGGATCACATTTCAGCACAAACTAGTATGGCTGATTTTCAAGTGACTGGTGTCAACAACCACTGTTATGAGTATAGTTCGGTCCACAGGAAGACTTCCACAAGCTGGCCAATCAGAACTAAATTGGATGGGGGGAATGGGGGGCTTACACAGGATGTCAAATCAGCCTTTTTAATCTGTTGCATAAAGAGGCATTATAACATGTATTTTTATCATGCATTTTTTTTTTATAATTATATAATATTTATTAATGGAGCCCCATAGCCTTACAGTTGTTTGGGCCTCCTCGTACAGTATTTCATCATTTAATGTGCCATATTTTGTGATAGTATAGACATGAAAATATGCCTCCGGAATTTCACTTAGAATAGTTTTCATTTTACTAAGCAGAGTTGACGTTGGCAGCATAAAATACTCTGCAGCCATTTCAAATGCCCTAATCTTAACATTTATACAGGTTTTAACATCTTGTGAGGTTGCGGTTAAGGTTGATGTTTTCTCCAAAATAACTGCTTCGTTAGGGGAAACACAAGTTGTTTTTTTCTGTGGAATTGTATTTTAAAAACATGTGATGGAACATTTCTATACCAGCACTCTTTATAACACAAAATATGTTAATGCCTACTCCTGCTCATTTAAATAAGTGAGTGAGTAGCTGTGTTTGACCCAAGAATTGACAGGGCCAGAGCCTTGTCTTGACCAATATGCAAGAAAAAAAAACAGCACTGTAAATCAGGAGCCATACACAGGTCATTAGTCACTCCTGTTCTTGACTAGGTTTCCCACAGTAATTAATCAATCCTTGTCAAGTTGCCCTGACCTGCAAGAGTGTTTGTTCACAGCAGCCAGTTAGCCTCAAGACTAGACTTTGTTTGTGGCCTCAGTGTTTATCTTTCATCAGTGTGGTGTGTTAACTTAACAGGTACTCTACTTTATCACCTATTGACAATGCATATCAAAAGGAATCTATTGATTTCATTTCCATGCAGATAAATCATACATGCTGCCATCTGACAAACTCGAGGCACTCTGCACACTGGATAATGGTTTATCCTTATTTCAGGTCAATGGAAGATTATGTTTGAGTGCTCTAGTGAGATTCTAGGGTGTCTGCACAAGGTATTTGAGTCCCTTATAAGAAAGTTATTGTTGCTTGCTGGCTCAGTGATACTTCTCTTTATGTGCACCATTGCTTCTGTGAATTTGACTAGGTTCTCTGATCCGTTTGCTGTTATTGTATCGTCTCTCCCATGAGTCAGTGTGATAGCTTGTTAATTCAGCCTAACTAATTTCTGAGTAACACATATTATTTCAGCCAGTATTCAGAAGCGGGTATAATGTCAACATCAATTTTACTTGCTTTCTCTTACAGTGCCACACAAACGTCTCCCTCAGGCCTCTTGATATCAATTAGAAAAGTTCTGAGTAAAAAAGAATGGAAAAGAAAAGCTTTTCGGTGGTCTCAGGAGTTTCTTTGAGCATGGAGTTGCGAGACGACAATTAGCTTTGTCACTTTTATCATTGCAGTGAGTCTGGCACATCACACTGAAAGCTATACTCTCCACTGTCTTGCCCAAAATGACAGCTTCCTCCAATTACCCAGGTGTCAGGCAGCCATGTTCCCTTTGTTGCTTTTTTAATAAGAGTTTATTACGCCGCACTGAAAAACAAGACTGCTCAAACTCATTGCAAAGATCATTTGGGACTAAGTAAATCCCTATCTCAATTTATAATATGAATGAGCTGTATTGAATTCCTCTCAGGAAGGCTGTGTGCGGTTTTGAGAAATGAAAGATTGAGTGAATACGCCTTCATCAGGCCGTATTTAAGCAAAGAAATATACATGTTGGCTTCATGTTTAGTATTGATAAATCTGTACATATGTTGTGGATTTGAATAATTTCCTGTACAAAACTCTGTTTTATAATCAGCATTAACAGTCTAAATTGGGGAATTATTATTATTACATTAATTATTCCAATCTGATTTTTACTTATACCTTTGTTTGTGTACCATTTTTTCTTTTTTATAGCAAAATCAGAAGAAGCATTTTGGATAAACCCACTGAATTTCCTGCCATCCCTTGTTTTACTGTGTCAAACTGGGATATTTGAGGAGACATCAAAGCAAGAGGTTTACCCTCACAAATCCCCCCAGTGTGCAGGCCTAGGTCTTGGCTAATATCAGGCAAAATCCACCCTGTGCTGTCCCAGAAGACATTGGACCAAGGATGAAGGGATAGACTGATGAGAGGAAGTATATACAGTATTTGCTCTGTCAGTTGAATTTGTCAGCAGGGGACTGGCTTTCCTAGTGCAACCGGTGCACCCTGGGAAGCCTAACTCACTGTAATTATGAGTAAACATCAGAGAGCTCAGTGCTTGCTGGTGTTTCTTCAGGCTAAGTTTTCTAATCTAGGTGCATGCAGTTGTCACAAGCTTACAAGAACATATAGGTACACTACAATCAATATAAAGTCAGTTTTGGCAAAGGAAAGGGAAAGGATTCTAAACATGTCTCTGTTTTTTCTTTCCTCTGTTGAAGCTGTAAACTTTTGCTGGGTAAAAAAATGTCATTAATAATCTCCTCAGCCCTTCTTTGTACCTAAAAGTGATTTTGTGAATAAAAGAGGCAGAGAAACAATGATAATGTGCTCTTGATTCAAGGAATAAGAGGAACCTCCATATTATCTTACATAATGAATGGTGAAAAGAAAATCCGAGCAACGTGATAACAGTCAACTGTGAATCTCCAATTACCAGCATCCGTGGCTCATAACAATAGCGCAATAACTAATAGGGAAGTGTCAGGGCTTTGTGACATGATGGAATAATAGTACTCGAGGCTCATCAGGACGAGATGCACAAACACGGAATCAAGAAACTTCCTCTATTTCTTATTCTTCCTTTGTTTCTGTTGCTCTCCTCTCCCCCTTTTCAGTCAGCTTGAAACAAACAGGCTTCCCATGTGTAACTGTCACTCTGATTCATTAGCAGATTTGTATAATTATCAGGGAAACTGATGTGGAATCAGTGGGCACGGGTTCCATTGATTGGCAGCTAAGTAAGATGTTTTTATTTTGATTATGTTGCACTGAATGAGTTACTTGAGGAACATTTTGTGACATGAATGGGGCTGCTTGGAGTGATGAACATACCTTATAGATATTTATAGCAAGTCTTGATTTCCAGTTTTTTTAGTAACACTTTGGCCATATCATCTAAAAAAATGCTAATATATATTAGTGTTGAACTTGTTCTTTAATTAAATATAATTAAAAATGTATTAATGCACGTTGAGGGAGGAACATGTCCTTGTTATTTGCTTATATTTAGTATTTCAGTAATATGTTTAGTATCAGTAATACGGTATGTTATAGTATCCATAAATTATCCTCTTTTTATGTTATGGTTTTCTCATTAAGTCTCATTAGCATTTCAAATGTTTCCCCTGTGCAGTTGGAATTAGTTAATGACAGACAGTTAATGAGACATAATAATGTTGAATTGGTACACTGATAATTATGGTAAATTGGAGGCCTTTACACATATTTATTGTACATCTATAATGTTGCAATCAGTTATCCAAAATATACCCTTAACTGAAAATGCTAAAAAAGTTTAATACAATGAATATTAGCATTATTTGCTATATATAAATTTTATAATGATAATAAAAAGTTTGTCTGGGTGAAACTTGAGAATGTGATGTCGCTGATGTAATTGCATTGAATTCTGTCATGAAGCAGTTTTTGGCATTTACTGACTAAATGCTGTGTCCACATCCATCAATTTCCTGTTTTCTCTCAGGTTTGAGCTCCCGGCTCCATCGTGTGATGGTTTTAAAGATCTACCTGCTCAGGATTAGGAGTTTGTCACAGGGCGGCTGGCTCACTTCCAGATCCTCCATCTACCACGTACAGGATGTCTTTGTTTGGTCAGGGCGCCTTCTGCAAAGTTGCAAAACACATGGCGATGAATGACATGGAGACGGTAGATGTCAAAATGATAAAGAGTCAGGTTTCTTATGTTAAACAGAAACGGATGTGGGCTTATCAAAGTTAAATTACACCATCTATATTAAGATTAAATTTGTTGTGATATGCAATATATACGCTGGTAGTTGCCTTGCTGAAATTGAAACTGCTGGACACAGGAAAATTAAAAAACTTTGGTTATACTGATGCCGACTTTCACTGTCAGAGAATGTACTTGTCTAGAGTTTGAGCAAATGGGAAAAAGTTTTTTTGACTCTTCAGACATGTCCATACAGGTGAGTATCTGATCGATTTTTAGTAGTTTATTTGTGGCTTGTACAAATCTTACAAAAAAGTATTTTTAACAGTGGGTTATACAAATTCTTCTGATATTGTGTAAATTATTTTCATGGCTAATGTCACAATGGATGTCTGTCCTCTCTCAGGGCTCTAGATTATTTTGGGGCTTCCATTCACTGAGGAAATAGACAATGCATCTAGTCGCTGGGGTACATGGCTGCTTCCATGTACCTTGGCAACACTGACTCCAGACTGGCAGGATGTAATATGATGTGGTAAGTTTCTTTTCTTTACTTGTTAATTTCAGTCTGTTTCTTCTTGAGTCTCTAGTTTTATTTTAATGATTATTTTATTTGAAATAATGAAAGACAAATTTATGATATAGGCTACTATGATGTATTCAGAATGTACAAATGAATCAGTGAAAACTGTTCTTGACCTGGACTCACTGTTTTCAAATGACTGAGACTGAGGTTCAGCCACCAGACAGGATACAAAACATGCTGTTTGCTTTTGAATGACACCACCGGTCTCTGGAAACTCAAGGTGCCTTCATCACTGTTCTGATCTAACTTACCTACAGTAAGCCCTACTAGCATTATTGCTTAATTAATTATTTATATATATTGCATATATCCTTTATGTTCTTTGAAATTCAAATCTTCTCCAAACCACCTGCTAGAATGTCGCTTTTTCTTTCGCACATTTTTAACCTAATGTATTTGACTCTATTCGTCTTTTTCATGCACTCAGATAATTGATAACAAGTAGACTTTCAGTTCATGCGACATAACAGTTACAGTTGTACTTGTGTTACAAGTTACAGCTGAGCTCTCTGGATGTTCTGCATTTAGGTGTTCCTTTCAGTCATTACTTTTATATTCATGTTTTTTGAATATAAATTTGGCTGATGGTGAAAATGTGAAGCTCAGAAAACTTTGAAAGATCAAAAACAAAAGCAAAAGGTTGTGCAGGCAATAGCAATCAAATTGAAAGTTAAACCTTGAGAAAAATGAAGATAAAGTTCCTGGTGACTTCTAAAATAGGTCAGGTCACCATAGAGAAAAAGAGCTCAAAAACACTGTGCAGGTAGCTTTTCTTGTAGCAGCAGCCAGTCTGTCGACCTGTCATTGGAGTTCACATAGAACACAGACCAAAGTCCGGCTTTGTGAGGACAGAAAATAGGGCAGGTAATGCTGAAGATGTGCAGCCTAGAAAAAGAACCTCTGAATTCAGGTCACATAACGACAGAAAGAGGTCTGCAGCGTGTTTAGAACAGGGGCCAGCTCAGGAGCCACATGCGGCTCTTCCATCCCTCTACCGCGGCTCCCGGTGGCTCAAAAAAACAATGTGTAGAAATTTTATTTATTATTATATTTTTTTATTTAATTTGTTTTAACAAGGTAATATTTATTATTTTTGGAGACTATGGAGATTTTGTCACATTAAAATGAAACATTTGTGTAACAGCACTGCAGTGGTTGTCACCTGTTACTGCAGTCAAGTGACTTATTTTAAACTTTTTGACCTCCGGTAAGCTAACCACGGATAAATAAAAAAAAAATAAAAGTTTCTGATGAAAATAGAACATTTAATGATTCATGGACAGATTAATTTGCTTTTATTGCTTACGAAGCAATATTTAGACTCCAGCATAATCACCTGTGACGAATCAAAAGATGTTAGTGATATTTAGCACATAGTGCTGTTATGCAGATATGTGAACTCAGTATAATGAAACCATAGATGCTGTGTTTTCTCAATTTTGGCATCAGCTGGTTTTGCGGCTCCAGATGTGTTGTATTTGGTAAGAAACAGGCCCAAATGGCTCCTTTAATGCTGAAGGTTGTCGGCCCCTCGTTTAGAAAATGAAAGGAGGAGAGGAGACTACTATTGCTAGATTTAAAACGTGCATACAAAATCTCTCTGTAGCTCTACCAAGACGTGATTGTGTCTACAACCTGTCTGTTGACTTTCAGGAACTTATGTCATTGAAAGGAGGACCAGAGTAATGCTATTCATGGGGATTTCATGACCATAACAATTGTTCTTGTGTGACTACACTCTGGTCCCACTTGTAGCCAATTGCAGCTTTTTACACTAGCAAAGCTCAGTTTTTACTTGCTGTGTCTTTTTACACCACAGAATAAATGACAGTAATGCAACGTAGACTATTGCTCTGATAATGACTTAATTATTAGGTTAGTTTTCAAGCAAATGTAACATTCAATAGGTCCAACTCCTGATACATAAGACTTAGCTGTTTCCCTTGTCTTACTGTATTATAACACTGATATACACTGCATGGCCAAAAAAAAAAGTCAGCCACTTTTTGCTTTGATTACAGTACACATTCACCTTTTTGACAAGCTTATACAATGTCAGCCCATCTATTTCCATCCAAAGTTGCATTAATTTCTCGCCAAGTGGATCAATTTCATTCAATCATAACGTTAACAGGAAACGTAATCAGGTCGCAAATATCGGGATTTCAACGTAATTTTTAGGAGACAGGGTTGCAGCTATATTGTGTATAGTGCAGGATTGTATATGTGCAATGTGCAATGTACCATGAAAGTACATACAAAACCATAAAAGACTAATGAAGTGCTAATAATTGTGGTATAACAGTAATGGCAGCCAAAAATCTTGTGCTCATGCATTCAAGCCATCTTCTTTTCACATACATGCTGCTTTTCCTTCATGTGTTAAATCAAGCAGTTTTAATTCACTCATTCATTTGCAAATAGTAATATCTCCAAAAAATTCAGCATTTTACTATTTACTTGATAACATAATGTAGTCAGCTGACAAGTCGCCATGCTGTTTTACTCCTACATTATTTACTTTGCAAAATGTTTCTTATCTTTCTCACCTCTCTATCTCTAAAAGTGTTAATAGCATCACAGACCATCAGTAGTTGCAGACCCACGATGGGAAACTTTAAAATGAGTTCACTGATGTCACGCTTGCCCCACTCATGCCCTGACCCAGCAAGCTCTTTGTGACATTTCTGACACGGTGACAACCTGTTCATTCAGTCAGGTAATAAGCACTCATCAGGGATGCCCCACTTCACTCCCAGATTGAAAAATAGCTTCGCAAACAAGAAAGTTTCCAAAGCCATGTTGCCATAGTGACAAAGGTACCCCTCTCATTTTAATGGAGTCATCTTTATTGCAGATTTGGGCCATTTTTTGTTCAGGAGGACAACTGTTCCTACCTATGTGTCTAATCAGTAGAATAGTTTGGGTTGTTTCAGTCATAACATGTGATGTCCTTTATGACATTGTTTGCCACAGGGAGCTGTTAAAATAACTATAAATTAAAAAAAGCACTCAAAATTTCATTATGTTTTATTGTACATTTTAGGCAACTATGTGGAAGATGTTAAGAGGACAAGAACTAATCAATTTGAAATTAAAAAAAATCTAATTTTATTTATATAGCTTATACCAGAAATCACAAATTTGCCTCAAGGGGCCTCACAGTCTCTATATCCTTGAATCAGAGGAGGATAAACTCCCCAACAAACCTACAGGAAGACAATGCAGCAGAGGAGGAATCTCTCCTTCACGTCAGACAGACATGCAATAAATGATGTGTACAGACACAGCATGTAGTTTAGATTTATAGATTATAATAATCTGTGCATTCATATTAAAGATCTAGCTGACGAGGCTTTAAAGAGCAGGACACCTAAAACAGATCAAACTTGTATAAACCTACTTTTGTTTCCTCCTCACATGTTGATCATGCCACCCCATTGCCTGTGCTCCAACTCAGTCCTAATGTTTTTCATACAATACACGACTTAGAGGAAATGAGGCAGCATCTGGGAGCAGTAATCAGCTTTGTGTAGGGTCAGTAGCATGATCAGATAGATCCATTGTTAATTCTGGATGAGGATTGCTCTGCACTTGTACTTGCTTCCCCCTTGGAGTTGAGGAGAAGATAAATTATGAATAAGGTATCCATAAAACATTTACTTATTTATGCAGATTAGGGGATATTTAAGACAGTTCTAATTAAATTTGGCTGATCCTAGGTATTTTGCCAGAAATCCCCGTAGCTAAGGTTTAATTCAGTTATTGTAATGGAATAAGAGTAGCAGTGAGCAATAAAAAGGTAGCAAATAATATATGTCCAAAAACATGTTTGCCTGTGGTATTATAAAAGTCTTTTTATGACCCCTTGCAGAAACTTACTGGCCTTAGTTGTTCTGTCTTCGACAAATCATATTGATTTTTTTTTTCTCAAGTTAGTGTCCATCTTTATGATTTTCACTCCACTCCACTGCTAAAATAATCATTGAATAAATAAATAGTATCAAATTCTTTGCACACCCTGAAAATGGATTCAAGCAGACAATATACATTTTTTTTGTCTGGCTTTGTTTTTTTTGTTTTTTTTGCAGATACAGAGGTTTCATGCAGTATGTGGCTACATCTCAGTGAATACACAATAACCCTAAACATTTATTTTTGCACTTTCAGGAATTCTACATTGTTTGTGCATGCATTTTTTATGGTGCAATATATATTTATTTTCAGCAGTGTACACACTGTGGGGTTTGTCAGACTTCGGTTGTGAAGTGGTTCAGAGAGAGAGAGAGAGAGAGAGATCAGACATTCTGTGTGTAAGCAGGTTTGCAGTGTTAGGTTGGGTTCTGGTATTACACATGTTCAGCCATGTGGAATGAGATTGAAAGATGGCTTTATTGCATTGCTGGTCAATTTTAGATAAGTAAAGTCAGCAAAACTGACCATTACACTCATCCCTATCCATGTTTGCACTTTGGTGTATATTACATGTCTTTAGAGGATTCTCTGGTTATCTGAAGTAACTTGAGTGACACTTCATTGTGGTTTCACTTCTCTCACATAGCCCTACCAACATCAATAGAACCAGATATTTGATTCCCCCACTGCCTGTCTGTGATTGTCTCTCTCTGCTGTTCTGGCACTAGCATCTAAATGCTGATGACAGTTTGAGTCCAGTCCAGAAACTACTGAGGTACGCCAGTTCCTATTGTGATTACATGACGTTTAGGTAGAAACAAATTTAAAGTTTAATACATTTGCAGAAGACATGGTGCTCAAATGAAACACACTATTTTCTTTGGCTTTCTTGCACAAATTGACAGGCTCCGTGGAGACTCGTAGAGCTCGTAGTGACTGTTTTGAGGCGATGGCTATATAGAGTAGAGGCTCCATTTAGACACTTCAGAGAGCACTGGAGAAAATTCAATCATCTACCCTCTCTGTAATGAAAAAGCTCCTGGCCAACTGCTTTGGTGGGGGCTAGTCGAATAAACACGCAACACCAGTCCCAGATGGCCCAGTGCCCACTGGATATGGTGCGTTGTTCAGCTCCAGGTATTTGTAGAATCAAACTATCAGTCATTCCACTTCAATCACACTCTGCCACCAGTCAGCCCCAGAGTGGATGAACAACAATAGTACAGCCACTCAAACCCAGGACAGTGAAAGTGAACACCCCTTCAGTCTACCCCTTAAAAATAAAGTCGCATTTGATCGTTATTTTCCCTTTATGTTTTTGTACAGTAGGTTTCCAGAAAGAAGAGGTACAAAGGCAGACAGAAATTTTCCCACAGCAGAACTGTAATTCTCTGTCTTTCTACGCATGGATCAATGTTTGTTCTAAACTTACTCTGTCAGTCTTTTCAAGAGCAGCACTGTGGTTGCATTAGTGCTGAGCAAAGGTCTTAACATATGTGGATTTCTTTCACAAGCAGGGAACAACCAATAGTGAACCCTCTGAGTTCCTAGAAAATCCCCTCCACCATTCTTTCCCTCTCTGAATCCAGCTAACACAGCTGCAGACATGTTACTTTAATACTGTTTGTTAATAATGTGTGGTCCCTACTCCATATAGCAAAAGACTTTGAGCAAACCTTCCCATGAGTGGAAAGCGCTACACACTCAGCAGCCTCAATGCTAGCATTCAAAAGTGAAGCTGAACAGTAAAGTTGAACTCTTCCTATGCACTTTGCTATTGGCTATTAGAGCCGCTATGTATAGAGTGGAGAGAGAGTGAAGAAGTGATCACACTGAGACTTGTAAAAAAGTGTATTTGTAGTGGCATAAAGTTAATTCATATAGTATTTTATTGTCACCTCGAAATGCTGCAAATCATCTGTCTTTCACTCCACAAACTTCACAGCACAGAGAAACATTTAAACCTGATGAGCCAATAGGTTTGCTGTTCAGGACTTTCATTGTAGTGTTTAGTACTTGGGCAACTATTTGATAATGTAATAAAAGCTGACCAATGACCTGCAAACTAATATGCTAAAAATGATTCACACACTTTAAAAACTCAAATCACTTTTGCATTGAGCTACCTGACCAAAAATCATTACCTAAAGGGTGATGACAAGGTTTCTAACTTTACTGTCAGACAGCCACACAGACACTTTACAGGATGCAGCAAATGAGCAGAGAAAAGAGTTGAACTTGCAGGTCACATTTTTTGTGCCGGCCACCTATTTTTAAAACAAGCAGAACATTCCATAATCTATATAGATAAATCCGTATATATGTGAACACACACATACACACTTTATCTTTGTCTCATGATCCTACTACCTCATGCATTTCTTTGTGACTGAACAGAATCTGTTCATCTTTTAACAAATCCTGACCTCCAAATATCCAACATTGCATCATTTTCCTTTTAAATAACGTAAACAAATTTTGTCTCTGCATGGCCTCTGAAGCGTGTCTTGCAAAGCCGGGTTATGGAGTTGTGGATATGTATGATCACACAAAGACATCTTTTTTTTTTTTTTGACTTGAGTTTGTATTTTCACATTTGAAAAAGTTCTGAGTTTTATTCAGAAATGTTACAAAGATAACAAAGTACTCTTGCTTGTGTGAGACAAACTGCATGGTATCTATTGCAACAACATGCACCATCTCCAAACCACGAACACAAAAGTTTATGTGACAAAGTTGTCAGCCTACACTCTGTCATGTAACATGTATTTCAACTGAAGGTGAAGTTGGTTCACCTCAGCTCGAGTAATACCAACATAAGAAACCTTCAAGTCAACACACACTCACTCAACAAAATAAATAAAATTGGCAGTGTGATAAAAGAACATGCAACATATCAGGGTGTCTTCTTCTTTCGTTTTTGTCTGTAGGCTACTTCTCAGTGACATTAAAGAAATCTGATTGTCTTCTATACAGTACATACTGTCACCTGATGGTTCTCAACCTGGTGGTCATGGCTACAGCCATGTAAGAGGAAAGAGGAAAAACATTTTTGTTATGAAAAAATGTGTTGATTTTTACAGACTTTTCTTTAATCTTTTCCTTCATCTGACAAATGAATAGATTTCCGTCTTCAAATCAATAACAAAAAATTTAAATATGAACTTGCTAATGATGAGCAGGTGGTGTCGCATATAGAAATTCTAATATTTTGAGAGTCACAGGTCAGCTACAGTAAGCATGAGGATAATCTACAAAGAGTTAATGCTTCAGTCAGTTACCTTACCTAACAAAAACAAACAACTAAGAAACTATGTATACTATTCCTGGCGTTGTTTAGAGCTGGCAGAAAGTGCAGGAATTCCCTTCCTAACTAATTTGGCATTCTGGTATCATCACTAAACAAGCAGGGAACAGCATTTAGCATTTCTTCTTTCTCTTCCAGAATAACTTTGAGAAAACAAACTGCTGTTATTGCCATCATCTGTTAGAATAGCTTTTCAAAAAAGGGGTAGAAGACTTCCATTTCATTCCGGACACAAAATCAAGACATCACCTTTCAGAGTACTCATTTAATGGTAACCTAGGAAATTACAGCTAGTTATCCCTGTGGTTTTTGGGGTGGCAAGTAGTTCTGTGGGTAGATCAGGCGTCTACAAACCCCATAAAGAGTGGTTTAATTCTAGTTCCTCCAGGCTACATGTCGACGTATCCTTGACAGGACACTGAAACCCCCAAAAGTCATTATTTTTTATTATTATTATTGTTATTATTATTTCTGTTGTTGTTGTTACTGAATAATTACCCAGTAATTGTTCTATATTTTAATGGAATATTAAAATTAGTGTGAAGTAACTTTTGAAATTTTGATGTATCTAACTGGTAATAAAGCCACGAGTATTAAATTTAATATAATATCTTGGTAATTAGGCCACAGCTGAGTCTTCAAATTACAACTATTTAGTGTGAAGCAAGTTTGAAATTTCTATATAATTATGTGTATCTGGCCAAAATTGTAAGAAATTACAAGCATTTATCAAGAATTGTATCTCCTTCTCTAATAGTATAGCGAAAATAATCAATTTTAATTTTAAATAGACATAGATCTAAAGTATCTCCAGCCGTGGAGCTATAATAACGCTCATGTGGCCTTTTCATTATATGTATGTGACACAATATTAAGTAGATGCATTTATATTGAAACTGACTACATTTAATACCATGTTCATCCACAGCAGTTACTGTGTAAAGGTGTGTTTGTCTGCTTCATTGTACAAACTGCTAGTCTAGTTAGGCCAGCAAGTATTTGTATCTGAAACAATTTAAGCATATTGGTTTGTACACCCGCAATAGTATGATGTAACAGACATGAGATACGTTATAAGCTGGATATAAACATGGCCCTGCAAACATATTATTATGTTATTTAGGTTCAAACATTTGTTAAGAACAAGGGTTTTTTTAGGACAGCAATTAATTTGTTAACTGGTTATCAACACAGTCCATAAGCATTTTAGAAGACTAACTACCTCAGAATTTCCCAAGAGATAGGTCATAATAATATTGTTGTATTTAAATTCAGTATTTAATTTGAAAGAAAAGTCACATTTCAGCTTATGTTGTTTGTTTTAAGATTGATTAATAAAATCCACATTATATTCAGCTTAAACTGACAGCAGTTAAAAGTAATTAAATGTCCTGGAGAAACAAGAGCATTTGTATTACTTTTGGAGCAGTGTTTATATTGGCGTAAATAAGGCAGAAGAATAAAAATAAAAAGCAATTTAATTTTCTTATCAATTCTAAAACCAACTGGAAATCAATTCAAAGATTAAAAAACAGGTATGCTGTAAAATTACTCCAACCAATCACAACCACGACTCATACAGGAAGTCATAAAGAAACAACATCTTGCCATAATTGGTGGAACCGTGAATTCTATGCTCTACCAGAAAATCCTGAAGTCCAGCCAAGGTTTTGAAGTGGTTAAACTAGTAGTTGTTGAGCCTTAACATTTTAATCTTAAATTATGGCTAATTATTAGTCAATTTGCTTGTTTTCTCAGGAAAAATGGTTGTAATTGCAAATTTCAAAACTGTTTTACACTAAATACTTGCAATATCACTACAATTTTGGCTTAATTAGAAGTAATTACATTAGAATTCTACACTTGTTTTACACAGAATAGTTCAAATTTTATTATTGTTGTGGCCTAAATACCAAGTACTTATAAAAAAGTACTTATATAAAAAGTTACCTTACACTAATTTGTGCAGTTTCCATTAAAATATGGAACAATTACTATGTAATAATTCAGTAATTGGTGTGCTGTAATTTGCAAGGTTACTATATATTCAACCATTAGCTAAAGACCTGGAATCCTTGAAATGCTTGTTACTTGTCACTCTGCACTCTACTCCACTTTCCTTTTCCCATTTCTTTTAATGCGGTGGCCATTGTCAAGCCCCCTTGTGTCTCCTTCCTCACTCCAATCTTAGGCCTCTGTTTTTCATTCTGTTCCCTGAAGCAAACATATCCATCACATCTCTCCCTTCCATCCCACCTTACTGCTTTTTTTTCTCTTCTTAGCTCAACATCTCACCTCAGTTTTCATCTCATTCCTGCCGCTCTGTGCCACCGTCCTATCATCTTTGGCCTGTAGATTAGATTTTCCACCTACTGAGATGGCATGGATGCCAGAGGGGAACATTTAGATGAAGCTTGGAACACTAGGAAACACACACACACATGTAGAACACACAATGTTTCAGACATACACACACACACACACCAGATTAATTTTTATACAGATATTCCTTGCCTTGAATAAAAACTACATGTCATTCATTTATCACTATACTGCCTGGAGCCAAGCTGTTAAGATGTCTTGACGCTGCCTATCATCTGGGAACGTACACACACCACACACACACACCTCCTCAATTCCTCTGTTGTCACGCAGAACACAAGAGTATCTGACAGATTAGAATCAATCATAATGATGAAACTTGGCTGAAATACTGTTTTAAGTGTGGCCTTTGTCGTTCAACAAAGAAACCTTGAATGAGTTTTTTGTTCCTCCTTTTATCTGTCTTGTACCCTAGCTAGCATTAGTTTTATCTGGAGTCAAGGCACAATGGACAAAACTAACAAATTTGAAGAGCCAAATGTGCAACACTGGGAAACAAATTCCTCCCCAAATCCCTAAATGAACTCAGTTAGTTGGCCTCAAGTTTGGCTCACAGTACAAAATGACATTCTGAAGGTGTCAAGTTGGTTGAAGATGAGGTAGCTCGACTCCATGTGAACCAAATGTTTCATTTCACAGTAAAGATTAATTTGGCAAGTGTGGAGCCGCAGTGCACGAGTCCATCCCAGCTGCTCTGCAGAGCATCAGAGGAAAGGAGCCACATCAGTCTCTCAGGTGATAGATTGGAAATCAAAGTTTTAATCATACACTCTGGGCCGTTGCCTGGCAACAGGGCTCCCCTTGCTGAACTTGTCTGTTAGCTGAGGAGAAGCAAAGATGAGAAGATGATGACGAGTCAAGCGGAGAGACCGCCAGGAGACTGAGCTGAGTTGTATGACATGTCTAACTGAATGGGCTGCAATTAAATATTAAATAGATAGAAATGATCATAACGTATTCAATTAGCAGTAAAACTGAAAATGTCCTGTTCTGGCTTAATTAAGCTTATTTATTTTTACAGCTTGAAAACCCTGGTCGTGACTCCTACAAACTCTCTCAATAATGCTGCTGTCAATTCTACGCTTAGTTAAAAAAGTACAAATGCATGTGGTCCTTATTTTACCTTTTACAGAGATATATTTCCTACAGCCAGGGGTTATGGTATAGCAGCAGCACAAACCCCAAGCACAATCCCATATTATTATGCATAATGCTGCTGTGCATATTCCTTCTGTCTATCATACTAATAATGTGAGCAACTAACGGTGCACACCTTGCACAGTCCATCTATGCAGTTAGATAAACTAAAAACATCTGTTGGCCTTTGAGATTTATTGTACGGAATTTAGTTGTATGTGTTTGTGACTTTAATTAAATGCAGTAATTGTTCTATTATGCATCCTACCCTTTTCTAATATGTCCCTCAGCTGTCTACTGATCATTAATTATTATCAGTCTAGCAAGGGTTGAAAGAACAGTTTGTAAAAAGACATGACAAACACATCATCTTGAGGATGCTTCCAGAGTATTAATTTCATCTCTTGCCTGGTCGTTGAATGAAGATACAGTCTCTTTTCCTACTGCTGCAGAATCTTGCGATGAGAAGAGACAGCTTCTGAATTAGTTCTGTTGTAGCCTGTTGCTGAACTAAGAAACCGATTGTGTCTAATGCAGTTGTTCTCTTGTGTATTGTTGAGGGTTTTTGTTAAATAATAATCTCTCTTTGCTGCTCGGTTCTGCATTTTAGCCCTATTTCCTGTTTGGTACATCTTTCCACACAATATTGTGTTAAACAATTACATTTCAGATTTTCATTAAAATGTGGTGCTGGTATTCATGGTCCCTCTGGGATTATTCCTAATGATTTTGATGACCCTTTAACCCCTATATATGCCACTGTCCTGTATTCCCGCTTGACCAACAGTGTAGGCCATGACAAATGATCTTTCAGACTAGATGCCAGATTTTCATAAGATTTGCTGTCAATATTCATTGCCCCTAGAGGATTAATTATTTTGTAGTGGACAGCACCTTTCTTCTAGTGTCAGCTCTCTCTCAGCCCAAAATCTGTATTTATGCTAGATAAATATTTAAATATAATGGTCATAGAGAAGCACATTGTGTCATTTGAGTTTATTTTATTTAACATAAGTAACTAAGAAAAAAATTATAGGATAAGAAATCACTTACATTTTCAGACTTCTTCTTTTTTAGTTATTTTTCCATTTGGTCATGTTGTATCATCTTGCAATAATGTAATTTGCATCACTTGTTATGGAAAAATTAAATGAAACATAATTGACTATGGTGAGACATAAAATAAAACCCATCGACAGATCTGTCTTTTGTATGTCTATTTCTTTGCAAAGAAAGACTTAAAAGAAACTCAACTGTCATACAGAGTGCCGGAGCACTATGAAGAGTGAAAAAGAAACATGTTGGGTGTCTAACAAACATATATACCCCCGCAAACAAGTGGGAGGTTGTGACCCTTAAAAAGAGTCCAGGAACAAAGAGCACTGTCTGGGCTCTGCTAGAATCTGACTATGTGGCACCTACTGTCTTTGTATCAGTACATGAACCTAGGATAAAGCAAAGCATATTGATACTAAACCTATAAGAAAGAAACATTTTTCACAGAACATCAAGGTTTCTACCACATTGATGTTAACCCTATGATGTTGCATGTTTTAACCAGCATAAGAGTGACATACACAAGTTTCTAAACTCTAAATTTACATCACACGCTCTACATAGTTCTTTTTATTGTCAAACAGCATTTTGACTGCTATTGATTAGGATTCTGAGTTGTATGAGAAACGCCAGGTCGCCAAGCATGATGCATTCTGAAAAATGTTCCTACAGTGTCTGTGCACGGTATCTACTCTATGGGTAAATATATGCTATTAAAAATATATGTCATTTGAATAATCTTCTCTCAGATAACATCCTTACTCTTAAGAACATAAATCCTTAATATAATTGTCAGTTATTAGTTTAGAAATGATAATTTCTCTAGTTTTAGTATCTGACTCATGAAATACATTGTTTTCCTTGATTGATTGATTGATTGATTTATTACTGAATCAATGCTGTTTTATTACTGTCAGACTAGACTGATAAAAATGACTTCATTTAAACATTTTACACTGAGCATTAACTCAAAAGAATATTGCAACTGCCAAACACAAGTGTCTTTCCGTCAATTATTTTTTTTTATTTACAAAATTACTTCTTAGCCCACAGTTCTGTATACATTACTTTAAATAAGTAAATGTTGGTCCTGTGATTCAATAATAGTCTACTATGGATGCTCCAACCAACTGCGCTCTATTTAAATTCATGCAGGTGATACAGCTCAGTCTCCTGTAATATTTTACTGTTCACTTGCAGTAAAAGTCAAGCATGCAGCCATTTGGGAGAGGTTGAAGGCTGAGCAGCTCATTGTTTAAGCCTCTAATGTGCTCTGTAAATGGTTTTGTATGGGCACAGATGGATGTCAGAATGGTCCAAATTGAGAGTCAGCCACTGGTGTGAAGACATGAGCAGTTTTGACTAACAGTGAATTACAGCATCTCTGTTGCATTTCAAATGACCCCAAAATGGCAAGTCAAGAGTTCATAGGAACTGACAATGTCTTTCAAAACTATTTACTTTATTTTCCTCCTGTACTTAATGAAAAAGACCAGGAAACCATGAGCTCTTACCCCAAGCAGAAAAACTCTACTGGATGTTCAGTGAGTTACTAGCTCGCTAGTTAGTCACTTGCATTTCTTTTGTTGTTGACCTTGTTGTTTGGTGAAAGAACCACATGTCATCACTTTGGTTGGGACAATTCTCCAAATCCACGATTGAGTTTGGTTCATACCACTAACGCTCCCAGAGTCCATGGTTGTATTATGAGAACTGGACATGTCTTGACTAAAACATGGCAGCCAGTCACTTAATAATAATAATTAGTTTTATTGACATATGACTTAATTTATTGATCCCCTTTGGGAAACTGTTGTTTGTACAGCTGCGGTAGATGACAGCACTAGTGTGTCTTATCCAAGGACACATTGACATGTGGCTAAAAGGAACCTGGAGTTGAACCACTAACTGCTGGCTTCATAGACAACTGCTCTACCAGCTGAGCTACATGTTGCCCCAACTTGACCAGAAACTGCTCGCCTAGCACAGAAGTGCATATTTGAAAAGGTTTTCTGGCCTTTCTTTGCTTTTATGTCATTCTGTTCTATCAACTGTTTTACAGACGCCTCTCTATCATTATATAGTTAATGCAGAAGATTAACTATATAGTATTAAATATATATATTAAATATCCACTATGAATAATTGGCTGAAGGCCTGATGGTTTGAGCCATATCTAGTTCACATAATGTCTGTAGATGGTAGTTTATAGTACTTTTCTGTAGCTGGGTTTTGCTTACTTTCATTAATTAATTTATTTTAAATTAAACCTGCAAGAATTGCAAAGTAATTGTGTTCTGTGTGGCAATTAATCTTCCCAGGCTACATTAATGTAAATGTCACCTCTTTTTTTGTTTAATGAAATATAATTGGAAAAAATGTAAATATCTTTGGGAACCTTTCTCATACTTTTTGGAGTACAGAGTTTACTTTTAACCATACATTTTGTGGTGCTATTGCAGGCATTGATGGTTGCATGGAAAAAGATGCTATGACTCAAGCCTGATAGATTAGACTTGTCATCTACCCCATTTTGTACATGGATCACTCACATTGAGAGAACACTGACAGGATGGGAAAAGGGCAATAGATGAAAGTGCAGATGCAGCAGACAGAGTTGACGTCCTCATTTCTTCTCTCCTGTCTGTTTGATTACAGCAGTGTCAGGGCTGAGCCTTCTTAATTCTATTCAAGATCACTGTGTCTCCCTTTGATGATGCGTACGATGGGAAACAGAGGGAGAATCAATCACAGGGCACTCCCACTCTCGCTCTGTCACCCACAAGGCAAGCCTGTGTGTGGAGGAACAGGCAAACACACACATACCTGCATGAATATTATTATTTTTCTCACACTCGTTATTCCTGATGTCATATTCTCTATTTTCATTCTGCATCACAGCATGCACACACAAATCCACAGCTTTCCCCATCTTAGCCCTCACATAATGTGAGCAAATATCTTGAATTTATCCCTTGTGAAAACCCACCTCCCATCTTATCTTTTCCCATTTTTCTAGCACATACGCACACACAACTAGCAAACACGTATTTTGTGGTTTTCGTCAGTGACCCAGTGGAAATGAGGCTGTGCAAATGTGTCCCATCTCATACTGTGTGTATTTGTGTGTTTGTGTCAGTGTGTGTTTGAATGAGTCATGTGTCAAATGTGAAGTGTCCTGTTACCAAAAAATGTAATGAAGGTGGCCCTGCCAGCAGTAAAGGGGATTCAGTGCAGGATGGAGGAGCAGATTCAATTAGCTTTGTGAGCGCCATGAAATGGTGATAATACAGGCGGGTAATGTCAACAAGCATCAAATCATTCTTTTTTTTCAGAGACTGAGCTTCTACCCCCCTCCACTCTGTTTTTCTCTGCACCCTGCATACTTTGTCCTTCACGTATGTTGGTAGTTAGGGTCACAGAAGCGGTAAATCGCTGGTAGCGGGATGTGCAGCCACCGCCATTCATCAATGTAATTAGCGTTCGGCATACGACCCTGCTGCTACGGACATGGCTGCCTGCTTTCTGACAGGCTATCTAACGGTCTCTCATCCACCCTCCTTCCTCTCTTGCTGTTTCTTAGTTTGTCTCCACATAGAGGTGTGTACATATGTCACAGTCATCACCTGCTCTGTTTGATTGCCTTCCTGCAGTAAAACTTTTCATTATTTGTTTGTGCACATAAGAGAAAGGAAGGTGATTTCTGGATCCTAATGTCTGTGTGTATGTGTAAGGCTGTTTGAGCAAAGAGTGAGTGAGCAGGCCATGGTATTGTGACATTTGTTCATTTGTCATTTCGGTTGAGTGGTGCAGTAATTACTGCCACTGGGGCCTCGCTCTTATGTTTGGGGCACAGCCAGAGAGCAAAGAGCGCTGTCAACGGGAAAACACAGTGGGAGAGTTTGAGAAAATGCAAGGCCCCTGGAGGAAGTGCTTTGCTCTGTGCCCTCATTGATAGCACTCCTGTTGTGTCAGCAGCTTGAGTTGTACAATCCAATGCAATCCAATACAGCAGCTCTGTCATGAATTCTACTTATACACTGTTATAATTTTTCAGGTTTTGTTGTCACTGTCGGAAAGGTAATAACTCTAATATAGGTTTCTAATGTTTTCCCACCTGAGGGGGTCTCTTATTATAATGCACTCTTGTATGACTCCACCACCAACTATAACATCAATAATAAGCATATAGTAGAATTATCAGCATGGCAGAGCTGCTGCATTATATTGTATAGATGTACCTAATGAAGAGGCCAGTGAGTGTACTGAAAAAAATCTACTCAAGTCAAGTAGGATCTATTGTCATTTCAACATTATACATAGTATATATTGAAACGAAACATCATGCGACTAAACATAAAGACAAAACTAAACCTAGAACTAAGGTGCAGACTGGCAGACACAATGCAAAACAACAGCCCAACATAAGCTACAACATGAAAAAATAAAGAAATGTAGCCAACATTCAATAGTTAATCCAATGCAATATTAGATAATGTCAATGGTAGCAGCAATGGTAGCAGCAATAGCTGATGTGTGATTGTCACAGACACCCACCACAGTTGTGTGATCAACGAATTTGATGATGTGGTTGGTCCCATGCATTGCTGGGTCATCAATGTGAATAGCAGAGGGCTGCGCACACAGCCCTGAGGGCCCCCCTTGCTCAGTGTGATGGAGCTGGAGGTGTTGTCACCGATCCTGACTGACTATGGTGAAGAGCATTCTCACTTTAGGGTTTATATTTCTCCAGATCGGAGAGTGTTAGGAGAAGGAGGAGGCCTCAACATCAAAGACAGGTGGAGATGGTCTCTAATTTGTTGCCTGTATGTCCTGCTGGAGTGTCACAGGGTTTTTAAAGTGGCCATGGATTTTCCGAGCATGTGTTTGCTTCTTTCCTCTGATGGCTTGGGATAGACTGTTCCACACTGCTCTGAGCAGCCTTGCTGCCTGACATGAAGGCGAAGTCTCACTGGAAGATTGTGCACTACCATGGCATCTGATTGGCTCGCAAAGTGATGGTCCTGGAGATAGTATCATCATCAACACACTTGCCGATGTAGCCCATCTGATGCTATGTACTCCTCCAGGTTGGTGTAGCTGCCATAGGTTGCAGGCTCCCTAAACATGCCCCAGTCAGTGTGCTTAAAGTAGAGCAGAGATGGTACCAGGGGGCCAGGATTTAACTTGTTTTAAGGTGGGCTTGGCACGCCAGGGATCCTGCATACAGGACAGACAGGTGGGGGCAGGGCTCCTCTTTTTTTACACGCCAGCAATGTTTGTGTAAACACAGTCTGGTACATTAGTCCTCCTCGCTGCAAAGTCCATATGGTAAAGCAATTTAGGGAGATCTCTGGTCCTACACTTTGAAAAGCTGTGGACATGCACAAATCCAAACCAATGCAGAACAAACAAAAACATCCCATGTTTTGCCCCTATAAAGCCTGTTTTATGAGGTTGCATAATGACACAATGCTCCTTCTTTCATTTATTCATTTCCACCCACATCCTCCTTATTACATCTCGTCTCACTATGCGTTTGGTAATTGCTGAGTATTGGCTGAAGAGGTTTCCAGTGTTTCAGCTCTCTACAGCGAATGAATATGTCTTGTTGACTCCAAGTCGAGCTGGGGTATACCTTCAGAATACCAGAATGCCAAGTCTATTAAAGTGAGAAGGGTTCATTTGTCACAGTTTCCATTGGTGTTGCTGTAATGACCAGGTATGTGGGTGATGAATGGCCTGATCTTTTCCTCCCCCTTATAATCAAGTGTTCCTGGTAGATTCCCGTGCTTAATTTGTGGATGTCTTGGATGCTGATGCAGTCTAGAATGCAGTGCTGAGTGTAGAGAAACTAATGTGGTTGTGAAGATCTCTCTTAAACATATCAATATCAAATGTATCATTCATTTAAATATATAATACTTTTAAAGGGATTTGGGGGCTGCAGCATGCTTCAGAATGTATAGTATGCTGGAGCGATAGGTGTGGGGCTCTGGTAAGAGCAACTAAAACTACTAAAACATAGAGAACACATATATTTTTTAACAATTATTTTACTGACTTTTCAAATAAAGAACAATGCTGTAAGGAACTGAGCATTCGCCTGCTCTTAGCTGTTATGCAGATCCTACCATTAGCATTACTTTTGGAGCATTATACTGACTTACTACTGTACATAATTTTTTAGAGTTACAGGTCACATTAGAGAAATCTCTGTTTAGGACTGACACTCACTGTATGGAGCATTCAGACTACTCCAGATGAACTTTTATGTGAGACAGCGTGACATTTCTCAAAATCATCAGTTATTTCTCTTCCTCACTGGGCTGAATCTGCATGGGGATAAGGCGCAGGGTAGTTGTATAATGGGGACATAGCTACCCTCTCTGTCTATTTTCTGTTGTATCTTGGTAATATACAGTAAAACATATACTATCCTGTCAAAATCTCTTGCCACCCCATGTCACATAATTCTCTTTTAGTTGTACTGTTAGATGACACAGTACAAATAATACTGTATACCCAACACTGTATATATGTGACATATGCTACTTAAATGCAAACATCAGAGATGCCTGCAGTGTAGACAGGCAGAGTTTCATCCATGACAAACTGTAGCAGTACATGATTTAATTAGTATTATTGATCTGATTCAATCATAAAAATAAACTCTGCATGCTTATTTTTGTCTGTGGAATATTATAAGCACTGCAATGTGATATATTCTATCAGCTGTCACTAAAACACATCAAGCGCAAAACCTTAGGACAGCCATGTTTACAAGCCTTTTACACACATTTAGCGTGTGAACTGCCTAAGCTTAAAACAGGATTTCATGCCTGTATTTTCAGTGTAAAACCACATTGTAAATTTCCATTTCCATTATAAAATCCAGATTGCTGGAGCTAACAACTAATCTTGCAGGTTTCCTTTTTTAGGTTAACGTAATTTGTCCACTGTAACTGAGATTCGAGCAGTTGTAGGCACAGAAACAGCTTTCTACGTTTATCTTCTCACAAGCTGTCACAGATTTTGTCATGTTTTCCACCCTATTCCTACTTATGCATCTCATATGTCACTTGGAAACCCATCTATGATACTGAGGGATAGCTACACTGGTATCATCCTGTAATTTAAGAACCATTGCGCTCCTATATACTTGCATGTCTTCTGTGTGGATTATGAATTGATAAGGATTCTGACTTTTTGCCTGGGACATGTATATCTTTTGCTTCTGTCATGTACAGGTATGCTGTGTCTGTAAACTGCAGAAGGACAGGCTTGTTTAAGCCTAACCTTAATTATTTTGTCTTTTACCTTAAATGTAAATGTATTCAAGAGGTTCCTTTTCACATTTATAATTCCAGCAGCAAAGAAGAAAAAATGTTGAAACTAAGCTGTCTGTCGTACATACTGGGCATGTTGTTACCGCCACACAAATCATCCTTCATCTTCCCATCGCTCCATCACCAAATCATCTCATGTAATAGATTTGCTGCTGAACAGCTGCTTTGGGTGAGTTACAGTTGTGATTGAAGTAATCAATGTACATTATAGAGTAAGTTATACTTATTATAGGGGGTGCAAAGGACTTGTCATGTAAATGATACCTGTGATATGATAAGTAAGATACCAACTTTTTAGCATGTAGAAGACCATGCTTTAGTATTCAGGATCTCATACATGTCGTATGCTGTGGCTACTGTTTTTCCCTACAGGCACTGTGCTATTCTATGTTCTTCCATGTTTTTCCACATCATTGAGTTAAGAGTAAAACACACTGAGGGTTATTCCACCGGTTTGATCATGAATAGGCAGAAAATCAAGGGATCGGTATGTTTACAGGCTGACTGGTGAGTTCATAGTCCTGGGAATAGAAGTATTTGGAAACAGCACAAAAATGAATGATATCAAAGAAATGCATGAGAACAGAGGGTAATGAGGCTCTGCTGGAGACAGTAGAAGTAAGGCTCCCTCTCTTAGCATTGAACTGCGTGCAATCTCGCTAATTCTGATGCTGACGCTGTGCCGAGGACCATGTCCTTTTCCATTGCGTCATGTTTCAGTTCATTGAATTTGACTGGCATTTGTTTAATCTTGAATATATAGACACATTATGTATACACAGACGGACACACTGTGGTAGAGGGTAACTACAGTGCTAGGAAAATGCCCTAACAGACTTGGTAATAATAGGGAAAAAGAAGGAGAGGAAGCGATAAAATAGGACAATGGAAAATGTACACAAAGCTTAAGATTCTCTTCCCATCACAGAGAGAAAAAGAGCTGACTGAAAACCTATTTTCCAGGCACATAGAGGATAAACCATTTGCATTTCATTTCAATAATATCTTGAAAGCTTTTTTCCTTACTAAGTTATGCCTAGGCACTCATAAATAATTAAGTCAATATACTAATGACTTCAGATACTTCAAATAGCATTCATCTTTTTTTGTACTCGCTTTATGAAATAATTGGAATTAAGCACAAATCTTTTTTGTAAGATTTTCTTTTTATTAAAGTTAGTATTTGGGGCAACTGAAGGTAACTTTAAGAAGAATGTTGCTAAATCTACGCTAACAAAACAAAAGTGTTAACACTACAGAAGATATTGATTATCATGGGCAAACAGCCCAGGAACAATATGACTTAGAAACATCAAAACTCATTTATTTCATCTTTGCAAAGTGTTGTGATGTGAACAGCTAACTTCTAAAGATCCAAATTCAGACCTAGTGCCACTCCTTCCCACATCAGCCCTTGTCAAACACATGCACACAACCTCTTGCACACACTGCACAGCAGGTCAGGTAACTTTCTGATTTGCTTCCCGGTGTCACCAGAGGACAGGAAATGAGGAACAGTGCAAACATGCATACTAATATTCAGATAAATATTTCTATAAACCCATGGCAAGACTAATGTCTGTGATGACCTGCCAGACAGTAAATGATAATGAAAAACAAAGAGGGGCAAGGCGAGAGATCCTAGATGGCAATTCTATGAATGTGCTCATGAAAAATATTAATTAGTTATAAAATCACAGAAATGTCACCACATCTGGCCAATTGTGCCATTTCTATGACTGTTGTTTTTCTTTTAAATCAGAGATAAGGCCGAGTGTAGACAGAGAAGATCAAAACAGACCAAAATATTTAACACAATATTGAACTTAATCAAACAGTAGCGTGATACTCAGTCCACTCTTTTTGATTTTCTAGTCATCTGCCATAAGATTGAGATGGCATTCACTTCAGCTGCACTGGGATTTGTGCAGTTGTTAGCAGGTTAAACTACTAAACTAAAATGTCGCACATGATAAACATTAGACTTTTGCACAACTTGAGTAAAACTTGACATAGCTGCCTATTCATGTTTAAATATCCCAAAGGTCTACCTTATTTTACTGATGGAAAGAAATCCAGTTTTTCTCCTTTGCCAGCTATTCTAATCTCCCCCCGTCCTCCTGCCTCCTCCTTCCTTTCACGTTACTTTTTCTTGCACCAAAGCAGACAGAGGTTTGGATATAGCACTGACTTGCCTCGGGGTATTAACTGCACACACTGACCTCTACCGATGATGCTCTACAGATTGTTGTGCCAAGCCCTTGCCACACCGCACAGAGGCAGCCCTCAAGGGGGAGAAAGGGCCTAGCTCTCTGGAACTCTGAGCCTGGCGGGGAACCTCTGGCACAGAGGCAGAGGCGTGGGTTGTAGGCCTGGACAGACCTGGATCCACCATTTTGCCCATCTGCTGTCTGAAAGCCCGTAATAGCAGACTAGCATATAAATGTGTGTCCTCTGTGGTTTGCATTCATCTGCTCAGAGTTTACAAATTCTGAGTTACAGATAGTAAAACAGGAAACTGAGAAAAAACTCACAGGCTTATGGCAGTTTGGTCAATATAAGGACAGCATTAGCCTTTTATAGATGTTGATTAGTCAGTGATTACAGTAAGATCATCTGAAGAAAAATACAGTAGTTTGCTCTAGCTAACTGCTAAGTTCTTCATGTCAAATTGACTCTTCATTAAGTCTAATAAAGAGTTGCAAATTAAACAAGAAAGATAAAGTAAATCTAATCTACTACAAGGGTGCGGTGCAAGTCCTGGTTTTACCATCTTGTTATACATGTTTCTATTATTGTATGAAGAGTCAATGTCAAAGGCAAAGGTTTTTTTTTTTTTAATTCAGCCTGTAATTCTTCAATAAAGTACATAAAAATAAATAAATAAATAAAAACAATCACACCATCACAAAAAATCTCAAGTTGATCCAGGTAATGTAGACATTCTACACATTTTTTAAATCTTAGAAGGTGCCAGGTTAGCTGTCTTTGTGCTCGTCATTGCACTTTATAATATAAAGGCATTATTGATCTTTGGTTCTGAAGCTGACAAGATTATAAATTATGTTAAACTATTCCTGTGACTCAAACATTTGTTAAATAACGAATATGTCATCTTAACATACTGTCAGTGTCATGTCTTCCCCTTGCCCTTGTCTGTCTGTTTTTCCATGTCTTTCTGCTCCTCCCTCACCTTAGCCA
>JAUYWH010000003.1:14075954-14114708 GCA_034779795.1 Ctenopoma multispine | reverse complement strand
ACACACACACACACACACACACACACACACACACACACACACACACACACACACACACACACACACACACGTGCGCAGACATGCACATGCACACACATACACCTTATATTTGTTCCGCATTACTCTGCAATCCAGCAGGTTTGGGGAAACTGTAATGAGCTGAGCTGCTGCTTTTGGGAATGCTTATTACATTTCTGTCAATAACTGGCTTTCCAACCACGTGTTTTGATCCAAGATATGAATTGAATTAGGAGGGCTGAATGGAAAAAGGCAAATGTGATCAGATTTCTTCATTATCACAAAAGTTTTTCGGTTTGCTTGAGGTAGAGATGCTTTTGATAGTTGCATTAACTCACATTTGTCGAATTGTTATTCATATAGCAATCATCATCACGAGCCTGTCATCCATGGCTACCTGATGTCAGACGGTCTAGTATGTCTGACAGCCTGTGCATTTGATTTTTGTCATGTGCATTTTGAAAAATAAAATACAACCACTTACAGCTGACATTGAAAAACTACAAAATTAACCAGCAGTTATATGTATTTAATGCATCCACCTCAAGCACCTTCTTAAAAAGTTCAATCAAAATGTCGGCTGTGCATGCATTTTAATTGTTTGCATGTGACTGTGTGGTGTGTGTTTGTGTTAGTGGCAGAACCTGCCTGGCTCTACACTTAACTGTATCCCTCTGCTGTGCCAGGCCATCTCTCCCTCTGCAGTATTGATTCATTCATTTCTTTTGCATTTGTTCCTCCATTCTTCCTTCCCTCCTCTTTCCCCAACCCATTCTTATTATTTTAATGATGACAGACTTATGCATTGGCCAGGCGCATGTAGAGTAATTATGGGGAAATGAACCTGTGGGATGCATGGGCCATTGACCAGCATATTGACTTTGACTGCCACCACAAGCAATTAAACTTAAGCTGCTCTGTGTCTGTAGAAGCCGCCACCTTTCTTTATTATCCCCCCCCCACCCCCACACACACACACAAACACACACAAACTGGATGCAAGGTCGCCAGAGAACAGTTAGTCAGCATGTTTTCCTATGACTCCAAACAAACTAACAGCATTGTGCTTTCTAAGAAAAACATTCTTTGCATGAAATATTCTGATCTTTTTTCGCTCCTCTTTTCTCTCAACACTCTCGACTGAATGCACAATCCTGTACCAGACTTGAGACAGCCTGACAGTCTGACAGTCTGACATGATCTTGGCCCTCTTCTAGTGTGAACTTCTTAGTTCAAGAACTATACAACTGTTTTGACATGCCTTTATCAAACACTTCTGACCCATGGCCGGCAGCAAGGCACCAAAAACACGGATCTAATCCTTTTGTCATGGCATCTCTGAGCCACAGAGTGCAGAGAAGTGTCGGGAAGGATGTGGAGAGCTGTGAGTCTGCAGCTATGGTTGTTGACTTGAATCAGTTTTAAGAGTGTTAGCGAGCAGTTAGTTGACCCAAAGTTGGAGCGATTGAAAGTTTAAAAAATAATGTTAAGAAAGGGACGTGCTTAACACCTAGAAACAGAAGGACTCAGTAGAACCATATATAAGGTGCTTCTGAACCACTTTCAAACTGTCTGACAGGTGTCATTAATCTTTATGTGCTAGTTTATTCCCTTCAACTGTCTTTTGTCTGGATTGTCTGAAGATTAGTCGCCATGATCCAAGTTGCTCTGTAAACCGCTTGTATAAGGTTTTCTCCACTGCTCACGTATAGTATGTATGTAACAGGTAAACACAGATGCAGCTACTATTTTCTCAAAAGATATCTGACAACATTTTTGCTTAGACCCCCCAAAAAATGGTTTAAGAAAATAAGATATAAACCTGTTATCAAGTTGATTATGTGAACCTGTTTACACATCCAGCAGATGTTGAAGCAATTAAAATAGTATTTCTGTCCACATAAGGTATGTAAGTTTATTATTCACTCTCATTTGAAGAGAAATTTGAATCTCTTTGCTTGTCAAATGCTCTACCATGTTTACTTTGTAGTCTCTAACTTTGCCTGTTGTTTGGTGCTGGTTAGATAGTGTCTGTTTTTACACCTTTTCTGGTGAAAACATCTGCTTGCTGCCACAGATCATTCATTACTGAAGTGCCTCTTTGGTCAATCACAACTCACAGACAGGTTAAGCTGTACAACTGACAACAAGCTACTTTATTATGTTGCTGTTCTGTTTTGGAACCTGGTAGATTCATGGTAAAAGCTTCTAGAAATAAAAAAGTAATAATACTATAAAAAGCAAAGTAATTTTGCGTTGATCCTGCGTCTTGACAGTGGGATTAATAGCGAGGTGCATTTAAAGAAGGCTGACAACCACAAGCCAGCAGCATGTAGTATGCAACTGGTTGCTAAAAGGAAATTTGCAGAGGAGCGTGTACACTACTATTATGAATATTTTTTTAAAGCTTTTTGAAAGAACCCTCTTAATTTAGCATTCAAGTGTGTCAACATGGATCCATTCCCATCACTTCTGTTTTGCTACTTAATTGGCACTCAAGAAGTGTGTCATTCAGTTTCTCTTTTTACTGAATGGCAGTAACATTGCTTATGCTTTAGTTTGCACTCACATCCTCCATTCATGTTCTCTGTGACATAATGGGACATTTTCTCTGCTGGGTTTACATGAAATATGTAAAATACACGCATATCTTGCCCATAGCCTTATTTTTGTGCTTGCATTTATCAGCTGTGGCAGATGACAGGAAGCTTTACATAGCTAACAATTCAAAATCAAATCCTCGGTTCGTTTTTGTTTCCATGCAGTTATGTAACTGAATATGATGTTTTTTCTGATATCTACGCTTGTATTGTCACTGCATTTGTGTGTGTTGGTCTGTGCCAATGTGGAAATGGGCTGAATGTGCCAATTTTCGCATTGGCACACATGTTTCTATGACATTACACAAAGTCTTACTGGGACTATCTGTGAGTGCAGAGTTGCATATTGTCTGGATTGCACCCTCCAGCCATTTCTCTCACTCGCTCCCTCTCAGAGTGATTCAGAGCAGTGGATTAGTGTTGGACTGACTGTCAAACAAACAGGCCTACTGCTAGGCTGGCACTGTGACTCTAACAGACCTCCTTAGTGTCCCGACTGTGAGCACATATTGAATGAACACCTGTAGGCCCAACTTTTAACTGACTGCTGACATTGTGTCTGGAAAAGGATTTTATACTGTCCCAGCACATAGGTCACCTGTCATGCCACTTATATTGTAGTATTTGTCGACCTGGGTGTCATTATCATCTTTGGACTGTTACAGATTTTACTCACATTTGGGAAATTGTGATCAGGGCAAGGAGTACAAGCCTCCAATCGTAAGTGTTAATATTACCATGTTAACACATTCAAACTGATAACACTATAACACTGTTGATGTGAAGCAGGTTTAATAGCTACTATGTTTAGTGTGGCATATTAGAATGCATTTGGAAATAGAGACAGTCTACAAATTGGGGCTGCACAAAAAAGGCAGTATTTGAGATTTGTGCTGCTACAAATGTGGTAAATTTTTTTTTGCACGTTTTACTCAATATGTCTCTTCACAGTGTCACTAAGCTTGAAACTAACATATTGACATGTAACAGAGGTCACGTTGTTGTTGCTTTGGACATAAGTTCACTATTGGTTTGCTCCCTGGAAACCATCCCCACCTGTTCAGCACCAGAAGGTCGTGTGACCACACACTGACTCTCTCTCTATTCTTAGTGTAGTGTGTATAATGAGCAAACTGCACACAAACGGAGAACAGCAGTAATGTTTTCACACAACTATTCATTTTATTAAACTGCTGCCTTTGCGGTTATACAGTATGATTGAACAGGCTAACATTGCAGTTGCGATAAGATTAATCAGGCAGCACTACTAAAAATAGTTTTTCATCATAAACCAGCCTCAGACAATCCCTAGCAGCAGTGTAGATCCTCATATTGCACCTGAAAAATTCTCTGAAACTCAACAAAAATGACAACAATACTGTCTCTGAGTCCAACTGTGGGAGACACAGAGTGCAGTATGGTTAAGGGCACTGTGTCACAAAGCTACTGAAGCAGGGTACCACTTTGTCCCATTCTGTGAAACCAATGCAACAAAATTTTATAACAACACACATCAGTGAGACTTTCAAATATGCCTATTAGTCTTTTTTCCTCCTAATGCATCATTCTGTATCAGGTGAAGAAACACCTGGAGGGAGCAAGAATTGTTGTGTGAGTGAAATAGAGTGTGATTAGAGCGGAGAACAAATGCAAGGATGTCGTCATAATAACAGGGGGACAGTTCAGCGTGGGACATCGTCTGTCTGTGTCTGGTCCGAAAGTAATCTCACTTTCATTTGGTATTTTAAACACAATGAAGCAAAGAGTTTAAACACGTAACGCATGATTCAAAGTTAAACAGCACATTTTTACAGAGTTAAAGGACCATTACCAAAGCATTTGTCAGTAATACAATAAAGAACTTAACTTATGTTCTGGTCCGTCAAGGAGCACATCTTGCCTTAGTAGAGAAAGTTAGTCTGAAGCCCTGTGAAGCCAGGTACATTAGAACAAGCACGAACACGAGTGCTTGCTCAAAAAGTCTTTGAGTAAGTACTGAAATAAAGAATGTCCTAGTGCCAAAATATGACAAAAACTAAAATCATACAAATACATGCCTGCCCAAGAACTAGTACTCTCTGCAGCACTGGTTGGCATTTTTCTGGGTTTGTTCTATGGTTAGCTACAACCTAGGAGGGCCAACATTTGAATGTGGCCAACAGTATATCTATTTCTAGGACTAAGATAGCATGTCAGAGAATAATCACATTTGAGGAGTAATTAAAGTTGAAGCCTGGGCTAAAAGTGCTTTTAATTGATTACCCTGGATTCTCTCTGAAATAGGTTAAATACTCTCCTAAAATGAGTTCCATTAGTCTCTAGCTGACTATTTATATTCTCCCGCCCTTCCCTTATTATCCAGCTGAGATGGTTGTGATTAAATTGCCCTATACTGTACCTCCCTCGTCTCTGTATCTCTCGTCCTCTTTAGCAACCGTCTCGCTCTCTTTCTCTTTGCTGCTTTATATCCCCCATTGATCAAAAAAACAGTCTAGTTTGCAATATCACCCTCTCTCTCTTTCATGTACTCCTCCAATGTCAACATGGTTGCTTTAATGTGTTGGTTGGCTTCATCCATGTCTGCAGCACAGGGCCCAGTAACCTGTACTGATGGCTAAAAGACCATGGACCCTCACTAATCTGCACTCACCGTGGTAATGGCTGATCTGTATATTGACTCTTAGTCCCAGCTGGCCTTTGAGGTATTGGACTTGCTTTTTAAACTTTTTCTGGAAATGCATCATGTTTTTTTTCTAAGTGCCTCCCAACACCCTGGCCTAACTTCAAGCAAGTCCAACAATCCAATAAAAGCCAATACTGTGAATGTCAACTGACCCTATAGGCATCAGTTTCCAATTTGCCATTGGCAGCACTTTTGGGAGGAATTTCTTTCTGGGTTTTTTATCTTCCATACCTGGCACTGCTACAGTGTGAAATTCCCATTCATCATAATAACCAGTGTTGAATGTCCATTTATCAAGCCCTGAATACAAGTGCTTTACTGTAGAAAGTTGAGCTAAGGGGATTTACCTTCTAATGACTGTTATAAAACCTTGTAGTTATGAGACAAGTTAGATGACAAAGGAGGGGAAAGCAAGATGGCCGACTAGCCCCAGCCTCCACTTCCCCTGTGGGAATTTCATGAGACTTAAACAGTATTTCTCACAAGCAATGAGCTGCTTTTCTGCAGCTGATTGGAATTCACCTTTAGCAGACAGTCTCTTCAAGAATGTGAGAGAAGTTCACAAATCAGCAGGTTTTGTATCTTTAACTCCATTTATCGTATCTCAAATTGGTTTTGCCTCCCTAAAAAACATTCATAGATCACTGCTCGATATTCCAAGTTCATCATCATCTGTATTCACTGTGTAAGTTGCCACATCCACCGGCAGACATATAGACTGTCTCTGTCCCATTCTTTCTTACTTCAGACCTTGCAAGGTAACATATTAATGTGTGAGGCTCCTTCACCAAAAGACTAATCTGTAAAGTATGCCTGTTTGAGCTTTATGCAAGCCAACATGAATTTGCCCAAAATATGATTAATACAACGTCTGTATCCCACAAGCTGCCGCTTTGATGAATTAACAAATCAGATGTGAATGTCTTCCATTTAATCACACTGAGAGATGAAATGCTGGACTGGTAAGGCAGGCTGGGTGAGTGTATCCGGAGTAATCTTTTCACATCCATATGCCATATAAGATGAGGAGCAAGCAATGACTTGACACCCACTTTGGCTTGATAAAAATCCAAATGGTGAAGGTCTGCAGTTTTAATCTGTTTTCTGTCAAGGTAAAGTTTAATCCTTGTACCAAATGCAACTGTGTAATTTGTAATCAGTCTGCACCTTTTCAAGTAGGATGGAAAAAGCAGAGTGTAAAAACAGAAATGTATCTAATTAACACAAGGATGCAGTGGTTCAGTGTGTGTGCATTAGAGAAAAGGGATAAAACTGTTTGCTGCTGTACTTATGTCATTCCATAATGTAATAGGAAGAAGATAAATAGAAGAGATAATGGTGGATGAGGAGGTGAAAGACTATACACACCTATCCATATGACAAAAAAAAGTCTTTCTTATTTAGAACCCTGAGGCTGAACCCCACACACGGGTGAGGCGGTCTCAGTTCTGCACCTCTGTGTCATCTCTTATTTATGATCATAGCTGGCAAAGTACTTGAGATGATTAAGTCAAAACCTATCTGATGAAAGTACCATTTTAACCCATCCCACACAATTACAAGAAATGTATGTACTCTAAATTGTTGATTAATGAACAATTATTGACATGCTTTATGAACATCCCCACAAGAAATCCAGTTAAGGTTCAAAATTACTTCCAAACTGAAATGACCTCACTGTCACCCGGTGTCTTTTCTCTGCACATTCCAGCAACACTGAAATATGTCTTTTTTTTAATTCCGAGTTTCCACTGAAAAGAAAAATTCTAAATTAAGAGATGCTGAGGTGGCCACATCGTCCTTTACAGTGATGGAACTTACAGCTTTTCAGGTGTCATCCTGCTTATACCATAAACACCTGTCAACTCGTTGCTACGTATACGTTGTCAAGAAAACTTAAAGACCTTGTGTTTCAAGATACAGTCCCTGTTAATTGGAAACAGCTGCATGTCAAAGCACTCCTATGGGCCAGTGCAGGTGAACCTCTAATAAGCCTCAGGTCAGACTCTGACAGAGGAGGCTGGTGGACACGTTTTTACATCTTTACCACTTTTTCTGTGGTGTATTTCTGAGAGGAAACTTGAGCTAGTTATTATGTTAAAGGCAGTCAGGTGACAGGTGGTCTCTGCTATTAGGCCTGCTAGACTTGCTAGGCTGTACTTTCTCGCCAGTTTTAATGGTTGGACACGGGCATAAAATTCTCTCAGCACCTCATTCAGAGAATCCATGATAGAACATTTCAGTTCTCTATTTTATCCCTTTTTGTTTAAGACAACCACTTAATGATTTCACTGATCGTTTAATGTTTTCACTGCCTAAGTTGTACCTAATTAAATGCTCATGTTTGTCGTCCTCTATTTTTACCGATCTCTTTTTCTTCTTTATGCTGTCTCTCCTTGGACTCAATGGCCCCAGTGTCCTCTTCGTTAGCCGCGTTCCATTCTTCAAAAGTTGAATATTTACCAAGAGGGTTAAATGAAATTAATTCCTCCATTTATATTGTATATTTTTTCCTTGTCATTTAATAGCCAGTTCAACTACTTGGTGACAATATTATAGTGCTGTTGCTATGGTAACTTACAAATAGTCCAATCAACATCCAGGTCTGATCACCTTCTAAAAACAATCCTGGTCATCGATTGCATTCAATACTCAAAGCAAACATGCCGTGTCTGTCTTGTAGCCAATACAAAACATGCAGTATGCAATTATTTTTTCAAACATACATAAAATATTATAATATTGTGCACCAGTATTTTATTATGATAAACAAAACTGAATGTGATTATCATGTGTGTGATCAGACAACCAGACATGTTGATATATAAGTTAAAGCAAATTTATACTTGTGCTAGTTTAATTATTTCAGTTTTCTGTCCATGTTGCTGTTTTTTTCTTTGGACAGGGACACAACATTCCCATCAAGCCAGTGCTGCTTGGTAATGGTCATCTTGTATCCTGCAATAACAGAATAGATGTTCAAAAATACAGTTCTTCCTAAGTTGCTTCCAAACACAAAAAAGAACCATAAGAATCAAGTTGAAAATCAGAGAGGTTGCCATTTAAGTAAGAATTCATCTTTTAAATCAGCACATGACACTGGATAATTGATTGCTGCTGATAATTGAGGCCACTTTTAATAACTTTGATGAGTTTTTAATGTGTGGCTGTAGGAGGCCCAACAGAAGTTTATGGAAAAAACCTTCTGGCAGATCCCTTGATTCACCTGATACAGATAAATGCTTCCCATAATTTTTTTGCTCTTCTCTCCCCAAGGTAACTGCCTCTGCCTTCCTTTGACCTAATCCATCTGTCTGTCTAAGCATATAAAAAATGTAATCTCTGTAGAGAATAGAGTGAGCAGTGACTAGTGGGAGGGGAGACAAACACTCGCTCAAAGCCAAAACATTCCCGATCTGCCTCCCATTCACTCACAGTTTCTCTCTAACAAGCTACATGTAACTTAAGGTCATGCACGTACAAAAGCTGCTGCCACAAGCCTAGGTATGACAACAGACACCCCAATTAGTTTGGATGTGTGTGTGCTCACAGCTGTATTCCTCGTACTAAGTATGCATGGATAAAAACAGCAGTGCAAACAGGCTCACCATGCTGTGCCAGAACCTTTTGCATACGGAGGGGGACAGACCTTCCTAAGAGGCTCAACTTCTGTTTAGCAACATGATATAAGATACGTGGGAAGCAGCAGGAAACTTGTTGACACATTTCTCCTTTGTTTGCTTTAAGACATGATCCTGCACAGATATGCAGAATGTTAAAGCTAAGATATTAGCCCTACTTGGATAGATGTTATAAAGAGCTGACTTACTTATAATGAGATGTGATAATGAGTTTAACCACTGAAGTATTCAAGGATCAATTTTACAGGGCTCAATCTTCTGTAAAGATAACATCTAGAGCTCCTCTGGTTTAAAAAAAATTACAGAGCTCAAACTCAATTTCCATTTTCATATTACTGCAGGAAGCCTGATTTATCAAGTCTATATTATCTGAATGGACCTGATCTTAAAACCAATCTCCCTGGATTTTCTCAAAAACAGTTATATGCGTACAGTCTTGTACATTTGGGATATTTAACACACATTTTCTGTGTGTTCATTACTGTGTCATTTTGTGCAAATGTTATTTTCTTTTTTTTTTTGAGTAAATTAATGTTAGTAAAATATCCAAGCAGAGCTATTTATCTGTTTCTTCATAAAGTAGTATCTATGCTTGGGTCTATTGGATCGTGCTTCTTTTTAAATGTACGTGGAATAAAAGGAGACTGTGCTTTGTTGGCTGCTTCTCCTAATGCTTGGCTATTTCTCCACACACGATGGGTATTTTTAGTGGCCCTTATCTTTTTATGAAACATGAAACGCACTGCAGAGGCTTACGTTACACACCTCGGATGCTTGGGCTTAGGATAATGCGGGCAAGTGGATGGGGGGTGGAGGGAAGGGGTGTCTGGGCGTGCTAAGAGCAGAGAAATAAAATCATTGACTCTCAGCTGGAGAGCTTTTGGCTGAGTCAAAACCAGGCTTTTTTTTTCTCACTCTTTCCATGGGCTGTGAAAGATGGGTGATGGTGGGTGGGGAATGTGGCAGGGATAATGTGAAGAGGGGTAAGGCGAGGGGGGTTGGGCAGTTGAGAGGGAGGGAAAAGACAGACGGAGGGTGAGGATGAGTCTTTGCAAAAGAAAGTGCTAAGGGAGGACTCATTTGTTACCTGTAGTCTACCAAGCCGGAGCTTATAGGTACCTTTCATCCAGTCAAAATCTATCAGCTTTAATACAAACTCTAGCTTCACACCAAGCTTAGCTTCGCAGCACAAACTGTTACTCTGCTCAATATAAGAAATACAGCATGTGTGATCTTGTCGTCGCTGCCCTTTTATAACACAGTAACACAGTAAACAAATAACATCCCTGTCATGGCTGAGTGATAAGATGATCAAGTGCAGACAGTCTCTCCATAAGTGAGATGCTGGTAAATGTCCCACAGTCCTGTGAAGGATTTAAAGCTGATATATCAGAAAGCAGCATGTAAGAATGCTAGAGTGGTTAATTTTTCCAAATAGCAGATTCACTTATTAACTCCATAACTTAATCAGCGCACTGAAGCCTGACCTCTTGTCTCCTGCACAGTCTGGGCTGATCTCTAAACTGACATGTTTTACCCAAGATTTTAGAAGATCTTGTCCCAAACTAATTAGAGTCTCTTATGAGTCAATGTAATATCTTTAAGGAATTTTAATCTGGCTTTAGAGGACTGGATAGTACGGGGTCTGCCCTTCACAGAGTGACCAACGGCCTTCATCTTCTTCTAGCAGCAGATGTGTGCTCTGCATTTTTATCATTTTAGATGTCAACGCAGCCTTTGATACTAACACAGTTTTGTTAGACTGGTCTCAAGGATAAATGCACTACTGTGACAGGCTAATTTGACTGTGGTAGCAGGTTTCAGTAATTTTACAGTTGCAGTCCAGACCATGATGTACTGTACTCAGCCCACCCCCAATCACTACCCAGAGAAGCCAAATTAGGTTGTTAGAATGACTCCCTGCTGTCTCCCTTTGGCAGTGCTATGGATACAACTGAGTAGGAGGGGACCCTCGGGCAGACCAGGACACGCTGGTGAGAGGACATCTTACAGATGACCTGTAAGTGTTTGGCTATCCCCCAGGAGGAGCTGGAGGACATTGCGGTGCAGAAATATGTCTGGGCTGGTTGCTACTCCAACAAGCAGGAAGAAAAGGATTGGGTGGGGGGGATGGATGACTGTTCAAGGTTGACGATTCCCCCAAAGACTATTGTTCAATAGTGGTGTTTATTCACATATTTATTAATTTGTGCCTGTTTTCTAGGTTATATGATTTTTTTCACTTACCTGGCTAAATTTAGAAGAAAAAAAGGGAAGCTTTAAGTATTCTCAACTCAACCTCCAATACCTTTTTTATTGAAACATGCAGCTACAGATACAGTTATAAAAGTCCAAACAGCATTTCAGCTTTCAGTAGTCAAGAGCAGTGAAGAAGAAGATTGCAAGCATGGGCAACATTTTGTTTACAAGAAAATGCAATGGCTCCTTTAAAACTACAACATGCAACTTAAGTTAGCACTGCTATAAGACTGGACATCAATCTGCTCTGCTCCTCTCAGCCCTCTCTCTCCACCTCCATGCACTCTTGTCTCTTGTACTGAGCTACACTTAACCATGCTGGAGTTTAATAAAAAATATTTATTTTCCCATTAAGTTTGGAGGACTAAGGGGTTGTTAAAGGTGGATTAGAAACTGTAATGACCTATTGTTAATTCATGTCCAACAAGGGACCTTTGTTGCATGTCCTAAAAAAAGCAGCGTTCCCATAAAAAAGGATATCTTGCAAAAATGTGCTCTCAGACAGACTTGTCAAAGCAATTCAATGCCATGCAAATATTTGACTACAAAATGATCATATAAAACGTGAAGTAGATATGGACAAAAAAACGTGATGTGTGGTCTTCATTAACACTGCTCCATTCATCAGACCATGTACTTCACCTTTACTTCATTTTTTTCTTCCTTTTTTTTCACCCAGCCAAGTTCTAGAGCCTGGGATCGATATCATGTTTGCAACAAGAGGGCAAAAAGTCCAGTAGTGGAGCAGCTTAACAGCTCCACAAAGACCTGGATGTTTGGGCAGAGAGGCAGGAGATCAATGGTGCAAAATAGGAGAGAATTAACAATGGTTGCAGAGCAAGGAGAGGACAGCCTGCTTTGACCTGGTGTGTGTTGAGACGACAGGCTTCACCCTGTCGCCCTGATAATCGCTCCACTGGAGGGGGATAAGGACAAACAAGAATGGCTGTGATAAAGTAAAAGCTCCTCTATATCTGTGTAAAAAAAACAGTTACCAATGAAAACTATAGATTATCATCAGGGCTGTGAAAGTTTGCGAATGTTTAAAAGTCTCCTACGCTGAAAGGACAAATGTGTTAATTTAACACTAATAATGTTTTGACAAGAGCCTTTGTTCTGCTAGCCAATTTCTACAATGAAAATAATGCATTTTCTATGTAACACCCATACTTTTTCTACAAGACATACAGTTTAAACTCCTCAAGTAAAAGCCTATCTTTCTCTAAGGTCTGCTTCTTTCTCAAATTTCTTCTCTTCTTCCTCTGCGCTCCTTCATTAGATTAACATTGATATTCATTAACACCTGATTTACCTTGTGTGCTTGTGCATCAGGGCTGACACTGTGCCTCCATAGGAAATCAATGGTACTTTGATTCATCTAGTTGGGAGGGCTCATGTCGCTTTGCTTCCATATGCAGTAGTCACAGGAGTGATTAACAAACTAGTAAAGCAGAGCATACAGTGATGGTGGTGATGAGTAAACACTTCTAAGCAAATACACATCTATAATTCCCTCTCCTTCCATTACGATCAGACAGTGAAGGGTGATGACAAGTTAGCCCATTTTCACAAACTCCCAGTCGATGTCCTTGAAAGAGACAAATTGCCAGGTTAATTGTGTCGAGGTCTTGGCCATTTGGAGGGAATGAGGCACTTTAGTTGGAGCAAAAATCTATAATAAAAGGAGTCCATTCCTAATCTGTGCTGTCTCCGCTTGGACACAGGAGGGGATCTCGATGGTCCTTTGGGAAGTAAGGGATGGCTAGAGTCCCCTGGGAGGAATCCCAAACTATCCCAAGTGAGTACAGTAGATACAGGATATGACAGGCAGGCAAGCCTAGAAATCAAGACAACTGTTCTCAGTTCAGGGTGATAACGGCAGTTTTTCCAAGACAAGATTTTTTTTTCATCTCAAACTGCCTACACCTGATTACACTTCATTTTTGTCTTGTATATATGAGGCAGGGGACATCTCCACTGGAGAACTATTAAATTCCTGGAACAGCACTTGTCCCTAAATCCAGCCACCTGCTTACTCCCTATCTTATCTTCAATCCACCTCTTTATACTCTAAGGGATTTTCAAAGACCAGTTTCACCAACACTGAAAAAAAAGGCCAGAGCAACCATTTTATTTGCATCTTAATAAGTACATGCAAGGTTGAGTAGGGTCAGAGCTGGGCCATAAAGGAGACATGAGTTGGGGCTTGTTGGGCCTGTATGGAGCGAGTCTTGGCATAATGTCAGTGGTAACTATGAGCAGAGATTTTTCTGGGCACAGGCAAGTGAGTGGTGGTCTGTGTATATGAAGTGAAGCCAGCTACAGCCTCCCTGCCATGCTGAGATTAGGGGAAAAGAGGAGGCTTTCACATAACCGACTCTCCCTATGGCATGAGTGCGGAGAGGCACTGAGAGAAGAAGGCAGGCAGACAGGCAGGCAGGCTGATCGGGTTGGATGGATGGATGAGGGAGTCGAGAGATTTTAGGAAATAACATGGGAAGTGGTGCAGAGGAAGAACTGTACTAAGAGAGGTATGTGTAGGGAATAGAAGCATCCTCCATGACTCTGATAATAGGTTGTGGAGAACCAACAGACCACTTGTTCTCCCCCTCCACCCTTTCCCTATCTGTGTTCCTCTTTCTCCAACCCTGTCTCCATCTTGCTCATTCACTGTCTCTCCCCTTCCTTCTATTTATCTAGCTCAGTTTCTGTGGGAGCAGCCATCCAGAGGAGCCTTGAAGTCTGAGAGAAGAAGGAAGAAAAGCCAGGTGTGAAGGGGGGACATGATGGGCCCTGAGGTTGAGCTGAGAGGTGAGGGACAGACAGCGGGGTGTGTGACAAAAGGATGAGCTTCACTGCTAATGACTCCCACAGGGGAGACCAGCTGCTCGTTTTGCACAGGCTTATACATGCACTACTACAGCGCGGGATTGCCTTGGTGATGTGATAGAGCGTGCACACAAAAAACACAAACTTTACAAGACACCCAGAAATACACGCAGACGTAGTCATGTATTAGTATTCTTCTTCTTCTCCCATGAACACACATACTCAAATCCCTCTCTAACAATCCTCCCCTTTCTCTCTTCAACCCCAACACTCCCCCATTCCTTCCTAAATTCATCTCCATTTTTTGAAAAATCCTCTGCCTCAGTGTGCACTGTCCTCAATTTGCACTCTGGCGTCAGGAGACATGATGCAGATTTGCTTATGAATTCAGTTGTTACTTTCCATCGACTCTGTAGTGTCCATGGCTATAAAAGGCATGTTTCAGCACAATAAAGAATAATCAATAATACATTGGACGGTCGTGATAGCAGTAGATTTCTAACAACCTCTTCTGTACTTAAACAAAGAGGAGCCGTACCGTACGGCAATGCATGTGAGCCCTCTAGTGTTAAGCCACTTAGTTTCACGTACACGGAGAAGGATCAAATAACAGCAGCAAGCAGGAGCTTAGTGCTATGTTTGTGTGACTTTTTCATAATGCTGTGCACTCGATTGTTTGGGTTTTCAAGCACATCACACAACATTTTCAGTTGAATGACTGAAGACCCACCTTACCTCTTAATGTCTTAATTAACAAACAGTATTTTTTTACCACCTAGGTTCTGATGTAATCTTCTTGAACAGAAACAGCAAAGCAAAGACGAAAATATATATTTACTGTCAATAAAGTAGCATTTGAAAAGGACATTTAAAATGTCATGATACTTTTAATGATATACAAATACACTATATACAAATTATCATTCAGGTGACATTTGTCCACAAATTTCCACAGGAGGAAGACTTTGCTATGCTTCGGAAGGCATGAAAAACCTTACAGGCCTGGACTCTATCTGGTGAATAATGTGATATTAACTAGATGTGGCATTTTAAAAGAAGCATTAAATCCAAGCGGTGATCAAATGCGGGGTGACAAGCATCATAGCTCAGTTAATGGCTTTCTTGACGAGACTTTTCAAAGGTTCATTTATAGACTCCAAGTGTGTCATGGCAAGTTGATAAGGGTTTTTCTTTATTTGTATTTACATTTAGATACGTAAGTTAGTTATTCGTTGTCATGTTTGTGTTATGAGCAAGCTATTGCTCACTCAAGCTGACAGCACAGCGCTGCAACAACAGGGAAGTTAATTCCATGGCTTAGTGCCTTTTTTGAGAAAACCCTTCACACAATAGACATCAATATTGTAACCTTGGTTTGCCCACACATTTTTTTTTGCCCATCAAAACTGATGAAATCAATTGTGCCATAATTTGAATGTTTGAACTTAACATTCTACGGTTTCAAGGCATTTGTCATGTTTTCCTTCATAAAGATGATGAGTAAGGTGTACAGTACGTTGTGCTTTACAGATGCATTTTTGAAAGGAGCCGAAGGGAAGATGCTTCTGTATTATCACATAGGACATCTGGACAAATCGCTTCATGCGATAGGCCTGTGTCCCTTGTCTAAGAGGGTTTTTGTTACAAGCGATTCCTGTACTACATGCATAACTGTTGACAGCTGGAGATACAGACAGAATAAAAAGAAATTATTAAACAGTGGAAAAAAAGAGGCTGATGTTTCTGTTACTGACTTGTACGCCAGTGCGAGTCTTTTATTTTAACAATCATTTGCAGTCATTAATAAAATTTCAATTTCTAAAATTAGGTCTGTTAGATTTTTTGAAATATATGCAAAATAATGTTCTAAGATCTAATTAGTGTGTTTGCACACGTGTGTGAAAGTTGTTGCCTATAGATGTTCGAGAACATTTGTGCCCAATCGTTAACCATTGTATAGAGGAATGCTTATAGATATATGTGCATAAACAGTACCTGCATGCAACAATGTGTTTTGTATGTGCACGCACTGAGCTACAGTATGTCCTTTGAGTTTTTTTTTTTTTTTTTTTTTGCAGTGAGTGTAAATGATTAGAAAAAACAGGGAGGTAATTGATGGATAGAAGAAAAGGTCAGAATACAAGGGCATGGTGGGACTGCACTGTAAAAATACAGTTTCACCTCTGAACGTGTCTGTTGCTGACACACACAAATCAATCACTGTGACTGAAAAACTATTTTTGATGAAATTTAATTCCCCCATATAACTTGAATGCGGACAGTTTATAGTATTTTGTTTTAAGCTAATGTCATTTTAAGAACAAGATCATATGTTAGTGAAAATAAAATTGAATGTTGTGATAATCATTAGTCTGGCTATAATGTAATGCATTTTTAAATAATTCTGAGGCTGTATGAAAAAATATTCCACGTACAAAGGGGAATTCTAATAACATTTTTAGATATCTATTATTAGTTATTTATTGCATTGTAAACCCTGCATCTCTATTTGATCTTCTTATTGTCTTCTGTTTGAAGGTCTCACTAGGAGAGAATTCTTGTGGCATTGAAAATTGCAGCATACTAACTTCCTTTCTGTTGGCAGCAACTGAAGGAGTTGGCCAAATGACCACAATTAGTCTAATGTCCAGACCTCCTGCTCTGATTGGTTGGCTGGCAAATAAAAACATTTTGTTTGCTCTTCATGAAAGCCTAATGAGAGACAAAGAGGAAAGCAGATGAAGCAGATTGCACGAGGGAGGGTAGGATGAGATGAGACAAAATAATCCCAAACTGTGAAGTCATCCATCTTTTGATACTCTGAATCTTGCGAAGAGATGCCCCCTGCGCATACCATCTCCCCACCAAATGTAGAGTCTCTCATACAGGCTTCTAAAATGAGTGAACTCCACCAGCAAGCTGAGTGAGTTTGACACTCATTGCAGTTTGTCTGGCCAACTGCCGTGCTGTGTAAGAGTTGTCCTAGCGCTGCTGTGGGCTTATGCTGCCCACATCCCTCTCCACTGAGACCAGCTTCCCCCTCTTTGCTTCTCTGGACCACTGCTGGCAGCAGGACTGAGCACTCAGTGGATGCAGTGTGAGACATAAGAGGCTACAATTCCCAAACTCCCATCAGGAAAGTCGTTCTAAGATTAATGAGTGTTACAATGTCTGCTGACTACATGCTTGGCCATCACAACCAATGGACGAGTGAGAACTTCTTGGGATGTGGGGGGTTTGTTGAAGGTTTTGAGTTATTTTCAAGCTGTGCCTACAAAACACTTGTTTTGTTTTACATATATGGCTATCAATAAAGAAAGTGCTCTATGTTCATTTGATTTATCAAAGGTAAAACATTAAAATCTATTTATACTCAGTCCTAGGACATGGTATTTCTGCAGTAACCTAACACAGGATGGATAGGGCAAAAAATAATGAGCAGATAGAGTATTCTGGAATACAAGACTGCCACAGATCTGGGTTGCTGGTTTATTTCTTTTCCCAAGACAATCTTGTAGCTTCGCTTTTTTTTTTTTCCCCAGGCTTCTTACGAAAGCTGTCTCATTAGGCATCTAGACAAAAGAAACATATTTCATTTTGTCAGGAAGTCACTCGGACAGACAAGTCTGTGGCAGGAAATGAAATAAATAAAGAAGAAGTGGCAGGAGTGAGTGGCTCAGTTGACATTTACTGTGAGTAGCGTTTGTAGTTGTGAATGCATTTCTGTCATCCTCTCACTCACAATCTTTGTTTCGTCCTCCTCCACGATCCCTCACATTCAGCTTTTCCTGCTGCATGCAGATCCCTGTGACCTTTAGCTTTCCCGTACGAAATGTAATATTAGAAGGAAATGGAAGCGAATTCAATGAAGAACACAGGTGCATTACAAAATAGAACGACTGGAGAGCCGACTGATGTCACCCGTTTTATAAATAGTCAAAGGTAGAAAATGTCAGTTTCTCAAAATGTAAAAAGAAATCTCTCAGCTGTTCATTTGCTAATGAATTATCAGTAAATGTAGATTCAAGAGCATGAATATCCACCTAAACACACCCATTCTGCATAATTCCTGTAAATGTGAGTTTTTGCATATGTGCATGAGCACCCACTCCCACTCTACTTGTGGCGTGTCTGCAGATTTGCAGCATACTGTGACCATTTTCGGTCTCCCCCCAGCCACATCCAGAGTTCCCCTCCATCAAGGGCATAATGGTGCGATCCGTCGGCTGATAATGACGGTGTGATCCACAGGTCGGGCAGCCCGGCGCCAGAGCAGAACTGCCTCTCTCATGGCCCATTACAGTCTGCTTAATGACCACACTGATGACCCAAACTCTGTGGCAGGCTGTCCTCACTCTGCCTGTTTAAAACAACATTTGCCTCTCTCTCCGAGGTTCACTCTCCCTGTCAGCTGAGTACAAAAGGTAGATGTTTATTGTTCTGTATTTGTGATGGTTTGCATAACTTTTCCTCGTCCAGTCATGCATTATTGCTGTATTAAAAGACATCTGGTGAAATGTTAGTTTTTAATAATTACTTGTTTATTTGCTACAAGTCACTTTTGTTTCATCATTTATTAGTTTTACTACTTAATGAGTGCAATACATTCAGTACAGTGCAGTACTGTCTAAATATTTATACCGTGTTGCCACCTGCTGATTGTTTATGTGTGACTAAAATTAATCATAATAATATAAATGAAGTAAATAGAATAGACCACTTGGCTTACTCTCATTAATAATTTTAAAGTTTCAGTCTTATTGTGCTTTCATTCTAGATGCAATCACAGCATCTCTCTGTGATGCTCTTCTTTTAATATAATGTGAGGATGGTAGATTTTTTTTCTAGTAAGTGCTCATCCTTATGCTTTTTTTTGGGGTTGAAAGAATTAGCGAGCGTCCAGCATGAAGTTCACTTTATCATACATATTATTTTAATATCTCAGAGTAGTCTTTGTGTTACTGACATGTATGATAGCCTCAAGAGTTAAATATGTCCCCACGTAAATGAAGAAATAGATTATAAAATGTTCCATGTTAGCAATAAGCCAAGCTTGAGGTGCACAAATATCTGGCCCGGACTTTCAGGCACCATATTACAATGTGTGATTCAGTGTGTCTCTGTGTCACCTGATCCAGAAAGGTAGCACAAACATGATTTTTTTAAAAGCCCATATTGAAGCCTTTTGCAAAACAGCCCCCATAACCCTTAATCCACACATCGTTCTGGTACACTGTTATGATGCCTCAGACACATCAGGTCTGATTGCTGTCTTGGTATTTATGTGTGTTTCTGTGTGTTCAGTTCGAACTCTACACTGAGTGATCTGATGACTCTTTTAGCAGAGGTGCAGTAAAAGAGGCGGCAAATGAATGGACAGCATGCCTAATGGATGCTTGCATTGCATACTGACACTACATACAGTATGTTCAGATGTGGTGTAGAAACTCACACCCGCATTTACACAGGAAAGTAGACATTAAAAAAAAAAATATCTGTGTACAATCTTCATATCTTTCCAAGGAATTGCAGTTCAGATACATTGAGAGCAGTGTGAGATCCAGTAATTATATCCAGCCTATGGGGCTGAGTGAGGCACAAAGGATGTTTGCATGTTTTTTCCCACATAGTATCCACCAAGGAATTCTGCTTCGTGTCACACTTCAAACTCAAAAGTCTTCATTTACAGTCTTGGTCTGTTAAACGAGTCCAGAGTATTAGAGTGGTTTCTTTCTTTGCCATAATAGGTGATAATGTAACTGGGCCACTGAGTCACATGTTTGCTCAACATTCAATTAGTATTATCTTAATGAAAGTCCTATGCGTGCTTGTCTTGTTTCTTCTTGATGTGAACTATGACCAGCTCTTATAGAAACAGTCTTAATTATTATGCTTGTCTTCGAAGACTCTTCCTATTAAGCTGAATTTTTTAGGAGGGTGCAACAGTAGACTCCGTCTGTCCGTCTGTCATTCCCGGGCTGTTATGATATGTGGCTATGCTGTACGTTGACTAGAAATGACTGATGATCTCTTTGAGTGAGTAATACAATCAGAGCTATGGGGCACTGGACTGGGGTGAGAGAGAGAGGGATAGAACAGCCGGAGATATGGGACTGAATCTGGGTATCTTAATTTAGTGGGCCATAATTAAAAATCTGTTTGCCAGTTTTTCCTCTCCCTGCTCTGCAGTCCCGCCTCCCCTTGACAATTAAAGATTTAATCACCATCTGCAAGAAGGGGCTGAAAAAGTATGTCTGACCCAAAACTCAAAATGCAAGATGATGCTGTTAAGGGACAACATTCAGAGATCTTGGATACTGTATTTGCTGTCCATTTTCATCCAAATATTAATCTGTTTACTGACATAATTACAAATATAATGATCAGCTGGAAGCACACCAACACTTCAGACAGCATTCGCTTTTGTATCTTTATGTGATTATTTCCCAAAATAGATCTAAGCTTGTACTGAACTTTCCTGGAAGCATATGTTGCAAAATGATCTGGATATCTACATCATATACATATATTCAGTGTAAAAAATAAAGTAATGACTATATACTGCCATAAATGCCCAATTTCTATTCAGTTGTAGTACATATTTTGTCTGTCCAACAGACCAATCTGTACACAAGCTAGAATATCAAATATGTGTCTGTAGTGTGCACTGGGAACACTGTGTTCCACATCCAGCTCCAACTTTTTTCCTTCTGAATGCATCTGGAGACTGACAGCAAACCTTGAAACATAATATCACAGACGCACAGAATTTCCACTTCAGAGTTTTCAGCTGTGCATTGATGCAGACAATAATCATTTCTTTAGTCTGTAGCCTTTTTTTAAGATAATAAAAAAAAACTCCTTTTCATTTGCGGAATGGAGAAACACCAGCAAGACTCTTACGGTTTTGTGTTTCAATATGATCAGCCGCATGGCTTGTCTTATTTGCTAGTGTTTCTTTCAGATTTTTTCACCAATTACTGTGAAGAGGAAACTGTTCTTTTGGATCAGCGTATTTAAGAACAGAGAGGAATCATTTTAGTTGTAACATATATTCGATTTCTCGGCATTTGCTGCTGGTGTTTGCCTGCTTAGAAATTCTTTGGAGGATTAGGGAAGTGGAAATCTAAGATGTGAAGTCAAAGGTACCTTGTTCATAAGCATGTGGGGAAATGATTGGCAGTTCATTTGGTAGTTTATTTAAAACCTACTGAAAACTAACCAACAAAGCAAAGAAACCCTCCTTTCATGACAGTGATAATGTTCAGTTTTTGTTCCTTTAGAGAGGTAGTGTTTCGATTGTATGATCATTTTGGTGGACGTAGTTTCTGCATTAGCCTGCATCATAATATATATAATGCATTTCTACAGCCTTACAAATGACCATCTGTTGAATCCACACTTCTCTGAAACAGTTTTTACAAATACAAATATTAATTAATCACCATTATAAAGGGAACATTTCTTGCAGTACTGTTGCGAGAGGTGTACCCAATAAACTGTCCACTGAGTATATGTTTTCCTATATAGCTCTATAGCAGAAGATCTTTCTTGATTTATCAGAAGAAGTCCGGTTTGAAGTCTACTTTGATTCAATTAATTTCTTCATCCACTTCCATAAAATGAGGATCAGTGAAGAAACAAATTTTATTTTCAGCGACAGCCACTGGATTTGCTGTTGATCTGGCTTTTACTACTTTTTTGCTTAACCTGTGTTTTTCTCTTGTTTTTTGTCTCTTCTATGTTTGGGTCTGTATGCACCAATCAGCCACAACCGTAAAACAACCTGGTGTTTTTAATGTTGTGACTTCTTAGTATATGCTCAGTGAGCGTGTTCGATATTTGCTCAAATGTCTTATTTTTGTTCTGAAGAAAACTAACTCTTTCTATAAAAGAGGACTTTATCTTAGACTCACCACAGTCTGTAATTAAGCCACAAAGCTGAACTGTGTGGAGTTATCTATAGGGAGGAGGTGGGCAGGGAAACTTTGAAAACAGTGACATATCATGAATTACAACTCAGTCTATTTCCTTGCCAGCTCTTATCAGGTTCAGAGACCTGTTTTAAAGAGGAGCTCTAGTTTTGTGTATCAGGCCAGTGTTTAATGGAATTGATGGCTCTGTTTCAACTTTGGCCCAATGGAGGGGGGTGGATTGGAGCTGGCTGGAGGAGCTGTGTCAAAAAAACTGAAAGTCTCCTCTGCAACTGAGGTTGCTGATATCAGTTTTGGAGTCAAGTAGCAACATTTTCTGGTTTATGACTCTTGGACGCATGGCTTCACTGGAACACTGCATGCTGTTGAAGACTGCTGCCTCTTGAGGAGCTGCTGTAAAAACCATGGAGGAAAGATAAATAGAGAAATGGGATGATGAAAGTGGAGATCGATGTAGATGCAAAAAAGGAAAAAAGAAAAAGACCCAGAGAGGGTGCACAAGTTCAAAGGTATGTTGTCAGCTGGTGACCTGCTGACATCTCTTACAGCTCACTAACAAGGCAGGATCACCTTTAGTCCAGTGCCTAGAGCAGGAGGAGGTCAGATCGGGCAAGGAGAGGCAAATTATATCCCTGATCCAGCCACACGCCGAGGTCTTTCTGATGCCTTGCATAAAACTCTCATAAATGTTTGATTGTGTTTACTGGGCAACATAGTATGAAAAACAAGTCTCATCACATCACTGAATAAGTCTTGCCTATGCTGGGAGCCTCAGGATAGGTTTCCAGTATTATACTTTTTGACAAGAAGAAGGAAGAGAAGTTAGAAAACACAATGAAGAATAGTGGAGAGGAGGTTTTGCCTGTGAGGCAGGGATTTTTCTGACTGTGTCGAAGACTACATGAGTCTAGGAAGAAAGTAATTACATTCAGGAAATAAACTGGTGAAAGAGTGGAGGTGTCATTTAGACCTATCAGTATATATAGAATCACGTAGTCTGGAGTTTGGCATTAGAGTTTAGGCTATATAATTACATTTAATTCCCATCTTCAAGAAGGTATTAATTACACGTGCACATCAAATTTCTGTCAGTTGAATGTAAAGAGGTGTTACAAACTGTGTGCAGCCAACTTTGTACTGAGTCCAAGTATGACTAAGACCTCAGTGAAGTCAGAACTAGTGCATAGATTGCCCTTACAAAGCACTAGAAGTGCTGTGCAGTTATGGGATTTTGTAAAGCACAAAATGTATTTAACAGGGAGATGGATCAATTATACATCACACATTAAATATTGCATTATGAAAAGAGAGGGTGGTTCATTTTATAGTCAATCTAACCTAAAATGAAAAAAAAAAATCACCATATTTTTTAAACATTTCATTTGACTTTCTTGTGCAATCTGTGCCACTGAACAAAGCTCTCAAACAATGTGCATTCTGACTGAAATTACTTTAATGGATCTGACTGTCTGGCACCTGAGTTCAATATTGTGAAAAAGTTTCTGTGATTTCTGCCATTCCCAACAACACTAAAGTAAACTATCTGAGAAGCACTTGCCCTCTGCCACTAATACTCAGTCTATCAGCGAGCAGCAGTGCTTCTGGGAGGGTGGTGCAGGTCTACAGTGCATGAGGTGACTCCAAAATCAATGTTAATAACTAAAATGAGCAAGAAAGGTCAGATGCACACACAACTGAAACAAGACATTTTTATAAACCTATTAGCATAATTGATATGTAGGCTTCGTGGTACAAATTAGTGTGACATAAGTACTCATTAGTAAACCTAGCTACTTCTTAACTAATAACGCTGCATATTTGCCCTGCACTCAAAATAAAATTTTATTCATTACAGCAGAAGAATAAAGCACAAAGTTATTATACTTGTCATGGTAACAGCTGTTATGACTGCTACACTGTTTATTGTGTTATAATAAAATTGTTGTGTATATAAACTAAACTTTAAGATGGAGAATAATTTTGATTTAGGTTTTGTGATGATTACTGTCTGTCGTCATTTGTGCAGCATTAGTTGAAAATGAAGTGTCTGTTTATATTAACTGTGATGTCTTAACATTGGAAGAGTAGACAATAGACACAAAAATGATTACTGGCTTGTGGTTTTTCTCTCATTGTCAGTGCCTGCATTCCCATCTCATTTTTTTTTTCTTTCTACGTTCTAACCACAAGGTTATTAAAACTTACAAAACTGTCAAAAGTGGATCAAAACCTTTTAATAAAGCCAACATATTATTACAAAGTCAATGAATCAGAATTGTTTCTCCAAATCACAACAAAAAAAAAGTTTTAAACTTTTATGTCCATACACGTACTTGCAAGTATCTTGCAAAAAGAGCTTGCAGAGTAGGGCATTCATTTATTTTTAATAACAGCGTTAGCAGAGTTTTGTATGCCTTAATAGCAGTCAGATCGACTTACTGTGGTGAAGTGGACAAGTGTACTGGGTTAGCCCTGTACAGGTAAAGAGCCCACAGGCTGTAACTAATGTTTTGTTTCTCTGAAGTGTTACTGGTTTCTGGTTAGCCCGATGTAAGCCTGTCACTTTAGAAAGACGTCTGCTCTCTCAAATCTTGCATCTTGAATATTGACAAAACGCACAATCACAGATATATAAATTAATAAAAAGTAAAATCTGCAATCACAGCAAAACAACATGCAGTATCAATGCAAGTTCATACAGGTACAGTGGAAAACAATCCTCAGATGTAACTGTCTGTTCACCGTTGAGCAAAGCAACTGTAGTTTATCACTATGAAGGAAAATAGTCACAGGTAGCAGTAGGGGTGGGCGAATAGTATCAATACCATCAGTATTGCAATTGTATCGATACTAGCATGATGGGATCAATACGTTACTTTACTTCGATCGTTCCTCCGATAAATAAACCTGCTGTAAATCTAAAGTTGTAGCATATTAATATTATCTCCATGTGCCAGATACTTGTTATTCACACTAATTATTAAACCATGGCCATATTCCAATTTATCACGACAACATTAAATTTTAACACATATATGAAGTGAGGAAAGATAATAACAATAAAAACTGATTTGTGTACAGTGATAAAACAAAAGAAATGATGGAATCCTCTGAACATCCCTAGATGCAGTATGAAAAATTAAACACAAGCACTTAAGCAAGCTGAGCCAAGTAAGGGCATGAACAAAACAAGCCATTAAGCATTCAGATTCCACTGATCATTGCTAATAAGTAGTCTGGCTCGCACACACCACATGGGCGAGCCAGCTGTGAATGTACAGTAAGGACATTCGCACATTTAGATAATATGAATCACTTTTTGGGCAGCACTTGAATGTTTTAGTGAGTTAACAGACAAAAAAATGGTAAAAAAAAGGGCTGTTATAATAGAGTCAACTCAAGCTGAATACATTTAGTCTAAGAGGTAAGTTGTACTGTAAAGCCATTTTTGTAGCATTAGCCTGACTAGAGCATGAAGAAATGGATATTGGCAAGTCTCTTCTCATAACTCTTGTAGATGTACTGAAAGAGTGGCAGTGCGGTCAGCTGGATAGCGTGTCAGATGGACAAAGATTGCTTTTGTTTGAGCACCCTAAGGCATAGCTTCTAGGTCTGAGTTGAGTGTGTCATACTTGAATTTTGCTGAAACTGAAAACTGTGCATGCCTTTGGAGTTGACATTAAAAACACACACATACACAGAAGCTACCCCGTGTCAGTATGTAGCATAATCAAGTACTGATTCAAAACAAGATCAGAAAATTGTATCCACAAATATTAGATTGCAGAAACACACTATACAGATCACAGCAGACTTTGGTGATCCACTGACTTTTACTCTAGAAACCTGTTGCAGACATTTATGTCATCCTCAAGATGAGTTCTTTAATTGTATCTAATGTTGTTTGTGTTTAGTTGTGTAGAAATGTAATTTTTTAGCAGACAGGGTTGCAGCCTCTCCCACAACACAACACAGAGCAAGAGTCTGATGAGCTTTCATACAGGGAGCTCTGCTGCACCACGGGGTCGGTGCTGGCATCTTCTAGGAGAGATGTGGTGCCAAAACCTGGGTTGGCAGATAGAGTGCTCCCCGGGTATACAGAGTTGTTGGTGTGTTGTTTTTTCGCTGTTGACTTCCATCTCATTTCTTGTTTCAGGCAAACACTGGAACTTGACAGCGTGGGCGCATGCACCTGCAAATGATATCTACTGGGGTTTGACTGGAATATTGTCAATCAGAGTGAGAAAGAAGGAGAGTATGATATGCTTTGTGAGCCTGTGTTTGTACAGTATAAGTCTTCATGTCTCTGCTCGTGTATGCCGTTGCACTGTATACATTATGCACAGAATGTCCATGTCTTCATGTCTGTGTATATGTACATACAACATACATAAGGTGTATGCATCATTTGATGTCAACTTTAAAAAACCGTATATCGGGTATACTTTTAACATTTTTTTCCAGGATTTGCTTGGGAGAGCAAAACATTTGTGAGGCGCCAGAGAGGAAAAACAACAGAGAAGGAGGGGAGAGGAAGAGCATGGGCTTCCTGACTCGCCATAAACTGTTGCCTCCAGTTGAGCGTTCGTTTCATGGTTAAATGTGGAGTTATTGCCTGATCAGTGTCTCTTACTTAAACCTCAATTAGTCCTTGTGTCTTAAAATAAGTGTTTTTGAAAAGAGCAAACAGCAATCTTGTGTAGAGGTCAAATTTTTGTTCTCTCAGTACAACTTCCTTTAAACTATCACAAATTATATTTATACAGTTTTACATTTGCTTGCAAAGGATAAAATACAGAAAGGGTTTACTCTGCTGTGTAAAAATGGGAAATACAGTAAACAAGCTGAACTTTAGAAAAAGCATAGTCTAGCTTTAGTAGGAAATGTGCTTTAAAAACATGATCTTCGAAGTAAAATGAATAATGTATCCATGTTCCACATTAAGCCTGCAGGTTTATAGATTTCACGGGTCTGCATGAGTGTGAATGTGGATCTGAACCCAGCTCTACCTTCTTCTTTAAAGGAATAGTCAACATTTTGTGCAACGTGCTTAGACGAGAAGACAGAAACCAGTGTCATTTCTCTCCGTTAAAATATTAGGCCACAGTAGCAATTGGTTAGCTTAGCTTAAAAATGGATGCCAGTTTACTGCCTTGATCAGTGTGACTCCTGGTGTGTTTTAGCCTTAGGTTATCAGTTTGCACTGTGCTAATTTTAATGAGCTTCTGCCTGTAATCTTCTGTGTAACAGACAGAATGAGAGTGATGTTGATGTTATTATATAACTCTGTAGAGTATTTAACAAAATGTTTAACTATTCTCTTAAAATGGAACTCCAATTATTTTACAGATCAAAGCCTGGTTACAGATCTTGGTTTAATGGCTGTTAATTAACTGTCCACCATATCACCCACAATTTATTTTGGAACAAGGAACTTCTGGAATGATAAACAAACCTCTGGTTTTACTGCACTGATTGTGACTGTACTACAGTTAATTGTACAAGTCAGGTGGTGTCCCTTGCACCTCCACCGGTCTCATTAGTTCAGGAAAGGATGGGACGATTAAACAGTGCACGTCTTAGGTAGCATGTTGAAACAGATGTCAACCACATCTTTGTCACATTGATCATACTCTGATCGTGAAAATGGGAAGGGCCGCGTACGCCAAACCATAATCTCGCCTAGAGCACCATAATGGATAGGTCCGACTCTGCAGCCAGGTATGTGTGTGTTTGTAATTAACTTGGAAAATAAATGGTGCTAGGATGCACTATGGGGCATCTTAAAGGACTTGTCTTTTTGGTCTATTTTGGAAACAGAGGGGGGCCTGCATATTTGTATCGAGTACCATATTTGGGCAGATAACTTTAATGCTGTAGATGATTGTATTATATGTTCCGACTGTATTATATGCAAATGTTCTTTACTCAACCTGAAATCTGTTCCTTGTGGAAATCTACGTCCCTGAAATGATGGAACGGCTTATTATTTTGGTACTCTATAGTAGGTCCCCTTTCATCTTATTGCTATATACATCCAGCAACATGAAAACTGAAATACTTGGTAAGCACTTTACACTCTCCCACTGTAACTTTACTAATCACACACCACACACTGTAGTCACCTCTAAGAAGAGCAAGTGTGTTTGCATTTCTAAACTAACCTAAAAGATTTATTCTAATGATGTTCATCCGTGAAGAGGACAGTGGTAACTGAGTAGTGAGATCACGGTGAGAATATACAGCATCTGTGAAATACACACGTAAACCAGATAATGTCTGTGAATCAAAAATATATAAAACAATGTGATAAGGGCAAGAGCAGAGGCAATGAAAGCCAGGGGTAAGAAAGAAAGGTTAATATGACGAATAATGGGGGAGAGGTACAGACACAGGCAGTGTGATTAAATTAAATCAGTGGTGGATGTGAAGCGTTCGATACATTAAAAGTATGAGGTGTTTTAAATTAGTTGCCAAATATCCCTTGCTATAACTGAGTCTGGACCATAACATTTCAACATAGACACCATGCATTTAATGCATCTGTTGTACCCAGAGTTCCATTTCTTTCCTAACACGAGGAGAGCACTCCACAGAATATGACAGGACAGGATCCTGAATTAGATGTGGAGAATTAATAATTGATAGCGCCTCAGTTGCACACAGACACACATTCCGAAATGTACACTCACATATGGTATCTGAGCAAGTACTAAGGCTCTGCATCCAAAAGGTCAAGAGAGAGTTATGGTTTTCTTCTTGTCAGTTACTTATGGACAAATTAAATACTGAGTTCTCAGAGGGAGAAAGCTCAATATTTTGTTTACTGCAACAAAGACTGAATTGGCAACTCTAAAAAAAAGAAAATGATGTGAAAGCTTGGAAAAAGCACTTCTGCATGATGAATAATGTAAAAATGACAAGTCACAAATAAATAATCAATTCAGGCATTTATGAGCCACATTAAAGAGAAAAAATAAGCAATGTAAAGATCAGGTATGTTTAAATGTTAAAACTCCAATGCAGACACGTTCGGAAAAGACGAATGCCACTCCAAGGTCTGAGGATTATCCGTCATATAGACCATAAATCCCTCCACCTGGTTAACATGCGTTTGGTGTGGGTGTGATTTAGGTGGCCATGGTTTACCCAGCTCTGCATATAATAACTTGCCTTAAACAGCTTTTAGTAGACCAAAGAAATCCAGGGAGAGAAGCCCCTGTCTCTCATCCTTGTCATCTCAGCCAGGACCAGCTGTGACTGATTGCGGAGACTTGATCGACTACTTTGCATGACATATAATCAGATAAAATGGCCATCACTTGAGCTCTATCACGCCATAAATCACCACTCAGATACGGTGGAATATGTATTCTCTTTCTCCATAAATCATGGTTATCCCTCATCTAAGAGTCAATTATCTAAAGCGCAACAAATGGCTCAGCAATAACCTTGAAGGTAGGGGATACATGCAGGGAGGCAAGCTTGCGGATTGTTGAATCTTGTCTATTTTGTTACTACAAGCCACAACACTGCATTATTTAAAAGCTGTTGGATGATGGATTTATGGAGATTTGAAAACATTTTGAAAATGTTTTATTCGATATGACCCATCAGAGTCTAATGATTTACTGACTGTGCATTTGCACGGGTGAGTAAATGGATACTATTTTATCCTAAAGCTCTTGTAATGATGTTTTATATTCCTAATGTGCAGACACGGCTTACATTCTGAAGCCACCCAGTAATCTGTACTTCAAACACGTCTTTTTTTGTAATTCAGCATTAGATCGTCTTTATTTGATTATATTTTATTTGAACTTCATAACATAGAGATGTTACACTACTTTGACTGACAGCTCCTGGCAATAATTGTTTGGTTTAGGCTGAGTAACTTCCCATAGAACAAATTGAACATATAAAAAAAAAATATATGTGTATTTATAATTTATTTAATATTTTGCTTTCTGACTATTTAAACATTATCAAGTTACTGGCTTTGCAAGATGAGTTGTTGTTTCAGCCTTTGGACAAAAATAAATAAAGACGGCAAAGCAGGACATTTCATCACTTTAAACATAGGTGAGCACTTTCGGTCAGAGGTGATACTGCATGTCAGAGGCAGATACTGGAGTAATGCACCTCTTCAAGCTTTCGAAGACTAGCTTCTGTTCTGCAGCTCCTCTACATGAGCCCTTTTCCGCATCACCTTTGCTCAGAAAATTCTGAGCTCTTTTCAAGATAGGTTTACTCTCGAGATAAAATCTGATAGCCTGTCCCTGGCTGCTGACCTCTTCTTTGCAATAAGGGTTTTTTATAAGTGAACCCGGCCACTGAATCTGTGCTGAGGTCGTTCTCTTCCCATTCCTGCCTTGTGTCCATTTTGTCTCCATCCACTGTAAATTGAAAACACATTTCCACAGCCCAGTTTTTTGCAGTGCAGAACAATCAATTGATGTCAGTGATCCTCCAATCAATTAGGAAATCCTACAGTTACTGCTGTTCCAGATGTTTTCGTCAGTGCTGAATGACTGGGAAAACATCTAAGTATGTAAGAAACCTAAACACACACACACTAGCCAAGAATAGAAGAAGTAAACTAGTGTGCAGGATGCAGATGGAAGGTGGCCAGCTTGAGTGGAAGACTGAGAGAAGATGGAAAGTAGATGAGTGAAGAAGTAGAGTAGATGTGTTGTGCATCAGTGAGGTGAGAAATTGCAAGTACTGCACAGATGGCATGCTATTTGCCCTGGCACTGACACCACATGACATGACCTACTGATTGTGTCCTTCATAGGATCATCTGTACAGTTAGTGTTGATATTTAGCATTTCTTTCTCTAAATAAAACTGCATCTACTGACCAGGGTAAAATCTTCTTGTGCACAGGAGGTGATGTTTGGAACAACAGATGGTGAAATAGCACTGCTTGTACTGCACGTGTTATTTGGGGTTACTTCTTTTTTGCTAAATAATATGATACTATAACAATATATTTAAATAATATCTTTAATAGGTACTAATTTTCACCTGATTTTATATTCAAAATAAATGCTGATAATTTACTTGAAATTGAAAAACATAATCAATTAGAGTAACATATAATAAAACTAAAGTTATTATGTTAAAAAAGACCACATCTATTGAGTTTTATAAGTACATTTCCGCAGAGTCCATTGAAATGTTTATTATGAACTGTTTTAGGGTTAAGATAAATGATAATCCAATCATTTTAAAAGATATTATTTAGCATCCTGTGTTTATACAATTATTAAAGTATAGAGGTCTGAGCCAGAGACTACATGAATCCAAAATAAAAAATAAAATTAAAAAACAACAACAAATTAATATATAAAAATGGTTCTGTTATCACTCCAGTCCAAACTAATGTGTAATGTTAAGTTTCAACAATGCAGAGGAAGACATACATTGGCCCACCTTACTCTCTCCCCTTTCTTTCTTCACTCTCTCCCCAGGAGAAGAACAGATGCGTAGGCAGCTCCAAAGCAGCAGCTGATTGTGTTTGTGATGTTTATCGCTCCCCTAGCTGCTGAAGATTTACAGTAAATATCTCTTTTATTGCTCACAACGGGCCCTGCATTTAAAGCGGTGCACCACTTCCCCTCCTATATACCTCAGGCCACCCACACGCACCTCGAGGCCTGTAACCACAGCTTGTTCCCTCTGCCATATGTGGTGCTGACTTTAAAGAAGGCCTCCTATCATTAACGGCAGCACCTTGCAATGACTCGTAAAATTCTTTGTAAATGTACCCAGCAGTAAATAACGCATCCTTTTATTAGGGTTTGTCTCCGGCAAACAAACTGAGAGAAAACTGACGATGAAAGTGTTAAATGATCAATTTATTATTCTATATTGTGATTGTTAAGGATGATCTGTGGAACGAAAAGGGAACCATTACTTCAATTCTTCCAGCATTCATCCCCTTCTATCAATGGTGGCATGCATTTGAAATAGTGTTATTTGCATTCAGACACGGATTTGATCTTTAACCACAATTTGCACATGAAAATGAAATCCAGACTTCAGTCGTAGCTTTTGTAAAGTGACGTGTAAGACCAGAGAGCATAAGACAATGCAAGTGAAAAAGTTATTAAAGTGTGTGTGTGTGTGTGTGTGTGTGTATGTGTGTATGCGCTCATGTGCATGTTTGCATAAGGACAAGTGATATCAACTGGATTACAGGTGTACACAGTTTTTCTGTTCTTATTAAAATGTGCATGTCCTCCACATTAAGAAGTCTGTTAGAAAACTTAAAGATAAGTTAATACAATACGGCAGAATGTTAGAATATAAATAATGCCCATGCTGTGTGTGTGTCACATTAAAATCTTTTGTCTCTCAAATGTTAATACATATTTTGTCTGCCAGCCATTGAAATACGGGATCTTTGAATGCTATCTGGGAAATTGGAGCGATTGAGGATTATGTGGTGAAATCAAGGTGCTCATCTTCCTCTTGGCGTCTGTTCAAGATGGATTTCTTTCTGTGGATCACCCATGCTTTCATTTCATGCTTGTGGACACGCTCCCATTTCACAATTACCCTCTCAGCCAGTTAGTTATTGTACCTTGTGGAGCACTGGTGTGAGGAGCTGGGAGAAGTGGTGGTGGGGGTATTGTTCACATAAAGGTGAATGATACGGAAACTATCTGTCCCGGGTGGAAGAGAAATGGTCTGATTTGTTGGTGGTGAAAAGGATGTTGAGATGATGGAGGGATGAAGTGATAAAAGAATGCAAGTTGGAACAAAAGGGGGAATGTGATGGAACTGCAGCCTCCTGGAGTGCAGGTCAACCGCTGAACTCTTAAAGAACCCATCTGATCGTGACACGTCAAGGATATGAGGGGGAGGAAGGGAGAGAGAGAGGGGGGAGGAGAGCCAGGGAGAAAGATGGCACAACAAACAAAAAAAATGCTCATCGTTTGGCACCAGATTGAGTGATCCATTTCGGGAACTGGCCAGCGTGTGTGCTCGTGTGTTTGTGTGTGTGTGTTACCTCCATTTCATGCACTGTCTCGCTCCCATCACTTCTTCTGGGTAGGTGGTGTATTGCTTAGACTGTGGATTTGACAGACGGCACATCACTGAGTCGCATTGATCTGAAGGGTTTGGTGGAAGGAGGTGAGCGGGGTGGCTGGGGTTTGGTTGTCACAGACAGAGAGATAGAGGACAGTATCAGGCATGCAATCTCACAGCCAGGGACCCCGGTGTGGAGGGATAGGTTTGGGCCATCCATCTCTTTGCATTACCCTCAGCCGCAAGGACATTAAGCCAGAGGGATAAGGGTCTGTCTGGGAGTGTTTAGAGCTACGCTTGGTTATCTCTCTGCAGGGACCATAAGGCTAGAAGTCAGTGTTACACCCAGGCATATGGGCACTTACTCTGCTTTGAAGTGTGTCAATGCATAGAAAGTGGAGAGTGCACGGTTGCAGATTCCTCAGTTTGTGGGTGCTCCCTTGTCACCAAAAAAATGCACACTGTATACAATTCTGCTATAACACACTTTGGCATAATGTAATTTTGTGTTTAATCTGATTTTCCTATAGATGCCGCTTTCCTTCGCAAATATTTTTTTTTTCTTTTGTTAACATCAAGTGAGAATATTTGTTTTTTAAAGGCGTTTTATGTATTTAACAGTCTATAAAATTTTAAACTCCACGGTGTGATTTGCTCATCGGCCTCGCTGGAGATAGTGTGGAAATTGCGCAGCTTTGCTTAACCATCGCATACATTATAAGTAATACTTCATAAATAAATGTACATATGTGTACTTTAAAGACTTTAGAGAGGCAAAGGAGTACATTATCCCATTTAATTCATGATGCAGTATCCCACACATAGCAATTCTACGTCTTTGCTAGTTGTGGCTGCTATTTTGGCCCCTATAAATGTAACCATTTCAAAAGCTCAGTAACTGATTTTGAGGCTTGTCTTGGCTTGAGGCTTGAGGCTTCTAATACTTTAGCCAACAACAGACAAGCATGGTGGATGGGATTTAGGTTAGCAGACTTGTTAGAAGAGATGATTACTGACTCATCAGGGCATTTAATTTTAATTCAACATAAAACATAATTTTGTTTGTAGCAGTGAAGTACCGTGACCTCTGTTCTGCAGTTTAAAAGTAAAAATGAGAGACAGCTGCAAACATGCAGCTTATCAAAGCAGACATAAACACCGTGCAGACCAGAGGTGTCAAACTCGATTTCATCGCGGGCCACATCACCATTACGGTTGATGTCAAAGGGCCACTTGTAACTGTGACTACATGCAGTGACCGACGTGTCCATATAAGCAAAGTACACGCTCACATGTGAGCAGACCTTTCTAAAAAAATAATGAAACAGTACATTTTTTTTTGCAATTTATTTGCGTGTCAATCTTTAATGAAGACTGTGCGTCACAGACTGTACGCGCTGCTGTGCCAGAGCTGTGTGAACGTGCAGATATTGAACAGAGAGCAGATCGGCGTTTAGCGTTTGAAGGGAAACAGCGACAGGTCATGACAGTTACATTGACGCTACAATATCCAGAGTTAATATGTATTGTCGGGGACGTACTTGTCCCTAGAACAGAACGCAGAACAGAGATTTTGTGTTAAAATACAACAGTATAGTTGTTTTCTGTGTTTGGATGATTTATGTGAAATTACAAGAAGTCTGAAAGTAAAATTAATTATTTAACAATAAATTCTGTAAGCTCTCGCTTATATAAAATGTAAAATGAGGGGGCAGGCCGGATTTGGCCCGCGGGCCTTGAGTTTGACACCTTTGTTAAGTAAGGGAATAAGACTGTCTGGTGTGATGAGAGACATAAGGAGTGCTGATGGGGGCCTAGGGGGGTGGTCTTAATGTGCAATATGCATAGTCCTGTTCAATTTGAAGACCTGTCCGCTGGCCCTTGCTGTCTGGCTGCTCTGGTGCCATAGGCTGTTGAACATTAATAATCAATATTTCATTCTGTCAGCATGAGCCATTACTCATTAGTACATTAGTAAAACAAACACATCTTTGTAGCCATTTGCAACCACTGTATTATGGATGCCTATGCATCCAAAAAACAGGCAAACAGAACTTTTATTCATCGTTAAAACACTGGTCTAATTATCCAAATATTATCTACTGATTTGAAGTTATTCAACATCCTTCAAAGCATTCATGTGTCTTTCTAGCTGGAACATTCAGTTGCTAAAATACTTTGCAATTAGACTTATCATTTGAGCCGAGTCTGCATGTTTTGCAGTTAAGTTAGTTGCTCATATGATAAATTAATGCATTTGTTAGTTCTACTCGCTGTTTCTCAAACTTTTAAAGGCATCAGGATAATAAACTTCCCAAAGTCAGTACTTAGTGAAAACGCTGAGACATCTATAATAACCACCAGATGTTGATTCTCTGTTAAATGTGAATATAAAAGTTAAAATAGGACAGAGGGAGCAGATGAATTTTTATTCAGCTAACAATAAAACATTGGGATATAATTCTGATCATATGGTTTGGATGTCTTATTGAGATGTACTGTTAGGTTTAATTAATAGTATTTTGACCTGTTAGAATTTCTTTTAAAGGTCCAGCTGGTAAGAGAAGACTTAGGGAAACGTTAGCTTCCCTTTTTTAAGGTTGTTTACATTTTGCTTTGCAAAGTTTTGTGTATATCACAGAGACAAACAAGTGCAATTACTGAATGTGACCTACCAGTGTGCCAAACTTTTACATTCTCATTTTTTTTGCGACAGGGGGGAGTTTACAGAGCTGCTTCAAACCACTTGTTTTATGTTTCAGTCCATCTTCCCCCCTCAGCGCTGAATCATTTTCACAGCATCATCTGCACAAAATGAGGATGACAGCCTATCTCCTGAATCTGTCTTTCTCATACACAAGAAAGTCCCCACCCCACCCTTACATGCAAATGCATGAGTGCACTCCACATTCATTCACATACATACACAAACTACATGCACACACTGTGAGACCAATGAGGGGAACAGCAGCCCATCCATTCCATTTCATGGTGAATTCTGCTGGCTGTGAAGGCTGTGTGTGTGTTTGTGCTTGTAAGTACTTCATATGCAATGTTGTATTTTTTTTTTGTCCTTGCTGCAGGTTTGAGCGCATGTGCGCCTGCTGGGTGTATTTACTTACATCGCACAGTCTCAGTGCGCATATGTACACACAGCTGCTGCTGTAACACAGCTCAGCTCTGTGTGATCCAAAGGGGCCTTCAGAGCTTTGATATACTTTTATAGCAACACTCGGGGATAGTGGGACTGTCAAAATCCCAATAGAGCCAGCAGCAGGCCTTGTTAATAAGTGACTGTGTTCAGGCAGTGCTGAACTCCATCCTTAAAACTGTGCGTGCAGGTGGCATATTCATGCACAAGTTCTACTGTTTGTCCTCACAGCAGCAAGGATCTCTGCTATGTCAAGAACAATGAGACCAGCCAAGAATTTAATGGGAATATAATCTCCTGCCTATTTGTTCTTTCCTTGGCACACTTTGTATTTAGCTTGCCTGCTGTGATTCAGTATGGATGGAAGTGAGGTGTGAGAATGGGAGCTGAATATGATGTAGTGCAGGACAGCTTGTTTGTGGGATTGGAGAAAGGGCAACAAAGAAGGAGAAACAAAACAGGAAAAACAATGGTAGAAAAAGAATACAAAAGGAGCAGGAGCACAGATGTTCTCACACATAAAGTCGTCCAGTTCAGCTCTAGATCTCTTGACACTGTATGTCATCCTATTCTAGCTCTTCCACCACTACCTCTCTACTAATACTTATATTATTGCATCACATCCTTCCTTTCAACCATCTGTGACACACAGACTCGCACTCACAACTAGAACCAATGATCCTTTTCCTGGTTCTTCTCTGCTGGGAGATAAAAACTTCCCCTAGAAGAATGAGTGAGACAGGGTAGAAGTGAGATACAGAGAGATAAGGCCACTGATAGAGCGGAGAGAAATAACACTCAGCAGTGCATGACTCCCACCAGTCTTCCTTTGACTAATAATGTTGTCCTTACGATGGCAAGGGGTATTCTTCCTTTAGTTTGTCTTCCTGCCTTTCTAGTTCTTAACCCAAGGATACACCCGACAATCTAGTGACTGCGTGTGTGCTGAGGTAATTGGTCCCTTTGGGACAGTCTTGTTCTAAGAGGAATGGGAAAAATCAAAATAATTAAATTATTAAAAACATAGGATATTTTAACAAATTTCACCAATAGATTACAATTGTTTATGTGCATTCCTGGTTATTAGATCAGTGGTTACATTACAACAATGTGAACAATCATTGCACTTTTTTATTATTATTAGATGCATCTGTAAAATCTAATGCAATGCCAGATAATAATGTTAATGTATTAAATACATGTTTATTATTTAGATTGTCAGCAGTTGCAGCAGTATTGAATTGATCTACATTATATGGAGAGGAGCTTCTAATGTACTCCACTTACAAACATGAGGGCAGAATAATATTCCAAACACTGCAGCATACTGTGGACTGCACTGACTTGCATTAGATTGTATAAGTATATCTAATAAGGTGTCCAGGGAGTCTGTATCACACATATCTACATTTGTTGAATAAAATATTTTTTGTGACCCTTGATAATTATAGCTACAGTGTCTTGGTTGAAATATGCTTCAAAACGTTACTGCCGAGAGGACCTGTCGATTCCTTCCTGCAGTCAGACCTACTGAACAGTCTGGCAGCAGTGCAGAGATATTTCCATATCGATTATTGTGGTTTCTGTTTGATTAGTAAGTAATGGCTAAATCCTGAAGGTCTGTGCCATTGATCCCGACTTTTTCACTAACTGATTCTTTCAGAAAATTGTAGGGGCACAGCACAAAATTTAAGCACATCACTTAATTTGACATGCAGGGCGACGCATTCATACATATTTTTTCTTACTGTCCTTTGAATATGTAGTTGAATCAGTAAGGGATAAAATATGTTGGGTCTGACTTGGAATGTTAAAACATAGCGTCAGATGTTTGTCAAGTGTGTTTTTCAAGTGTTCTTCTCCAGTCGACTCGAGCTGAGTGTCTCGGCTCCCTGCCTTCTAGACTTTCCAAATGATATTGGGCCGAGTTCTGTTAATAAAAAGTGAATCTCAGAAAAACGTATTCACTGCTTTATAGTTGTTTTTTCAATGATTCTTGGGCAATAAAGCATTTTTATATTCCTGATCTTTTCTGTGCATTCCTGCAACATACAACCCTGTTAAAGCGCATCTTCTCTGCGGCAGAGAAAATCTGCTCTCGTAAGAGAGTAACCCTCTCGAGACCGTGTGGAGATGCTGACTTTACTCCATTTCAGTACAAAATTGTGATTGATGCAGCCTAATGTATTTGCGACAGAGTGTAGACCAAAGAATCCACAATGCAGAGAATACGCTCTTCTATTCTTACTCTCTTGTTTTATTTAGGTGGAATGTTTGATTTATTTAAAGGAACACTGTTAGACTGCGCAAGTTTTGTTTTGTCAGAAAAAATAGATTATGGAGTTTTTATTTATGTTTGGTCCGAAGCTACCACATTGAACATGTCAAATGGCTAACTCCAAACTCTGGCAGTATTCTGAATTCCACATAAACAATGAAGAGACTCTTGATAAAATAGCAATGTGAAAAGTGTGCAGTGCTCAAGGTTGCAGGGAGTAATGACAATTGCTTGTTCTGTATGTAATACTACATTACTTTGTTATGTAATATTACTCTATGTTACCCCATCCACAGCACAGCAAAGCAAGTGTGTGTGAAGC
>JAUYWH010000003.1:14056988-14075854 GCA_034779795.1 Ctenopoma multispine | reverse complement strand
GTTTGTCCTAACCAATCGTTAGTTCTCCTAAAACAGACAACAATGTCAGAAAAAAACTGACGTGTCTGCAGCACATAGATATCAGCGTGTCAGTGAGGATGTAGACTGTCACAGTATGTGGACTGAAAAGCGCCGTATAACACTGCAGCGTATACCCGTAATAGGGGTATTTAGAAGTGGGTATACGCTGTGATGACCTAATGAGAAGTGGACTACACTACTGGTGACAGTGATGAATCAGTGAGATGGTTACTGTAAGTTAACGCTATGTGCAAGAGCAATTATTTTGAGGCAAATAACAGTGCACTACTATGAGAGCGCATTAGTTGGTAACTCTCCTGGTTAAAATGCAATAACTGAAGCTATAAGCAGGGTTCGACATAAGCACTGGCCCAGTAGTCTGGGGCCAGTGAAACAGTATGTTTGCCAAGCTGATGGGCCAGTAACTGGCCTATTCAGGTGCCACTCACAATTAATCAGAGTTAATCGTCCGTTCTCTGACAGGTTTTTTTTTTTCTTGCAGTCAGTGTTTTCATAGCAGTGATTCCCATTCATTGTTTCATTTGCAGTGGGTTAAATTTTACTCTATTGGAGAGCGGTGTGCTGTGTATTTCAGTAATGACGTTCATCTCGTCACAGTAATGCAAAAAGGCAGCAGAGACTCGCATCTTTTTCAACGTAGCAAATGACCTGAGCTGTACACAGAGCATCTTCTCCTTATTTAACATCGATCATTTCGGTTTCTGGTTAAAATGCCAAACTGCAGCTCAGATCAGCTGTCACTAATGTTAGTTCTGTGATTTAAATTTACAGCAGGCCAACTGATTGCACATTTGTCAGTGTAATGGTGAAGCAGCAGATGTTACAACATCACTGTGAGTAGGCTGAGATTGTATATGCAGTAGGAGGCATTGCACTGTAATACGTCTTAGCAATCAGAAGCAAAAATACTTCTATTATACTTAACTATTATTGTAGAATGGTATGTGGTGTATTATTAGAATATAATTATTATTGAAAAACTTTGAACCATCAGCACTCCATGGAATACAGGCAGCACCTAAGCCCTCCTAGGAAAAACCCTGCAGTGAAGTCTGACTTGTTTCAACTCTGACATGTTATGAAATCTGCAATAATCAATGATTTAATATCTTTGTATCAACTGCAAAATCAGTTTGGGTGTCTGAAGAGTGAGTCTCAACGCTAAAGGCTTACTGAGTTGCAGTGATACTGAAGCTCCCAGAAGCACAGAAAAGGAGTATGATACTGACTTTGCTGTGTGTAGTTATTCTGTGATCACCTGACATCACAATAGAAGGAAGAAGTAAACTAGTCATGCTACACTGATACAGATAATACCAAGAAATATTCCAGACATAATGGGTATTTCATCCCTCCTTTTAAGAGGAACCTTGGTCGATACCTGATCTCCTGACAGCGGCAGTATGAGTGGTCTGCTACCTGTGTCTGTGGAGCAAAACTGTGGTTAAGCTTAAGGTTAATTTTCTTCACTTACGACTGAGACGGGATGTTTCCGATATGTTCTAATGCTTTTGATATTAATGTATGGCTAGGACAAGCAGTTTCAGTTGAACAGACTCTGCTGTGAGGGGGCACACTTAAAAGTACATGTGGGAAGTCAGAGCTTTTAGGTGTTTAAAATTGTAAATGTTCACATTGTGCTTCAGAACTACTTTAAATTGCAATAATTTAAGCTGTAACTTTGAAACCACACAAATCCCCCTTCTCTTTGACTGCATGAGCTGTATTTGAGGTCATATGCGTCAACTGTTATCGGTGTTGTTATTGTCTATGTCTGTACTGTCCTAGAAAAGCCACAAAAGACCAGAAGCAAATTTCTTGTATGTGCTAACATACTTGGTGAATAAAGCTGATTCTGTTTATGTACTCCAGAAAGTAATGGGGAGTAACTTTGTTTCTTTTAAGTGAATATTGCAACAACGACCTCAGCTCACCATCCTTCTCTCTGTTTTCATGGGGTCAAGCCATGGGCAGTACCTCTGAGAACAACTTTCCTTTAGTCTTTAAGATGTTTTTCTCTTGCTCAAAAATTATCTGCACCTATGAGACAGTGGGTCCAAGGGAAATCACATTCTGTGGATTAGTTTCAAATCTCCCCCACTCCTCAGGCAATAAAAATTACTTAGATCAGTCAGATGGTAGCTTTAGAAGTGTCTGAAAACCTAGGCAATGTGACCATTTTTAGTGCATTAACCCAGACTTTCACCCACCTTGGCCAAAATTCAGTGTTGCTCATAAGAATTGGAGAGTTGTTGTGAAACTGGGGTCAAAGTTACAGATGGCTAGAGGCATGAATCCGCTGCAAGATTAGTGTTTCCAAGAGTGTTCAGAACTTTTAAAGGGAGCTCAGATACACATCTCATGCTGTGAAACTATCAGACTACACCCTATGTTTGCAGATTCTGAAGTATTTTATACAGTTGTTCCAATTACAAATAACTAGGATCTATAGAGAGCAAGCACATGGGCTCAGAGGGCAACCTTGAACTCCATCAACTCAAACAGACACCCAAGATTTTTTCGAACTAGTGGGGTTAGACAGACATCTCCAGCCATTTGCTGAAATTCTCTACCTTAACTAGAATTGATACATGATCTATCAGCATATACTTAATCTATTTTTACTTTGCTGATCAAAAGCTTGATTTCTTTTTCCTATTAGCATTTTAATAATTAATCACACAAATGTCTATGTATGTAATGTTTCTTGTTTCCAACCCTTTAACATTTTCCTTAGCCGAGTTGCTCCATTCTTCTTGCAAGGCTGTTTTGTGCCCTGCAATCTGAATGAAGCACCACCTCAGAACCCCTTGCTCTCTGAGATCTTCTGGGAATTATATTCTTGCATTTAGCTCCTTTATCACATCCAAATTAAATTTGAGAAGTGTAAGGAAGTGCAGAAACTGAGAATATAAACTGCATTTACTGAGTTCTGAATGGTGTACATACTCGTATTCACAGCCTTTCTGCAAGCTATCATTCATTTTAATTGGATAACTAGTGTCCTAATGAGCTTTAATGTTGTGAATGTCTCTGCTGGCTTGTGTACCTCTCAGCTGAAAGCACCGAGCAAGGTTTATTTTCCACTTCAAACTGTTTAAGTCACCTTAAACAGAGTTTTCATATGTGTATTTTAATTCCATAATGTCCTTAAAAGTGGGCACAAAATGGTGCATTTCCAGGCATGGTCAGGTGCTGTTAAAGGAGGTGTTTTGGCTTCAGGTGTTGATAGGTGTTGATGTAACATCATTGACAGTGGTGTGGCCACAGGTGAACAGTTAAGAGTTCAGTTCAAATTCTTTAAATAAGTTATTTTATGCTTATAGATTTCTTAAATGTGAGCTGAATGAGAAAAATAACAGAAGCAAAATAGTGTCTGTCAGCACTAATACAGAACTTTATCTGGACCCTCCGAAAATGGTCCAGACAGTCCTACGTACAAAAGATGTCCGTCCGTAAATAGACCTTTATTTTGGGTCTGCAGTCCAAAGTGGTTGTGGCCACTTGCTCAGGTTAGCTGAGACATTGTTCCAGTGTTTGTTCAGCCTCCTGTAGGGTTCTTCTTCTGGGCAATCAGGAACGGGATGGGCTCAGGGGGATTTTGAAAAGAAGGGATCTAAAAAATCTGTTTCAGACTGAGGGTGAAAAGAAAAAATGCATAAATGCTAAAGGAAGAACAAGAAGTTTATTAAATGATAGATCTTCCAAAAACTATTCAATATTTTGAACTGGTCATTATAGACACTGGGGCTAAGTCGCCAAATATAAAGGGCTCAGTTCCATTAGATTAAAATAGCTGCTACAGAACTTTAATCTGAATTGCAAGTGTTATAAAAATGTTGTAGTTTACCATTAATGCTTCCTCAGAATCAAAGTGAAACTTTTAGTAGGATGTCAGCAAGAGGCCAGGGACCAGATTGCCTGCTGTTGCAATTTTCCTGTAGCAGTATGTCACGCTTTAGCAACCTATTTCTATTTTAAACTGTGATGGTCCCTACCCCCATCTGAGCTGTTTCAGCATCACTGTAAATTAATTACCTCAACATATGTGGCTATTTAAAGAGATGGCATTTTGAATGTTCCCTGTGTTCAACTTAAAGGGATTTTGGAAACCCTACCTTCCTCTTAATTTCAGCCAGCAGAGAGGAACTCCACTGTTCCCACACTGGCCCTCTCGCATTTTCAGTTCTATAATTGAGCCTAATGCTGTACCAATTACCACTGATTCTCTGTAATATGATCAACTGTAGGGCTTTTATTGTGAAGCAGCGAAAAGATGTGTTGACCTTTTCACTGAGCTAAGTGACTGCAACCAGTCAGAACATTTATGGTGCTTTTGTTCAGCTTAATATTTGGAGAGGAATGGACAGTAACACCAGTAAAGTGGTGATATTCCCCACATGATTCCCCAAATTCAACATAAGTGACTAATTTAGGATGTTAAGAAAATCATAAGAAGTTTTTTCAGGTCTAGTTCTATTCACACTGGAGACTTTTAAGAATGTGCTTCCATAGCAACTACTGCAGTTTGTTGCACACTACTACTGCTGGGTTTAAAGCTTTATAGGTGATGATGGCATTTTAGATATTTCTGGCTACAATATTTGGTCTTGAAACCCATCAAAATGATGCTGCTGCTGTAATTTAGTTTTGCTCCATGTGAATGACCCAATGTTATGTCAAAATGCAGTGTTAATGCAGCAACCTGCTGGCTGCCCCACTCTGATTATGGTTATTTCAGGACAGAGTAATATTTCCACACAAAACAAAATGGTAATTTCAGGCTACACTTGGCTATACACAAACGCACACTTAAAGGTCACCTTTAATCCATAATTAGACATGCTCCTAAATGTGCAGATAATTATCCTGACTCTCCATTTCATTGTAGTTCACTCATCAAATGCGTGTCCACTGTGACATCTTGTCACAGTCATATATTTTAAGAGAACACTGCCAATAGCAACAGTTGTTCCTTTGTTGTTTTTCTCTATTTTTCCCCATCAGATTTTCTGCAACTAAATATGGCAAACTGAGAATTTTACCTTGCAAACTAAAGAGAAGTGCCGAACACATGTTGGCATACTAGTTCTGGTGTTCAGATACCTTTTGATCATGTACATGCACACAGTTATACATCACCATCACTATGTGGAAAAGGGACAACATACAAAAATAACTATAAAGGTAGAATATTGGGGGAGAGGAGAAAGGAATATCTAGACCCATACTGATATAGCTGAGATATTGATATTCTCCTCTTCTGAAATGGTTTGATCCTGGCTGTGTTCCTGACACTCTGTACGTGATGTGAACTTGATCTGAGAGTCATTTTGTTAATAAAGGAGGAAGTGCTGTGTATGCACTGGTCTTTGATACTAGCTGAAGGCAGCTCCCTCTCCTGGGTGAGCTATTAATAATATAGAGGAAGATCCAAGTGCAGAGGGAGCAAATGTGTCACTGTTAAAGCTCTGAGTAGGTCTGTGACGATACCACCCACTGTAAGGCAACCAAACTTACTGTACCCCTGTCACCAACCAGTCCCAGTATGGTTTTCTATTCCTCTTGCTTTGTTCTCAGAGCAGTTGGAAATAAAAATATGCATAGATTCTGTAGCCTTTTAAGAAAAAGACCTGTTCTTCAGTCATAATGTAATTATGTTTGCATAATCTGTTTCAATTGTAGAGCATGAGAAAAACCTTACTAGCACACTTTCTCATGAAACAACATTTATACCTGTCTGAGTCTGCAATTCACTAAAAAGGTATTCAGGTGACACCCAGTGACTTGCTGATGTTTGTGCCTTAAGACCATTTTGTCTGTTATTTACATGTCCAAACATTTTCATATGGCATAGTACAAGAGGGAAAAGTCATTTTAATTAGGCTTATGGGCTGTTAGATAACATTTTGTGTTCAAATCGCCACTGTGGGAGTTTTAAACAATTTAAGTAAAACTGTAAGAAGCAACAGGGACCACTACAGAAATGCTCAGTTCTCTTAGCAGTGTGATACAGGATCTAATTTAGCACCTTGTGGTTCTTTCTGCCTCCACATACTAACTTCCCGAACCTGTTAAAATGAGCACATGCTACTGAAATTGAAGAAAAACATGAATTTTTAAATTGTGGGTAATCAGGTAACATGTTGTAGGTCAACTAGTACATCTCAGGAGGTTAGAATATTGTGAAAGTAGAATTTGTTTACAGTGAAATTTTCTCTGTTCTCTGTCAATTTTTTTCTTTTAATATTAATGATTAAGGTTTAAAGTCTGTGAAAAAAATTGTAGAATTAGAATTTCTTAAGATCAATCAAAAAGGTATTTACAATACAGAAACAGCCAACTTCTGAAACATAGGTTCATTTATGTACTCAATACACTTCAACTTCAGGGATCTGTTAATATGGGTTCTGTGCTTCTCCACTCTTCTTCCAGATTCTGGATACTGGAAATGTGTAGCCCTCCTTGTAATGATCCTCCAAATGAGCATAGATCAGTTATTCTTGAAAGTCTTTTTAGGGTTGTAGTTCTTGTTGCTTGTGTACCTTTTTATCACATACTTTTTCCTTCCACTCAGTGATAAGTAGGGATATCCGATTTTATCGGCCTACAGATATTATCGGCCGATATCTGCATTAAAATGTAATATCGGAAAATATCAGTATCGGTTTTTACTCTTTTAATGACAGAACTTTTACATACCATGCACACATTATACATCAAACTCTTCAGCCACTTCTGAATATGACAAATCTGAGGTATAGTTTGTGAGATATTTTAGTTTGGTTGGCACACCTTGCAATAATGTTTAAAGTTGAAGTATGCATGAAAGGAGATATGTGATGTTAGTTACCTAAAAGACTTTATTTTTTCTTTTTTTATGAGAGGGGAACCTGTATATATTGCCATCAGTTTATATCAGTAGCCAATATTGAACATCCCTAGCAATAAGTCTATATCACCTACCCCTAAGATGGAGAGATACAGTGTATTTATACTGTATAAACAGTCATTTACTCAAAGTTAAATATTCTGAGATACTGGATTTACATGATGTGTGAGACATGAGACATAATTTTCAAAATTAAAATAAAAAGGCCTGAGATAATGTACTAAATATAACTAATAAGAAATAGTAATGAGCCATGATTAAGAGAATTATAAACTTTGAGAGATGAGATGAGATGCCGCTTCAATATCTCATTACAGGGACAGTTTTAAGGGTGTCACTCAATGAGTTGGTACTACATTGCAAACTGACGAAAAATGTAATACTAATTTATTTGACCATTACCATCAAGTAGATCATACAACGTGTGCCATAAAAACAGAAGCAATACGTATTGCACATTTTACTGTTATGCAAATTTATTTTGAAATACAAAAATTGAAATTTTTTCCCTGTGTACACAAAATTGCCCATAATGTTGTATACATTTGCAATTTAAAAACTCAGTTGTCTCATTTACAAAAGTATTCACAGTTTTTGTGACACTCAGACAGATTGTGGTCAGGTGCATCTTGATTTCCTTCATTTTTCTTTATGTTTAGAATTTGACATATCAAAAAATGGATTTGAGTCCACCTGTGTCAAAATAAATTGGATGTCTTTTTTTGTGGGACCGGCTTCACTACAAAACTGCTGTATGCAGCCTAAGACTGTCTACATGAGGTAAGAAGTATCATTCTGTAACACCTCTGAACACCAGTCCAGATATTTTCATTAGCAAAGTCATCACCTTACAATCAATATTAATTGATTGTACGATATTAATTCATTGTATAGTATGTCATTATTAGTTATTCTTCTATGTACAGGTCTACAGCACACTATATTTATTTCTAATCTTTATACTGAGCATCTTTGGCACAAATATTTGATAAACTAAACTTAAAATTCAGTGTAGTGTGTCACTTCAAACATACTATACTTTTGCTAATAGACTTTAGCCCATTTTGCCAGCAACAATATGTCAACTCCCACTGTGTCTACACAGAAAGCATAGAATAAGCAGCACGTTATCAGAGCGGCAGCAGCTTTGGTTCCGCATGCATGTTTACACAGAAGGCATTTGGGTCAAATACAAAGTTGTGCTTGTAAGTGCAGGAAAATAAACTTCAAGCTCAACAAAACGCTTTGGGTTGTGTTTATGCACGTACAATGAGAGTGACACGGGCTGGCCCCAAACAAAAGTGTAGACTCTGCGTCAGTTTTTTCTTTCACTTTGACAAACTTTAATTTTAAATCCTCTTATCAATGGTTCATTGCAGAACCAAACCGTACAGCAAGTTTGTGGCCTGACGTCCTTTTGCCACAGTTTTATCATCTGACTTGTGAAGGTGTTTTAACCCTATCCAGATGCATGATATACAGTATAACACTGAGCCAAGACCAGGAACATGTCTTCTTTTCCTACAGTGGACTTCTTTTTTTTTCTTGGATTATTTACATTTTTTATACTTGTGTAGTACATTATTTAAACTTTCTGTTCTTTATACTTAATGTGAAGTCAGATGCTCTTCTATCTTTATGAATGCATGTTTTGCATATAAATTTTTTGGCTGAGCCTTTGATAAACCAAAAGCTGGGAATGTGTCAAGCACCCTTTGAGCGTCTAAACCCTGAGTTTGCATGTGTTTCATCTGTGTGTGACTGTGAGCGTGCAGTTGTACACATTCACTTGCGCACGCTTGCATGTGCAGGATATCGGTGCATGCAAAATCACAGTGTTGTACCAATGTACCTGTGTTGTACAGGCTTTCGGATATGCCAGTCATGGATGAGATAGTTAGAGACTTCAAAGTGGTTGAAAGTAGCTCAGAGTCAGACTCAGTCTTTAGGCAGGCAGGTTCAGGTTTACCTGACAAGCCTCTTAAAACACTTAATCCTGTTAATTCACAATGTAAGTCTGTTTGCTGCACAGTTCTCATCCTCAACTAGGAGCTCAGCTCCTACTGAGTTTGTCTGAGACAAGTTAAGCTGGAAAGTCTTCACAAGGAACATTAACTGTGTGTCTGCATCTGTCTAATTGTGTGTACACACAGGAACCTCAGATTATTTTCAGACAGATACATTTTTTTATTAACTGACATAGTGACTGAGGTTAAACCAGGTCCAACCATTCGCGGAATTAGCCTCTGTTCTGTTTATCCAAGCGCTGACGCCCGTCAAACCCTCATTCACTTTCTGGATTGAAACGTCTCGGCCACTGTACTTGTTTACTCTGTTTGTGTAGCTCAGCATATTGTGTATTTAAAATATTTAATGTATTTATTTATTTAAAATATGCAGACATTCCTGATGAAGCACATGAGGACAGGCTGTGGAAGGGTTCACAAAATAATTCACTGTCACACTTCACCAATCCAGAATCTGAATCGGAGACAACTAATAATCATAAATAATTAATAAAGTTAGCGCTGTGAACACCTGTAGAAATGTTCAGTTCATTTGTTCTTTTAGGCGACGAATGTGCAAGAAATGATTCTTACAGCTGGGATGTTCTAGACTGTAGAAATATGTTATGTACAGAAAATCTAATTAAATAAAATTAACTTGACCATCTTGAAGGGGCGGGTGGTGCCACTGGGAGGGAGGGGCGCCCCGTTGGATAATGGTAGGGGAAACACTGCAAAACATAACCAATAGTTAAATCTAATAGTACTATCTCATTGTGTTTCATATGTACTGAGAAGATATTTGCTTTACTCAGTTGCACCAAGGATGCTGCTCCCCTTGCTCCACCAAGGGTATTTTTTAACTGTATCACAGCTTCCCCTGCCATGAGTTATGGCGCTCTGTGATGCATTGAGCGATTCTGATGAGGTTATGAGCGAGCCAAGGACAAAGTTATCTCTCTTCGGCCCAACAGAAACACCGAGTTTATTAGCCTTCAAAGCAGTAGACCTGTTATTTCAAATCTAATTCTTCATCCCAGCCCCTCACCTAGCCACTTCATACACTACATGTATTGGTTGGCAGAATACAACATTGTAGGGAGACAAGAAAACAAAAAATGGAAATAGGAAAAATCCATTACACTCCTGTGTTGACTTGCGGAACCTATATAGTGTAATTCATCCTGAAGCTTGTTCAAATCGAAATGGCCCTATTTACAGAGTTCCATTACAACAATCAGTGGAAAGGTGAGAGAGACAGTGTGTGCTGGTGTGCGTGTTCACGGATAATCATTCCATGGTGTGTAATTGAAGGATTTTCGAGAGAGATGGAAGAAGAATCCTATATGTGAGCTGTGGTGGTGGATGACCTGTTTAACTGGTCGATCCTAATTCACCTGTATACAGACATTTATGCTAGCAGTGGGTCACACACATGCAAAAATCCATCACTTTGTTTAACAAGTTATCATACCTAAACGACAGTCTGGGTGGTCATTGATTCCAACCCTCTGAGTAGCTGTTTTGATGTAGCTCTATAGTGGTTAAGTGATAACTCTACATGTAGTCTGTTTAATATGATTCCTCTTGTAACCCTTTGACTTCTGGGAGTGTAGAAATGTAGTCTGTTGCAATATTTCCTGTTTAAAAAAAGTGATAATATGCATCATAAAATGGATTGCAATATCAAGTCAATTAAATTGTGACTCCCAGAACTTGTTGTAACCTAGTTATCCTGGTGCCAGAGGGCACATTGCCCAAACACATTTTCTTAACTGACTTGATAACCTTCCTTTGTGTTAAGACAACACAAATGTCCTTACAAAAATGGAGGAGGAGAGAGAAACTAAGGAAGGTCCCGAAACTTGAAATCTGCTTTGTTACTATTACAAGCTCTTTCAATGCACTGTGGCTTACAAAACAGCTAACAAAACCATCATGCTACATCATCTACACCGGCATCAAAATGGTACACTGCGGATGCCATCTTTTAAGTTGTCCAAAGACCAGACAAGGCTCAAGAATGCATGCACTCACAAGGATCATGTGAAGATCTTCTGGAGATGGTTAATGTACTGAGCAACCCTCTCAGAAGTATTATGGCTCTGTACCAGTAAACTGCAATCACAAATATGTTTATGTAGAGAATATAATTGTTTTCTATTAACATAATGAAAATATGTTGACAATTCTCATTGATGGCAAGCCGCACAGCTGTTGTTTCTGTCAAAATATCTGCTCTGCAACACCTGATTTTCTTTTCTGCAAAATATCTGACCTCGAGGTACAACTATAGCGTTATTGTATTTTTCTATGGTTAGGTTTATGCACTTTCTTCACATACACTGAACAAACTTTATTTAACCCTAACCAAAGTGCTTTTGTTGCCAAACTACTTAACTACACACAAGACGTTTGAGCTGTGTTGAGCTCTGGTTTGTGTGATCTTCAGTCTACCATACACCTCAACCACCTCCTTGTGACCAGTGTTTTGTTAAAATTCACCCTGTGATCCAAAAACCCAATTCAAAATCCCATTATCTTGGGCTTAAGGATGAACTGATTTGATTTTGGTTGTCAAGGTCTTGTGACCTCATGTATGTCCAATTCTTGCAAATGCTATATCCCAAAAATAATTTTATTATTATATTTGGCACAAACATCCGCTTGGACTCTATTGCACTAATTAGTTTGGCCAGACAGTTTACAGGCTAAACTATGTCATTGGTTTGCTTTGCATCCCACATTCAGTGTCATAGAAGCAGAAATCTTATGATGTGCTGTGTATGAGATGTATATTAATCCTTGACTGAAAATAGTCCCCAGCAATTTGAGTATGTTCAGTAAGAACAGCTCCCAATGCATTTCAAGAAAGTTTTTGTGAATAAAAACAAACAAAAAAAATATATTTGTAATGTGTTTTAAAAGATTTTAATCTTCAGATGGAACAAATAGACAATAGACCATAGACATTATAAGCATTTTAAAGTATTGAGGAACAGACTAAGATGTTTTTGTTTTTTTTTACTATATTTTGAGCCTTATTCTTTAAAGGGGTCAAATTATGCAATTCCTGGTTTGATATTACATATATAACTCAGGAAAAAAAAAAAAAAGAAACCACTCCAATTTATTTTTAAATCATGACAAGCATTCTGTGCCATGTCTGTTAGATTCCAACACAAGCACACCTCGTTCTGCTTTATGAGGTACTGATTATGTGATCATCTGAATCAAACCCTATTAAACGAGGAAACGACTGGTATAAAGTTATGCAACAGCAATGCAAAAAACTGGTGGAGAGCAGCCAAAACGCATGAAAGCTGTGATGTGGTAATTCCACCAAATACTGATTTGTGAATGTTCTTTAGTCCAAACATTATTACCATTTTATTTAAAAGTGGGATTTGTTTTCTTTGAATTATTCAAGTTCTGCAAACACTGCACCATTTCTTTTATTTTGATGTATTATCATTCCCTTTTGAAGTTATGCTCTAAAGAGCAATAGTGTTATTTGGATATTATCAGCAGACCATAAATTGAGGTGGATGTGTTTTGAAAAACTGAGTATAGCAAATATGCTTCTTTTCAAGAGTTTTTCAAAATGCTTTACACTGTGACGTCACACTGTATGGCTATGGCTGCCCATCTGTTTTGGGCTATTACACATATAAATAATTAGATGTGAAATACAGTATTGACATGCAATATAGAGGATGAAATAAAAAAAACATTAACAATTTACTTCAAACCATTTTAAATCTCAGGAGTTAAAGGGTTCTGATCTTACAAGCATGAGAAGCAGCTTGGCATCCTCCTCATCGAAATCCTCCAATTCAAACTCCCAAAGACTTCAAACTGAAACAATGAGCAGAAAGTTCATCTTCAGTGCTATCTTCACTTCACTAGAAACAGGTTGGTGTGGGGTTCAGTGCTTATGTCTCATCATGCTCTCACTGTACTTTTTCTCTTCTACAAAATTATGTTTACGTCCAATTACAATTACGTCCTCAGTAGTCACCTGAGATGGGATCATTTTTTTCTGCTGAATCCTTAGAAGCTCCATCATCACAGTCATCTAAAAAACATAAAGCGGTTGTGTCATATTTAAGCGTAACAAGAAAGTTTAGCAGGAGGAAAGAATTTTATATCAATGTGGTTTATGGAAGGATAGTTGGATTCACATGAGACTTGTAGCTGTTGAAAAGCCAGCAGGGCCCAATCATATATGGGTGTATCAAACACCTTAGAAAGACATTACATACTGTTACTTTTAGTTTTAGTCAGCTTTTGAAACACATCTGAAAGTGGTCACAATCTAAGTCAACTAAAAACAAAACCCCTCTCACGTACCCTGATGGGTCTGTAGATTAATACACTTCTTTCAAAAAACTCGATGGATGTTTTGTTGCTGTATATCAGATGGCGGAACAAACACGACTCTTATCAAAGCAACAACAACAAATAGAAGTTTGACGACAGATCTGAGAGCACGCAAACACAGGTGGTCTTCCTGGCACAAATCAACATAGTGAATCCTGGATGACGGGTTTTATAAAGACTTCTGACATTTTAGAACTAGCATGAACTAAAGTGATTGTGGCTTCATGTTTATCACCGTGAATCTGGTCTTGGTAATGACTTGGCCTTGGATTATGTGGTCTTAACTACAACGCTATCATACACTGTTGTGTTTGATTCTACAGCGATATATTGCTTAGATCTTTATGCAATATGTTGCTGTGTAATGCTGCAGCAGATATTTTATCATGAAACAACTTCTTGCACCCCCCAAACTAAAACCAGAGAATCTTTTTGAAAATTGGTTTCCTTTAAAGCATTACTGGAAAGCATGCTGGAATGCCGTTGAAACTTTAAGTTGTGAACAAAATTATTTTTTTTAATTCAAATTTTTTGTACTCTTCTTTTTATAGTCTTGTTATATACCTTTTCTGTGCTTTATGTCCTTAGCTGTGGTAACACACACATTTCCCCGCTGTGGGATCAATAAAGTCCTATCTTATCTTATCTTATCTTATCTTATATGCTTTCAGAATCATATCATCTAAGAACTATGTTGTCAGTGCGCTGACCCTAAGTGTAGGAGGAGGAGTAGACATATTTCAAGTGTCACAACAGGGTGGTTGCACCACAGCTTGCTGTTAAAACTGGACTATGTCATAAGGAAGGAAAGAGAGCTTTGAGTTTATAGATTTACACTAACGCATTGAAGCACTTACACACAAACATACATACCAGCCTAACATTACCAGGTGGAAGTGATGTGTCACTCCTTGCCTGTTTCTTCACTGGGATACACACATATATGCATGTGTATCCAAGTCTCTCCCAGACACATTCTGGCATAAACACATACACTTGTTTGCTTAGGGGCACAGACTGCCTTCAAATGTCTGTTTATGAACTCATCTGTTTACCATAGACAGGCTGGAGATGAGGACATTTATGCTCTATTGTGGTATGGTCACGGATACAACATAATTAATCTGCTGTGTAATTTGCCCTCGGCGTTACTGGTGCATCATGTCATCTTGTACAGCTGTTTCATCATATAACTACCCACCATTCACAGCTATCAAGTGTAAATGGTGCATCATTTGTAACCTTTGATGTTTTCAGAAGGTTTTTTTTTTTTTGGTGAGTATTTTCAGAAACTGTTAGATGATGTTTGGTAAAAAGAAATCCCCTGAAATAGAGCCTTATTAACCAGAAATATGTGCAGGAGATGTATCAGAAAGTAATCATCTGAATGGATCATACATACACTGAAATTATTGAACAGGAGGGCTGTGTATGTGTATTTATATTGGTGTTTATGGTTTGTGTGACTCCATGAACCACAGAAACCTTCACTCTTCACCCTGATGGTAGCTAAGGATCAATAATGCATCAGCCAACAGATGGTCGACTGTCCCTCCTATCATTTTTTTGCCTTTCCTCATTTCCCCAGCCAAAGTATTAGAAAACAAAGGTGAAGGAGGGAAACGGAGACGAATAAAGACAGAATGACAGATGAGAGAAATAAAGAGGAGAAAATGGATGAGTACTCCACCAGTTCTCAAAGCTACTCCTCCAAAGGCTCTAATAACAATGAAAAGTTTTACTTTTTTAATCAAAATGTGTGCGTGATAGTATGAGTGGTGGGAAAGTTGAATGATTCACTAAACTGTGTGAATATCCTTTTGAAGGTCCTATTTCAGCTTCATTTATGTCCAATTGCACAGTTCTTTCCTTTGACCATTTCCTATGTTAGCAGAGCCATAGCTGTTCTTTTAATCAGTTTTTTATTCATGGTGAATATAAAAATAAAATGACACTTTTGCAAGGACAGTTCAGACTTGCAATACAAGTTAAGAGGTAATCACTGAGCCAAAAATCTAAAGACAATTCAAAAAGATTCAACCCTGCCAAGTGTGGAAAGATCTGTGTAAAGCAGATCTCTCATGAGGATGGTAAAGTCTAGTCGGTACATCAACGGTTTTTATACTTGTGATGTAAACCACTAGCCATCCCTAAGGAAATCATTACACATCCCAAAAACCCCAGCTGCAATATGTTTAGCACTTTGCATCAACATAGGCGTGTAGTGTAAAGGAATTCAAGCTCAAGGACATTTAACTCTTGAACAACTGTACAGTTCTCGCTGGATCAAATTTGTATGAAAGTCACCTGTTGAAAGTTAGAAACTTTCAACAAGTTAGAAAAACTTTCAACAGAGGGTAGTTGGAGGCTCTCTGGGAATTGTCATAGGTCATTGTAAATAAACTTAAAAGTCCTGCAAGCAATAAGTATTGTACACAAAGTTGGTGGTCTTGCAAGTAACGCACTATAAATAAAATTGCATGCTCGAATGTTCATAATCAATGCACCCTAGCCAGAGTTATCCTGATGGGCAAGTTTAGTCCATTTCCAAAAATGCGGGAGTTATTTTGTGGTTAGTTTCAGGCAGTGACAGAACTAGTGTAAGGTTGGAAAAAGATTCACTGGCTTAACAACAAGCTACAATCTAACAGTATACATACACTCTCCATCCATCACAACCACCTTATGACTTGTTTTTTGTTAATATAGTGCTTCATTTATTTCAAAGATCTGATTAAAATTAATATAAATATGAGATGCTTTTAATCTTATGCTTATTGAGAGTAAAGTATAGAAGCGCTTAGAACAGCGGTCATACTTTCCCTCGCCTTGCGTAAGAGCAGAAAGGTCCACTTGTGTGATTTGAACTCCAGTTAAATTTTACTGAGTGAGGCAATAAGCCTGATCTCAACTTAACCTCTTCAATCATTCACCCAGAGGATTGTGCCTATGTGATGCTGCCCATAGAGTTTTGTAGTCCTTGAAATCTATTTTTATTGTATGTTAGCAGCACTGTCAATCATCCATGAGTGGTCTGAATAAGTATCTAACTCATGTTGTGTTCTTCTGTAGTGCTCCTTCCTCATCCATTTCCACCTGTATGGGTGGGGTAGACCTCTACTTTTTCTATTCTTTTTCACTCTTCCATCTTGCTCTCATTGCTTCCCTCCCACTCTCTCTCTCGCCCCCCTCTGTTGAACTTCCTCTCTCTTTTTCCTTTTAGCATCCAGAAGGTAGAGCTTATGAAGCTTAGATGCTGCTGTCAGTTGGTGAGCCTGACTGCTTTTACATATCAAAGGTGCTGTGCAGGAAGAAAGCTCCTCATTATTTCAGTGGCCAGCATCAAGCAACTACAAGGGTTGGGGGAATACAGTTAATATTCTACATTTGAGTAACATATTTTGAAGTTATACTAATCACGTCTGATCTAAGTGTACCACAGGTATGTTTTTTAACATAATTTGTGAATTATTGTTTTCAGTGAGGACATGGTGTAATCTTCAGATTTTCAGTTTGGAAACCTAGATGAACATTTGTCACTTTGTTCTTGTTTTTGTTCTCGTCTGTGCTTCTCAATGTTTTCCCATACCATTCACTGGCTTTAAACTGTGCTTGAACTTTTTTATTTTTCTTGTAACTTTCTCTCCCAGTGTCTCTGTTTCTTTAGTTTGTCTGAATGCATGTGTCGTGATTCATTAGCGGTGCTTGGTGAGAAGCTTTGGCCAAATTCTTTGTGCACTTTTGAAAGCTGAAAGAATGTCTCTCATTTGTTAGACAAGTGCAGGCCTACTAGAGGTCACAAAAATAGATGAGAAAGAAAAAAAGCTGATTCATTTATAATTACAATAGCATCCCTTATATAAACTTATTTGCACACTCTCAGGTGCACATGGACATGGGTGAACATATTCTTCAATGATGCTTTGGCAACATAATTACAAGTAGTATTTTCACCTTAACAGAGGTCTAGTATAGTCATGTCTAATTGGCTTCATGCTAGTTAATGTAACTTTATTTAACTGTGCTGGGTTCCACATCAGTCACATTACACTCAATGAGACACAGGCAATGTGTGTGTACATGTACGTAGGGTAACTACCATGGGGCAGCAACGTAAATTACAGCCTTCTCACAAAGTCATATTTTTCACAACATGCAAATATAACATGCCATTTTTCATTTCCATGCCCATGAGTAAAACAAAAAAAAAACAGCTCACGTGTCTAGTAATACTACATAAAGCAAGTTTGATGGTAAGTTTGGTTTTAGTTTTTAGTTTTTTCTCCATCTGACTACATAAACTAAAGGAGAGACACAGAGGTTGGCAAAATATACAGTATCCTGATGTTTACACTGGTTGGAAAATCAGTATAAACACAAAGATGGAGGGATAACAGCTAATGCAGCGGTGCTGCTAAATGAGAGAGGATGGAAGAAGGCAAAAAACAAGTGTGCTTGGATTACTATTCTGCTGTTTATCATATAAATGAAGGGTAGGTTTCAATGGAGCCAGAGGATAACAATCAATCGTTTGGCATGCAGATCTGTCTCCATTTCCTTGCCATTGCCAGCCATCAATATAATTCCACTATGTGTCACATGCAAGTCTGCCTGCATCTATTTGTCCTGCTAATGTCCCTTTTTATTTTATCACCTCTGACATGCTCAGTAAAGGAGGTATTTTCCTTGCATCTATGCCTGCTCTGTTACATGTTTTCATTTGGATATTTTACTGATTATGAGCCAGTGCTACCATTATGGGTTGAGTGTTTACATTTACAAAGAATTCCAGCCTCATTTTAAAACTAATAGTAGGCGATGACAAAGTAAATTGACCATTTTTTCAGTGCATAGTTCTGTGCACACAGGGGCCTTTACTGCAGCACCAGAACATGCAATTCTGTGGACATTTTGTTAAGAGTGAGTGCAGTGCATTCACATGAAATCAGGTTACTTTGAAAGGCTACAAAAGCCATATGCTCAACAAATGTGATTTGTTTGCAGGATGATGGATCTCATTGGGGAAATATACAGCACAAACACCTCTGCAATCATGATATCTGCGCACACCCTAATCATCAGTCCATTTTCCTCCATTTATCAAGGTCTGGGTTGTGGAGGCTCATCTAAAAGCAAAGTAACTAGTCTTTCTGGCCATGTACTCAATTGCCGTCCTTACTGTCTGGTATTAAACTTCATCTGAGGGCATTGCTAGGCTAGATGGGATGAGTATTTCTAGTGCTCTTTAGTCTGTCCTAGGTTCAGACATACATGATTAACAACACAGGGCTGACATAGACACCCTGATACCAAGCTTGATCCACCACCTTAACTGCCATCTTTGTCTTCTCTTCCAAGACATTAGACCCCATGAAACTGACCTGTGTGAAACGTGGTGTACGTACAGTCATGCCTAAATCAAATAAACCCAAGAATAACTAAAACTGACAGAACATGTTGTTTACCTGATCATAACACCAGCAGCAACACAATAGCTGTCCATTTTATCCTATTTCAATTTACTATTTTTGTATATATTATAT
>JAUYWH010000003.1:14024509-14056888 GCA_034779795.1 Ctenopoma multispine | reverse complement strand
TATATATATATATGTATGTATATATTACCATTTCTATTAATTGTTTGGTCTTATTCTATCTTGTTTTTTTAAGATGATGAATCTTGTTTTGAGGAATGTTTTTGTGATTCTACATCCTTAAATTTCATACCTTATCTTTTGTGCCTTATGTGACACCATGGACTCACTGTATGTATGTATGTGGATGTTGTGGAATGACAAAAGCTTCTTGAATCCTGAATAAACAATCTCTGGCTATGTGCAGACATCAGCAGAGAGCATTTTGATCAACAACTTTCTCATGGAATTAGTGACACAACATGCTACTGCGATGTTTGATTTTAACCGGTAGCACTGGCTAAAATAAGCAATTTTCCAACCTCAGTGTGTGAACTCTGAATTCTATTTCACATTGTCACTACAGGAGTGCTGAAAAGTAGCAAAAGAAGGAGATGGAAAAAAACAGAGTTCAGAAAGGAAGGAAAGCACTGACTTAGGACTGACTTCATTTTAGCCAATCAGTGCCAATACCGTTCCTCTGCTTCGGACACATCTATACATACACTGGTTAACACTTGCGAGACTTAATCTCTGTGAAATTTCTTCTCGCCAAAGTTACTGTGAACTATCAATCACAAAGATTCTTTAACTACAACTTACTTCATTGCACTCACGTTAGTGCTTTGAAGTTTCAGCTAAGACACTTCAGACAGACAGCCTGATCAATAGCTATCTGCTGTTTCGTTGCCTGACAACCAGAAACAAAGGTGGATGGAATAACAAGTTTCATAGTTTTGAGTGTGCACATAGACCGCCAGTATTTCTCCACTACTTGCATCATCAAATATCCCTGAAAGAATAAAGTTCCTTCTGTGCCTCTGATATTCCTAGCTAGGGATCCGGCTTTAGTTCCAGCTCATGAACTGACAGACAGACCGTCCATTTTGCATGTTAGACCTTACTTCTGCTCAAACCTGATCCTCGTTACTTATCCCCTTCGTGTCTTTAGTCTTTTGTCTGCCTTAGCTGCTTCAACAAGCCTTTTGTCTAAGCCTGTGCCCCACACCCTTTGACTTTAGAGGCTTAACAATTACAAATCATCTTGAAAGAACCACAAAGGGGATATTATTGAAGATTAATGAAAGTGGGCTGCTTTAGAAGTCCCCTCTAAACTTCACAAGCAAGGATATAGAGAGTAGGATCCTAATGATGAAGGGTAAGGAATAGTCTTCATCATTGTTGTGTAACCTCTGCTGTACTTGATAATATATAAGATTTTATTAATCTTTTAAATGAAAGTTTAACCTGTTGTGCATTTTACAGCCGCACAACATGTGTTGTGTAAAAATGAAATATTGGCTTGGTCCCAGTGTTTGATGTACATACACAATGAGACAGGCACCATTTCTAACCTCTAACAATACCACACCCACTTCCGGTTTCCTTCAGATGCATCAGCTCTCTACAAAAAGTTTTTTTCTTTCTTTTTTTTTTTGTTTCATTGCTGTCTGCTGAATACAAAGTGAAGTGATTACATGGAGATCTCCCGCTGCTCTCAGCAAACTGCTGCTTCTGTAACCCACACTGGCATGGAGGCTTGGCACCAGCTCTGCCTGTGTATACTGCCCCCCTGTGCTGTCATTAGCATACAGGCCACATCTCACTGGCTGCCAACCTTTAGGCAGTGATTCCATCTTGTCGTGATACACAGTGAGGGAGTGCAGTAAAACTGCCATGCTGCCAGTCTTTGGCAACTACAAAATTGCAGGAAGGCAGTGAAAGGTAAAAAGGAGAACAAAAAAGATAAAATTACAACCTGTCTGGCAGAACATCAAGAAAGATTGGGGACTGAACTCACAAAGAAGCTACTTCACCTTATTTTCTTCTGTTGGTGGTGGTGTTTGGAGTTATTGATGTAATTGACAAGCCTTAGGACAAGGAGGAAATCTATAGTGGAAGAAGATTTTCTTTTCTTCAAAATGGAAGCATCAGTAAAGGCAGCCAAGTTCCACTCATGTGTTGTAGTTCATCTTATTGATTGTAAGTTAACGGTAATTGAACGTGACTGCATTCTGTTGTTAAGAAGAGACATGGCCCTCAGGTCTTTGGCTTGCACATCTCATAGGTGCATCTGCTCTGCTGTTTTATGGCCATCAAAACTATGAAAATCAGAGCTTAGTATATATCTATCTGGTGCAGGCACTAATCATCTCTCTCTTTTAATTTCTGCCCTGTGCTGAGTTTTCTTTTAACCTTGTGTGCTCATTTTCTTTTTCATAAAGACAATATTTAGCACACTGCAGACATCAGCAACCCCTATTTGAAGTATTTAACCCTGCCTGAGGGCAATCTGTGTTACCTTTTTTTAAAAATAAGTTTGTCTAGTGAGATAAGCTTTGATCATCAAGAATATTTTTGACCTGCAATGCCTACATGCACTAATTATGTGACCAGATGTTGTGAATATGTAGGTAGCCCTGAACTTAGAAGTATTTTATCTTAGATAATTAGCATACTTTTGCATCTCTGTAATACATAACTTTCAAATTAATTATTGCAAATGCAAAAAAAAATAACCCCCATCTTCAAAAACATTTACCCTATCCTCAAAACAGCCTAACACGTGTTGCAGACAGTGATAGTTAAACGTCTCTTACCATAGGCAGAATACAACACACTTGTCTTGTCATTGAGCATTTACCACAGACTACATAATTACATAATTTTCCGTTTGTCTTAATTATATCAACTGTTGTTGCTTCTTATCATATACACACGTGCGCGCACACATACATATGTGTCTATATAGTGCTGGGCAGCAATTAAAATTTTTAATCACTGCCATAAATTAAAAAAAATATTTTTTTTTTTACTTTACTACTGCTATATGAATAAAATTGCACTAATATTTAGTCTGCAAAGATCTTAAACAAATAAGAAGGTTTTTAACAGCAGTGTTTCCTTTACACAGTAGCAGTTCAATATTTCTTGTAAATCTCAACTTAAACATTAATGTAATCAAATCAAACAGAAAATAAAGCTATTGCCACTGTCAGGACATTAATGTTTATCTAGTTTATTATAGAAAAACAAGTTGCCAGAACCACCTGCGTGGAACCACAGGTCTGTACCTCGTTTTTTTTTAAAACTAACTAAACAGCCTCATGTTATTTATTTTCTGCCTCTTCCTTTTACTATTCTCCTCTGATCACTGTAATGTGCACAGGGGAGCTCCGCTCTGATCCGTGAACACACACACGTGCAGGTGATCACACACTCAGAGAGTGCACATCTCTGTGAAAGACTGGAGCAGGACTGGCCTGTTTAAGATCATGCCAAATTTCTTTATAAACTTGCACACACATGCAATTTCTGTCCATTGCCTGTGTTCCTCCATTTTTTTTCTGATGGAATGGAGTTGTACAAAATGGACTTAATTTCCTCTTTCAACAATGCACCACATACTTTTTATCTCTATACTTACTCTTACAGCTCATTTAGACAAATACTATGTCAAGGAGTTGTGGAGAAGAGGGAAACATAATGTCTCTTACCCTATTTTTATTTTCTGTCATTCTCTCTCTTTGTTGCCAGCCCTCTTGCTTTTCACTGTTTTGTTATTCCTTCTGTTACTATCTCTCCCTAGCCATGGACCATATTTGCAATACAGAATTCTATAGGAAGTCACGGGCAGAGTTATTAATTTTTATGTTTATTTATTATGTGTTATATTCATTTATCATGTTTTAAAGGATAGGGAAGAACTACATCTAAGTCAATATATAATAAAATGATAGTAATACACTATGTACTATGAATAGAATATGCTATATACTATCAACAGAAAAAGGACAGAACAAAATAGTGTATGGTCACGCACAGACAAGCCTAACCAGTTTACATTACATTTCTGTTTGAAATTGAGACATTTATACTGTAAACGGACCTCAAAAACTTCCATAACCCAAACTGTTTCTTTAATTTACTAACTTGCTAACTACCATCTAGAGAGTAGTAAGTGGACAAGAGTCTGATTTTGAACAAAACCTTAGTTAAATCCTTTTTTTACATGTGTACGTGGGTTAGGGGGATAAATAAATATTAGCAGTAACCATTTTAGGGTCACAGGGTTGCACTGTATATAGGACAGATTCCACAAAATAATTTTAATGTGAATTGATACTGTGTGGAATCATGTTGGTAAGTGCAGAAGTCTTGATAGTGTTTCTGACTTGAAGTTAATTTCTTTAGCAGTTTGGCTTTCATTTGTTCCCAGGGACACAAGACAAGTTTTTCATGGCCCATTGGCCTGATCTAATTTGGTGGAAGAGAACACTCCATGTCTAAATTTGTCACTGCGGCCACCAAGGTTGGCACCAAAGGATGGATCACTGAGCAGCACCCCGTCTCCCGTATCAATTTCAGACCAAACCCTAAAAATATAACTAATTATAAAGAGCAGAAGAAACTGGTTATTGTTGGTTTCTACTGTATATGTTCTGACCCTAAGGTATTATTTTGATGAGGCTGTATCAAATATAGAATGTCCTGAAGTGCTAAAACACATGGGAAAATACTTGTTAGAATGTCAATTGCCATACTATAACTTGCATATTGCATAGTTCACATAAGAATCTAACATAATCTTTGAGTCATGTTGTTGGTGCTTAAACAACCAGTCAATTATCCTTTAGTCCTTTTTTCTCCAGTCCACCAATATTAAATCAACTAGGAGCACTGGGATTCATACAAGAGCTCTCTCATGTCCTGCTCACCATGAGAACATTCAAGCTGTGTACTTCAAAAAATAAAGACCAATTATGTCAGCACCTCCAAGCACCAGCGGGTGCCCCATCCTCTCCTCTGTCAGCTGAAAGCCTTCCAGGACTGTCAAATCTACCCGCTAATCAGCTAATAACACCAACAATTGGTAATTAGGCATCCCCAGAGTAAGCAATTAATTATTGGTTCACACCGTGCCTTCCCCCTGCTAATAGTTTGGTAAAAAGACAGCCTGCTTGATGTTATGTTTAATAGTCATAAACTTTTATTGCCTCTCAAACACAAATAGTCAATTACGTAGGCGAGTGAAGATGCCTGCCACAGGCCCTGCTGGTGAGATGTTGATTATGGGTGTTAAAGGCCTTGCAGCTTTAAAGGGATGGATGGAGTAAATAAATAGAGAGAGAGATAATTAAGGATTTGCAGAAAACTACAAGATACATTTTCTTTCTTCCTCCTCTCTTCTGGTGTTGACATCATTTGCTTTTTATTTCTATTTCATTTTTAGTGTTATTTGGTTCACTGGGATTTTCTGGAGACAGTCTGTGATATCTTGTTGATTGTATTTTTTTTTCTTTTTCTCAGAGCTCAATTTCTTGTTCTTGCCTTTTTGCACTTAAATATTAGAGGTGTAAGATAACCACTTGTTAACTCATTCATTTGACAGTTTTCCTGACTGGAGATGTTTTCCTGCACCAGTGCTACACGGATCCACATGGCAGACTCCAATAATGATGACTAACGTCAAGTTACAGTACTGTGAAAGAGTATTAGCCCTCTTCTTGTTTTTTAAAAATATTTGTTTGTCTTTTTGTTACATTTGTAAGTGCTCATGCTTTTGTTTATACAGGTATGTGTTTTACTCCTCCGCTCCAGGCCTGCCGCACCTTCACTAATGCCTTGTTTGTTAGCTACAGGGTCATCAGCTGGGACCACCGCCCCTTACCCCTAGAACATCTCCTGATGGTGGGGCAGTGAACAGGGATATCTCCCTGACACCCCTCGCTGCTAACCGTCTTGGAAAGTCCTTGTTTCCCATGCCTTATATTGCCTTCTCAGCCTCCTCGAATACCGCCCAGGTCAGCATATTTTTTTTCCTCTTCCTCTCTTGAAGTGCCACTAACTCGTCTTCCCATGGCACTGTCAATTCAGTCACTTCACTCAAGATCTCCCTGGGATAATGGAGTTTGGGCCATTAGATCCACTACTGTCCTCCACCCTTACCCATGGCCGACAACTCCTCCTGTCTGAGGAAGTGGATGCTGTATTGGCTCTCTGGCTTAATGTTGAGAGGCATTGATGCACCAAAAGTCTTTGCAGGTTTGCTCTGTCCACAGCCATTGGTGTAGGTTGTGGGGGCAGGGTAGAGTGTTGTAAGTTGCAGTTATAGGAAAGCTGAGGTGAGCCTGTGGCATCTTCCAGGAAACCTGGCCAGATGATCATTCTTCTTGTAACTTTCTCCCATGTTGCCCAGCACCCCTGTTGCCCCTGTACCACTGCCTTCATTTTGCGCTCCTTGATTACTGCCAGAGCAGTAAACTGCCAGAGCAGTAATCAAGAAATTAATAAAAGCTGTATGACAAAATAAAGCAGATTGAAAGATCTCAAAAAGCATCACATTACATCATGATCTAAAAAAAAATTCTTGGATGGAGCTTAAAAACCCTCCAGTGTGGCTGAATTAAAACAATTCTGCAAAGAAGAGTGGGCCAAAATTCCTCTACAGCAGTGTGGAAGGCTCACTCATTGCCAGTTAGCGCAAAGTTTGATTGCAGTTGGTACCGCCCAGGGTGGCACAACCAGCTATTAGGTTTAGAGGGATATTACTTTATCACACAGACCCAGGCAGTTTTGTACAGCTTTTTTCCCTTAAATAAATAAATCTGTAATTTAAAAACAGCATTTTGTATTTACTTGGGTTGATGATCTGAATCATTTAAGTGTCACAAATATGCAAAAAGAAAAAGAAATCAAGAATGGAGCAAATACACAAAACTGTTTGCAGCACTTTAATGCACCTTTATATATTTATTCACCTTGTGAACCCTGTTCAAGAGCTTACAGATAATTAACTTATTATGAGCATTATTAGGCACTACTGCAGCTGGTAAATCAAACTTGCTATATTAATAATAGTGATGAGGTGAAGCAATCAAGATGTGCTTAAAAGTAGACTGTCCTATTTAATTTTGGATGAAAAATATTGGGTTAGCCATGTAGGAATTGTTTCTATATATATATTTATAGACTACATATTTTGGTCGCTCATAGCGTAAATACGTCATTTGGAACTTTGGCTGCTCAGCTGTGCCATGGCCGGGTGTGTGCCATTTCCTCTTTGCTTAATTAATTAAAAAATCTTAGAGTGTTAAAGTCCAATGATTCACCGTAAATGAACAAGCCGTTATTATGCTGAAAACCTAAATTAACTGGAGAGACAGCAACATAAGGTGTTTTCAAATTAACTATATCAGGTGTAGCATACGCTTTCTGGACTGAAACACTCCGGCCACTGTACTTTCAGTACTTCTCTCATTAATTAAATCTTTTTTTGTACTTTTGTCGGGGTTATTGTGCAAAAGTAAATATGCAGATATCCGTCATACATCACATGAGGACACCATACAATATAATTTACTGTTCTAACCCATCTGGACTAATCTTGAATAGTAAATTAAGTTACTGATGTTGCAACACCTGCAGAAATATGCAGAGAAGTTCTGACCGTGGAGATGTTTCATATGGATTCTTTTACTGAGCGGCGTCTGCGAACTCACAGGAAATAATTCTACATACACCTGGAAGCTACAAACAAACCTTTAGTGACTTAATATTCTGAAATAAGGCGTGTAATGAGAATATTGGTGAACCTCGTGCATCTGCAGATGATGCAGACTCTTTAATCTTAGTTTGTAACAGAAAAAACATAGAACAAAGTGAATGAGACAAAGCTGAACATACAGTAAGGTGTTCTGTGATTCTGGGCAATTTTTCCAAAGACACAGAAATTATGTATTTTGTTCTCTGTGGTTCATGGATCAATATTGTTGCTGAAATGTGGAGAAAGGTTGATATTTAGATGTTGTCCTGTGTGCAGATAAAGCTTGAAGGAGGCTCTGAGGCTTCCTCTTATTTTGTGTGAGATGTTAACGATAAGGTCAGACTGTAGAAATATGTTATTTAATGTTAGAAATTAAGAAACACTAATAACAAGGGAAATGTTCTAAAAGCATATAAATACATGGCTTATTTTCTTTAATATCAGTGTTTACTCTTTGTAGAATGAAATTATTACACAAACTAATGACTGAGAAAAAATACTACTGTCATGTTAGGGGCATCTAATGATGTGCCAAGCCGCGGATGGTGTTTGTTGGCCTTTACAGCTTCTAATTAGCTGAACACACCTGATCCAGGTAATCAACAGGAAAGGCAGAAATAGTTGAGAAAACTAGCAGGGCTGTGTCTCCCTGGAACCAGGGTTGCCTACCCCTTAACTATATGGTATTCTGGTATTCTAACACACTGATGAACTGGGGACAATAAAAGTCTTGGAAAAGTTCACTGTGGTGCATGTAAAAGAACAAAAAAAAATGTTTTATAATGTTTTGGAACAACAAAATGTGGACAGATGAGATAAATGATACTTTGTAGCAGGATGGTGCAAGATTCTTGGGGTTCAGCATTCAGTGTCTTGTTCACCAACACTTTGACATGTGGCTTGTAGGAGTATGCATTTCACTTGCTAAAGGCAAAACATCCCAAAAACAAGCAAGAACTGAAGACAGCTGTAGTTAATGCCTGGCAGAGCGTCACCGACAAACCAACGAATGTTGGTTCCGAATCCATCTAAATATTTCGAAATACCATAAATTAAGGTTTATGAATTAAAATGTCTATAACTCGTACATCCTTTTCAAGCAAACCCAACACCTGAAGGTATTTGGTCACCTCTTTGTTTAATTGCAAATCCACTGTGGTGGCATAAACAGTCAAAATTATTTTTAAAACATGTGTTTCTCTCTCTCAGCCTGTCTGTTTTGCTTTCACACCACAATCTGATTGCTCCATCCCCAGTAGTACACTACCTGTAAAAGGCAAATTGTCAAAGAAATCACAGTCTGGGTGTGAAATTATCTTTACACCCAAATATAATATTTTTTCAGGAACTTTTCACCTCTAATTAACACATGATAATGACTTAACCACAAAGCCGAGTACATCCCAGGCAGCATTGCTTAAAAGGTTAAGTAACAAAGTAACAAATCCTGTTCATTTAATGGACAGTGAAAGCTGAAGAATAATAAAACAATTATTTTAAAAATCAAAAATGCTTGACTAATTAAAGTGTGATAATAGTCCATTAATTACGACCATTTACAACACTCACTTTACTCTACATTTTACAATTCTTTGTTTTGTTTTAATTTATTTATTTTTCATGTTCATCTTTTTGATGACACATTTGCTCCTCCATGAATAGGCAGTCTCAGGTACAAATCTAGAGAGATTTTCTGCTAGTTCTAATTATTCTTTTCAGCTGCTCTTAGCTGGATAGGTTTTGTTGCTTTAACTTCTGCTTTAAAAGATATTTTGTTTTATGTAACTTACTTCGCCAGGTCATAATTATCACTTTTTTATTCTTTCTCCTTCTTTGGGTTTTATTAGTGTTTTGACATAGCATTTCTCTTCCGCTAAGCTTTTTCAGACTGGGAATCACCTTTTTATTATGTGGATTTACAAACTTTACAAACTTCTTAGTTCCATCTGTAAATGTAGTCTTTCCTACAACAGTAAAACAGTGACAACTGTTTGTACTATACTTTCACATGGCAGCATTTGTTTTCACTTTGTCATCATTGTTAATGTTAAATACTGGTAATAGCTGCTATAAGCAAAAGAGCATACCCCAGGAATCAGCAGGAGCAGGTGTGGAAAATGACTCAAAGGCTAGACTCCTAGATATTGACCTGAGGGAGAGAACTGCAGTGGTAGAGGAATGACTCCTGCAGATATGCTTTTGTGGCTGGAAGGTGTTTTCCAATAAGTGTTTCAAAACACACATATAAAGAAAAAAAGTGCTTGGTAACAGGGGAAAACCATTTTGACCAGAGTTCCCACATTTTTTTAGTCAGTCAGTCAGAGATCAGTCAAATCAGCCTTGACTTCAATTACAGCCAAATGTTTGAAGCATATCAGCACCCCTCTCACTGACGATGAAGCAGAAGGTAACTAAGGACAGTGGTGAGCACAGGCAGCCAAGGAAGGAGGAATGATGGGCAGAAACCCATGATAAATTGGGTAGGGCACATGCTAATTTAGGTCTTGGTACACTGGAGGGGTAGAAAGCGATAGATAAAAAAACATTGGAGAACATGGGATTGTTCAATTCTATGAATATGGTAAAGGTTTTGGCTTTGTTGAACCTGGAATATGCTTCCTGCGGATGACCACATGTGATCTGCCCCGTGTGTGTTGTCCTCAATAATCAATGGGTTTGCTTGTGTGAGCCCTGTTCTCGTTTGCATTGTTCCTGTTCCATTGCATTGTTGTTTTAGGTTAGTGGGAGAAGCTGGAATCTGAAGCGAAGAGAGGTTTAGTCAGGACAGTGCTTACTTATAGGGCATATGTGAAAAATATCACCACAGCATTATATAGTGAAATGCAGTTAGATAAGTTGAATGTGAACCTTAACCCATAACTGTGGTGCCAGACAGTGAACAATGTACTTATTTCAAAGCTAGAGAACCTAGAGAAAATGTTTAGCATTTGCATTAGAAAGTTGCTGGCAGCACCACTCTGCCTCTGCCGTGGGGCTTTTTATGGAAAAGGAATTCTGGACCTCCCTGTAACCAGTTTCGTAGAGGACTTTGTGTGAAGTGGAATTGGTCTACGTATATCACACCCCACTTGCAATGCAACAGCAGCTAACTTGAGTAAACTTGCTGAAGAGTTTTCAGAATTAAAAAGAGGTTGCTAGATGTAAAGTGGTAGTGTGTGTTTGTTTGATATATCTCTTGATTCTTCAACTACTGACATTTAAATGTCTTAAAACAGATTGCATCCAACCTCTTACAAAAAGCTGAAAGAATTACACTTTATTTCCCCATCAGGGCTAAAAGCATGTCTTTGCACCATCAATTAAAAATAGACCCCCACTTCCTCGGACTTCTACTGCTACAAACTTCTCCTGCAGTCACTTTCAGTCGGAGGAAGTGGGGGTGTTCTCTTCAATCTCCTTTTCTGCAGGTGAAATAGTTGTTCGATCGTGTTAAGGTCTGGTGATTGATTTGGCTAGTCTAAAACCTTTTCTTTTATTGAGTTGGCATTGTAAATTGAATGGTCCTAATGAACAATGAAGCTGCCCCCAATTTGTTTGACTAGTTTCACTGTAAATTAGAAGACAGAATGTTTCTACAAACCTCTGAATTCATTCAGCTGCTACCATCATAAATTATATCATCAGTAAAGATTAGTGAGCCTGACAGACTCTCTGGTCTTCTCATTTATGTAAATAGGGTGGCCAAATGATTAGAAACACCACTACACTAATATAATGCACTCCAGTACAACTCCACCACGACTGTGACCCGAAAAAAGCTGAGAAAAAAAAGTAAAAGTAAAATTCATGGCAGAGATGCTATATTAGATTGTATAATTATTTATTGTATTTTTGTTGTTTTTGTTGTATTGTATCTATCGGTGTACATAAAGATGTGGCCAATGAGTGTAGATGGTTTAACTGGTTTTTAACATTTGTTATTTTATTTTAAGTGCAATTGTGATGGAAGGTATGGAACTAACAATGACTTATTACAGTGCCATTTCACCTTTGAATTCATTTATTTACTTCCGTTGACATTTTGTGGGAATTAGAGAACTATGGTTTGTTTCCATGCAACAAACAGAAAAACACAGACCTGAACTGCCTGGGTTTCTCTCTGGCCTGAAGTTGGTGAAAGTATTTGAAAAGGGGACTTGTGGAGTGTTGCTCCACTCCTGAGCACCATTAGTGGTGCATTGCTATGTTGCGGCTCCCCCCTACTCACAGTGAGTTATCCACCTCCTCCATCACTCCCCTGTCTCGGCAGCCTAATGTGGTCTGGGCTTGTTGTGGCATGCAGCACACAACCCTGCCTGGTTTGCCATTACTACTAACCCATTTCCAGGCAGCTATCTAGAATTAGGAAATAGAAAAACATTTGTAGTTTTTTTTACTTTTGTTTTGAAACTTCAACATAATTTAGGTTAAATGTCCATGTGTGCATTTTGTTTAGGACAATAATTGATATACATATATATTTATGTATCTGCTTCTGTCTATTTAGTTTATATTTTCTTTTTAGTGTACTTACTTAAAAAATATTTTTCCTCCCAGCAGTTTGCAGGCTGTAGAAATTCTTCTGGAGATTAGTCATGTGAGTTTCATAATACTTTTGTTGCCTATAGCCATTTTTTTCCACTTGCAGAAAGTATTATTTTAGCTTTTCTTGCTTTTGTTGCAGGGGATTATTTTCAGCATTGCCTCAAAGTTCATCTAATTTGTAGTCCCAATTTCCCTAGCTTTTGTTGGTCAATCAGTGGGGAAATATTTGAGAAGAACTCCAGACATGAGAGAGGAAATGAGCTGAGACGAATGTGTCCAAAACCACACCATGGGAGATGGAAGCAAAAGCGACAAAGGAAGAAATCAGGTAGGAGGGATGAGAGAGAGTAGAAAGTGAGACGGAGAGAAAAGAGAGAAGAAGGCAGGTGAGCTATGAGCGAGCTGACCTTCCCCCTTGCTGTCAGAATAAAATAAACCCAGCAGCCCCTGCCCCTCTAGCTGGATCAGAGTGCTAGTCCATCAGCTGTCCCATTAACATGTCAGAACAAACAAACTAAACAAAAAATACAAAGCGCCAGTGAGCAAGAGGACGGCTCGATGGATGTCTTAGCTTGGAGGAGGACTGGCTGTAGGACTGTGTAGTGAGAGATGTACTGCTGAGGATTGTACATCTGTCATCACTCATTTCTCTCTTGCTTTTTCTCTTTTCTGTCTGCAAACAATGGCACAGCCATGCTCCAGCACCCACAAGCCAAGCACAGAGAGGACTGTGTCTATCTGTATGCATGGAATAGTATTCAAGATTCATGAAGAAGCGTCTTCAGAAATATTATTAGACTCTTCTAGTCAGCGCAACATTGAAGTGGGTCACATTTTGTGATCTTATAAGCAGCCCCTAATTTATGCTCTTTTCCATCTCATCCGCACTTCACAAGTTGCAGAAGAAGACGGAGGGAGGGAGTCAGACTCAGTGACTGAGCCTCTGCAAGCCATGATGCAGATTGTCTATTTGTTTATATGTTTGGACTTTTAATCTTGTCAAGTGGGTTATAGAGCACAGCTGTCGGTATACAAAACCAGTGGGGTGGCTGATCTAATACATTGAGCCCTTTTTACTTCCCCGCATGCCCCCCACTCTCTTGCAGTCATCTCCTTGTCTGCTTCTATGGCACAGATGGATCTACAGTGGCTCCTGGTGGGGCTATGAGGTACTGTACTCAAGGTTTAGAGATGCAATGAATGTGTGAAATATTTGACCTAGTTTTTGTATTTATGTATATATTGCACTTTTTTTGTTAATCAAGTTGGTGTTTTGATCTGATAGATCTAGGGCAACTTTTCTGTTTGACAGGTTATCCCAGATCCATTGATTCTTAGACTTAAGATGGCTTAAACTGAAGAGTGCAACCACATTCATGGATTCTGGTGACTGGAGAGCTTTTTTAATTAAAGTAGTATAATTATACCCAGGTATACATGAAACAAATTCTGTAGACATGAGCTTTTCCTGCTTTCAATTCCATCTCTTGGGGACAACTGTGAAAGATGTATGGTTTGTAGTCTATATTGACTATAAGTCTATATTGATTGTTTTGGGTAAATTCTTGCTCTATCTAGGAAGAGAGGGCACAGCTAGTCATCATGTCTCTACAGCTCACAAGGATTTCACTCTCCATTTTCCTTTTCTCCCCCCTGGCCAGAGATGGTCTGGGGAATTTAGCATTGCCTGGTGGAATGCAAACATTCTCCACTTTGAGAATTATTTAACTGGACAACCATAAGGTCTTTGTTTATGTTTTGGTTATGTATTTGGCCCAGTATTTCTCAGGTTTACCTCAGCCGCACTTTTCCAATCTTAGTGTGACTCTGTCCAGTGACTTTTTTCCTCATGTAAATATGAATTAAATCCTTTGTTTTAGTTGTTTCACATTCTAATTTTAAATAATTTCTAATGGAGTTGGACTGTGTATTTAAAAGAAAAATACTGCAGACTGTTACTGTGTTTAAGGGGACAATTGAGGCAGTGCAGAATGAGCTGCTTGACTTCATGTTCTCAGTTGAAGGAGAGAGGGGTAATATGTACTTATATATTATAAATGAATGACAATGTATTGTTACGTTAATTTAAAGTAGTGTTATGTATGATAATGGTGCTTTGGTTTTTACTAGTGGTGATATGTGGTTAGAGCGCAACTGAAAACTGACTTGCAAAAGTGCGCCCCCCCAAAAAAATTATTTCACCAGACGCCACTGGTCTGAGGTTATCCAGGTCACTTGAGTTTGATGGAAGCAACAGAGACTGAGAAGCCTGAAGGTAGCAGGGTCTTGTTTGCCTTTTTATCATCATTAGCTAAAAACTGTCCATATACAGTGAATCAAGACTGACTTCCTTCAGACCCAGTCTGATTTTGTTACATGATCAGTGCAGCTTACTCTATTGGAGAAACACTGTCTAAGTGGGTTTTCTCAGAGCTTCTCCCCTACTCCACACCTCTGTCTGATCAGCTACTGGTGCTCCAGGACTTTCTTCTTTCAGGTCTGTCTCCTGGGATGAGGCCAGTTTTTTGCAGGGCTACTAGCTAATACCGGGGTTGCTGTTGCCATAGAAAACAAACCAACAAAAAGCAATTCTGTATCTATAGTGGTAACATGTTCGCCCCAATTAGGTCACCAAAAGTCCTCTCACAAACACAACACTTATGCTCTTCACCTCAGCAAAGCACACAACCTGAGTTGTCTAAGGAAGAGAGCCAACAAGCTGACAAATACCTATATAAATTAAAAGGTTTGAGAGTGGTGTCAAACTTCTCCTCGGAGTCACGGCCAGAAAGCAAATAAACACACTGAGGGTATTCTTCCTAAAGATTCATACTGTAGGTTCAGTTTTATAACAAAAGTTGAGTAAACCTTTTGCACAGAGTGGTTTTCATCTTTCTGACCCTGAAAACAACCAACCCCTGTTCTTTGTCATAGAGAACAAAAAGTATGTGATAATAAATAAAGACTTGAAACATAATATCAGCACACTGAAGATAAAACACCTCTTGATATGGCGTTTGGAAGGGTCAAGGCAGTGTCACACGCGGCAGGGAGGTTGATGAAGGACCCACAGCTGTCTGACAACTTATTTTCAGTGGGTTTATCCGTCAACCATGTTGATTCCATTAGCTGGGACCTGACAGTTAGGGGCAGTGCTTCAAGCTTTATCAGTCACATTACATACATATTGAGAAAAAGAGAAATTGCAAAATATGGAAAAGAAATACAGAGGGGGGTAAGTAACGACTGTCCCTTTAACCCTATGGCTCCTTCTCTTTGATACACTTTGCCCAAGTGATAACAGATTTGAATGTCAAGATACAGACACTGGAATCTGAAACAAGTATAAATAGTTGTAAGATTAAGAGTAGCCTAATAACCTTGGAGCAAAATCTCACTCGTAAATATGATGACATTGACAAGGAGAATAAAGTTGACAAGGATGATGACAGTGACCATTATGGCAGCATTAGAGGCCAGAAACATTATTCTGCCCCTGCTTGAAGTGGGTCAAAGCCCTAATGCCTTCTTTGTGAATGTGACAAAGTGTAAAGCGACTGCTGCTGCTGCCTTGTTATAGCCTTTTCCCACGCAAAGCCACATAAATCTCCTTCTCATTTACTGCTCACCAGATTGAAATTCAATTCCCCAGAAACTGGTTCTAAAAAACACTTCAAGTTATCGGTTTGGGCAATACCATCCCTATTTAAGCTGGGCTGAATTAGATCTGGGGAAAGGGGAAAATGGGGTCAGACAGCCATATTTCATGTTTAAACCAAGGCTTATATTTTTGTCTGTGCTTCCTTGCTGTCCTGCTGTCTACAGGAACACATTCCGTACTTTAATTTACTCTTGCTTGTGTCACTCCATCAGTTTCGACTGGTTATTACAACTTTCCTTCAGAATGTGCCAGGAATGGATCTATGCACGCTAATGATGATAGAAGTTGCACTAAACAGGTCGGTGGAGTCTGTCGCGGACAGAAGGGCAGGTTTGACAATGAATACTGTGCAAAAATGACCGAGAAGAGTGAAATATTACTCATTTGGGGGGTAATGAATGTGAACATGATTAAAAGGCCTTTATTCTGTTGAGTTCAAACAATCCAAGCTGGCAAGAACTGACTCAAAGTCAGGGTTTGACAGAACAATTTGTATGATGCCTGAGAACTCATTAGCTTGAGAAAGCTAATTAAAGCTTTCTGAATGGCTCTTTGACCTGTGAAATCTGCAGACCAGGCAATCGTGAGGGAAGACAGAATAAAGTAGAAATCTTGATTAAAACTCAATAGGAACTCACTACTGGAATTGATTGTTAAAGCTAGCCCCAAACCGTGGGTTTGGAGCTGTAAGATGTGATTGTAGTTTCAGCTGTTGAAAGAGGAGATACTAAAAACATGTTGCACAAGTGAGCGCAGCATAATCGATTATTGAACATTTTAATACTGGAGAAGAGCATCTCACAGATACTAGCTTGGAAGTAATTCTATTTGATTCTTCACAGATTTAAACATTGTGGTCTCACTCAGGAAAAAAAATCAATGTAAAAATTTCTTTTGGGCACCAATAACACAAATCTTGGATTTTGCAGTTTTATTTTGTAATTCTAAGCATCAAACAAGCAGGAGATAATTTAATGTTCAGTGTCTACTATTTTTCATTTATTTTATTTTTAATGTATGCCAACTAACATTTTGGATGTGTTTGTAGAGTAAGACTAGCATAAAATGTTTATCTAAGCTGACACTAAACTTTGCTGATATTCTAAAATAATAAATAAACATAAACAATAACTATAACTACTGCCCGAACATGGCTGAGGCATGTGTCATACTCAATTTCATCACCATTGTGGTTGATCTCAAAGGGTCTGTTCTAACTGTGCCTATATGCAGTGAGCGACGCATCTATATAAGCAAAGTAGGCAATTGCACAGAGCAGCACGTTGGCAGGGGCAGAAAACCGATATTTAAAAAAAAAGAACGGGTAAATTTTTATTTGCAAATCTTTGTGTCGATCTGAGTACCGTGTGTCACAGACACATCTGGTGCCAGATCTATGAGAGCGCACAAACACTGGACAAAGCTTTTTATGAGGAAGCGTCGCCCTGTATCCTGCTCTAGTTTTGCCGTGGTGCAGTAAACACAAATATTAAATATCACATATGATAATATGTGATATCTAAAGACGTTTACCTGTGGAGAACACCCGTGATTAACTGTTCATGACACATGGTGCACTCAAATACACTTGCAACTTATGAGTTGCATGGCTGTTAACATGTAATAACCATGATAATAAAGCAGGAGTTCAGTGAACAGTCAGAACATTTTGGGTCCAGTTTAACAGTGAGAGGAAAACATTTGTTTTTTCTTTTAGTGTTTGAAGACAAACAGTGACACATCATGACAGTTATTGACAGAGCAGATGCAGATATGTGGACTCTGTTGTCCTCAGTCTCCTAAAAATGATGTTCATATACAATTAAACTGCATTCATACGTTTGCGACCAGATAATACTGTATAATGATCATATGTTCACAATCAGCGTAAATGACAAGTCGCAAATACGTTGATGCTGAACATATGAATGAAATGTTCACAGATGACATATTTTTGTTTTCAACATCCTGTTAGTGAAATCACACTAATATGCGGCGTTTTCTCCATTTTAATGATCAACTGGTTTTGCAGCTCCTTATGGATTTTATATGGTGGGAAACAGACCCAAATGGCTCATTTAATGCGGAAGGTTGACTACCCCTGGTATAGGAGAACCTTGGGATTTTGTGCCTAAGGACCGCCCACAAGGCTGATGTCTCAGCTCCAGGCCCGGAAATTCAAACAAAAATTCACCACGGTGCTTGCGTTTTGTCAGTCGTTGGAGCATTTAAAAAAAAAAAAAAAATTATCATGGAGAAAGCTTATTCAGATGCTAAATACTGAACTGTTTCACAATAGAACCTCACAGGAAAAGGTTTGCCATTCTGGACCTGAGCAGCTGGACATCAAAATCAAACAACAAGCGCCAGACAGAGGCAGAAGTTACACTTTCTCCAGAAACTGGTCTGAGAAGAAGTCCTGGCTAACTGTCTGTCCTGAGACCGGAGCTTTGGTTTGTTTCTCCTGCCTCATCTGTCAGCTGTCAGGAACAGTACGAGTCTGGATTCAGACAGGTAGTACAGATTTAGGTGTTATTTTAATACAGTTTCCAGAAAAAGTGAGAAAGTATGAACAGACTAGCAGTCACATGACAACTGCTAATAGCTATGTGTCTTACAATGATTAGCATTAGCATGTGAATATCACTACGCAGCTTAATGAATCCTACAGGATAGAGAATAATGAGATGACTTAATTAGAAGGGTAACAAAAACCCACATATTTTGTCCAAGATGATGAACTGCATTCATTTCTGTGGTGTGTTTGAGCTTGTGTTGCTTGGTCATGATGAAAGTGAACACTCAGAAAATCCTGGCATTTTCATGGGGCTACTGAATTTTGTTGGATCTCTGGATGCAGCAGTACCTGCAGACTGTTACTGTGTTTAAGGGGACATCTGAGACAGTGCAGAATGAGCTGCTTGACTGCATCTTCTCAGTTGAAAGAGAGACCGGCAAAATGTACTTATACATAGTAAATGACACAGAATGTGTAGTGTTACATTAATTTAATCTTTTAAAGTGTTATGCATAATAATGGTGCTTGGACTTTTACTAGTGTTCCTTGAGTTTGACACATATGGTTTAAGCCATCTAAAGTCTACGAATCTGGGATCTGTGATAACCTGTCAAACAGAGACAAAGTTATATTTCTCATGTCAGCTGTTTGATTCTTCACAAACTATGTTCTAGTAGACAATATATTAGACGAAAGGCAGTTTGAGTTATGCAGTCCATAAAACACATCAAGCGTCATTGTAGCACAGAAGGCATCCCTCTGATTATATATATTTCAAAAGTCAATTAAAGGGTCAGTCAGTTTCATAGATGCTGTGTCATTGTATCATTAGAATTTCACTTACTAGAGTTCACTGTGAGGTAAATCTTTTCAGAATGAGAGACAGTTAATGTTTTATTCAGAGACCCCCGGCTCTGACATTTTAGAAACTGTGTATGTATGAAGTATCATAAATGCAGTGATGGACATCCCAGGATGCCTATACTTTAGTGTCTGCATGACAGTTCAGCTTAAGACACAAGACCACATCTGGCAGTAGTAACTAGGGAACGGGAGTACCAGTAAAAATGTCCCTGACCTTGGCTAAATAGAAGTGGAGAGAAAGGACAAAAAAAATGCAGAATAAGAAAGTAAAAAAGGATTTTTTTTGAAACGGTGAATCCCATAAGTGTTCCTCCTGTCTGACCTCAACGAAATGAAAGAAAATGAGCGAAATTCATCTCGGTGCCTGTAGAAAATTTAAAGATGGAGACAGAGCAGAAAGGGAGAAAGGATGTTAGTGCCCTCTGTGGAATTAGAAATAGTGTAGAAAGATTGTCTGGCAAAAAAACAAGATCAACATCTGCGATCCTATGATGCGTAACAGTTTTCATCCACTGCTGTTTGTTACAACTTTGGTTTACACAAGGTATCTCCATTTCAGAATTGTTGCTGTTGACCAGGTAAAAGTTAAGTTGCTGTTAAAACACCAACCAGCTGTGTTTTTATATCTAGGGCTGAATACACAATGCTTCTGTTCGGAAGAATCAATAATTGTGGCATAAACTGCAGGAAAACAGTTTGTCTGTTAAAGTTGCAGACTGTGAAATCCATTGAATGAATGGATTGATGGAAACAGGTCGAGAGAATTTCATACTGTGGAGAGTCAGGGCACTGTGTTGAATACATTACTTTTTTTGCATTCGTCTTTATTCGATTTTCACATCTTTTTCATCTTTTCATATCATATTTATACTGTTTTTATTCAGTCTCCTTCTCATTCTCTTTCCCACACACAGACTCACACATACATACACAGTCTGTGACAAGTTCGACATGATCTTTCATTCAGGCCGGCGGCTGGGCTTAATGTGGTCCTGGGCTTCTGAGTTCCCTTCAAATGAGTTTTTCTATTATGCTTCTCTGTTCCAGCCACTTCAGGGCTATTCCCTCACAGCCATGTGGTCTTCAGTGAATACTAAGCTGCTGTGAAAGAGAGAGAGAAAGAATGCATGGATGCATCTGGTAGAAGCAGGCATGCTACTGTAAAACAAATAATTTGATATGTTTGTTTTCTGGGATTATATGGTACATCTTTTACTGAGCTTTTGTGGTAGTACTTCTTTTAGCTGTACAACAACATTTAGGTCTGCAGTGCCTTCAAAAGAAGAAAGATGAATCCCCTTGTGCAGAACTTGGGCACATCTAAGGTCCAAATTAAATCACACTCACTGAACATCTTACCTCTTCATCTCCTTTCTCTGATTGTGGCTTCTGATACCCCTCCTGTTGCTCTACTCAATAACGTCCCTGTAATCCAGAAACTGATTGCCCCACTCTCCCCACACTACTTAGCACCCTGCCATTGGTTACAGTTCTCCAATTACTATTATAGACACTCAAAGGCAATCGCAAGTATGCACAATCATATCACTCTGCTGGTGTTGAGTAATGCTAATGAACCCAGTTGTCTTTAAACACAAAACTCACATGGAGGCATCAACTTCCTCTATTAGTGTGACATCGTATTGTTTCAGGATCAATGAGATGATTTCATGAATAACAAACAGTAGGGAATTGCTAATCTTTATTTTTCCCCTTTCAGTATGCTGAGCTTAAGATGCCTTAGATTTTTTTAGATACAGTATATGGCAAAACTGAGTAATTCCCTGTGCAATAGCAGAGAAATGCTGAATAATTCAAGATTAGCAGGAGATTCAGAATGTATCCACTTCCACTCACTTCCACTCACTTCCACACACTCCACCCAGTTTCTCCTTCCAGCTGTTTCACTATGCTTCTACTGTCTGCTATGATCCACCTGCTCAGCAGAGCCCTGAAAATACAATAAATAATAATGCTCCAAAACGTATTAATTATACAAAATGAATTATAATAATAATAATATAATAATAAATAATAATAAAATTCTTTGATTGGTTAGGACAACCCTTTCTCATAAACGTTTAGAAGCAAATATCTTTGCTCAGGTGCCAGCCAGTCTGTTCTTAGTCTAACTTCAGAGGTGATAAAATTTAACGTTAGGATGATCACTCCGAAATAAGATAAGTTCTGAAGCACATTTCTACTAAAAAGATTTAAATAAAGCTTTAAAAAATTGCATGTGCTTTCCAAATAGTGCTAACTATATAAAAAAAAACTTAAAACACCCACAGTGTTTTCATTCATTTTGACCCGTTTGTGTCTAATGCAAAATGACTCTGTGTGATAAAGTACTGCTAAGTAAAAGGAAAAAATGGCAGTAAGATTTCATAGAGATGGTAAAAAAGCATCAGCAGGCTACTGAACATAAGCTGGAACACTGCTGAGGAGGTACCAAAAAAGGCGTACTATTAATAACTGAAGGCGCAGTGGCTGTTCTCAGAAAGTGATGCCATGCACAACCTCCTATTTATGCATCCTGCTTTTGACTTGGCACAAGGAGTATCGGTGGAGTTTGGTGACTTATCAGACATAGTGAAGGGCATTGCAGAGTCAATCTCTGCAGACATCATCAATGAAAGAAGTCCATTGCTCTCTGCTCAAGCCCAGTGAATACTGACAGCACATTGATAGTTAGTTAGATAAAACAAACAAACAAAAACAATTAGTTTGAGTCTGATAAGGTCCATCACATTTGGTGTGGACATGGCCAGCACTACCACAGTGACTGTACTGTGCCAACAATGAAACATGAAGTGTAATGATTTTGGGCTGCATGAGTGCAGGGCAATGACATTTGTTGATGACATACGTTTGTAAACCCAAATAACCACCTCAAATATAATTCACAGTCTCAAGAAGCTTGGCAGGAGAGACATTTTCCAACATGACAAATCAACAATGGTCAGTTTTGGTTGATGGTTTTTACTGATACTGACCAGGGGTGTAATCATCTTTTTTGTACGGTGTATTTTCTCAGAATAGCAGTAATCTCAATAAGACATTGAGCATTAATGCTAGAAAGCTCTCCAACAGGACAAATATTCTGCATGAGGGCAAATCATTTATATACGAGCAAGCTGCTTCCCAAATCTGACTCATAGTATTGAAGAGTACTGAAATGTGTCATCACAGATAAATTTCAAGTCCATAAGCCTATATTTGGCAAGTTTTTCTCTGATCATTATCATCTTATGATTCCCTTCACACAGTATTTTATATTTTTATGGGATCACAGACAGTGCGACACAAACTGAATTACTAAGTAGAGGAAGACTGTGGCAATACACGTGTGTGTGGTTGCACAGCTATGTGCAAGAGCACAGTACAGAAGGGTAAAAAGATACGCCAAGTGTGGAATAATGGTTTGGCATGTGTGTAAATGAATACAGTGATTGGGATTAATGACCTTATGGGAGTCTAAAGTGGGCATAATGAGCTGGAAAAGGCATATTCTAGATAAACCCGATAGAATGGTAATGGAACAAACTGCTTGAGTCAAGACCCAGTGTTGAGAGATATCGATGCTAGATTTAGACCTAAATGGATTTAATTCCTGTGCACCTTGCAGTGATGACGCTCCACTAATGCATTGCAGCCCACTTTTATCATGCCGTCGTTCAGTTCATGTTTTGTGATGTGTCAGTCAGTGAAACTTCTAATGGAATTTATGTAGCTGTATATATATAATGGCTGTTTTTATATAAAGTATAAAAACAGTTGTGAGGAATCTATTTCTACTTTTCTGTCATCTTTTGAAACCATGCCTCCTAAAAACTGCATTCATATACAACGCAACTAGTTTGCTTAATCAAGTATGTTAAAAGTAATACCACACGTATTAATGTATTATACCTGTGTTTAGCCAAATCAGTGCACTTTAGCATGTTAACAGGTAGAATGCCTGAAATTATCAAATAATAAGTCACCAACCTGTAAGGTGTAAATTGTAAGGTGTAAGGAGTTCATGTGTCTACAGAGTTGGACTGTCTGATCTCAGATTATTCCAGAGAAAGGATGAATGTTAGTGGAAAACCCTGCAGACTTCTTTTTAACAGAGTGCATTCTGAAAGTGGAGAGCACAGGGTGGAATATAAGGTTTAAGATCAGACTGATATGACGGGGCATGCCCATTTAAGTGAGTGAGTACTGTAAGGATCTCAGAGTTTGAGGAAACGTGGATAGAAAGCCAATGAGTGAAAACTCACAACGGTTTTATATGGTCAAATGTAGAATTAGTAGAAATCTGAGCAGGACGATATGTTCCTTTATTGCAGTTTATTTTGAGTTGACTGCTGATGGAATTTTCTAATTTTCTTGAAAGTGAACAAGCTTAGTACAGAGAGGGAAGGTTGGAAAGTATAATGTTTATGATTAGACCAAGGCCATTATCATGGGATGCACAAAAACCTCACAGTCTGGTATACAGTCCTATCCTTTTCACAAACCCCTCTGTCTAAATTCAGTGCCTTTCTAACAATGTCCCACCTAAATGAAAAAGTCGCCCATGAACATTGTACAGGCAGCAGTTTTAATAGGAGGATGGATCTTTTAACAGCGCCAAGAAAATTATTTATTACTTATGATCTGCTGTGGAACTGAGTATGGACCTGAATATCCAGTGCAGTGTAGTTTTTATTTTTGGTAAGATGCGATACAACGCTGTCAAACTTGTTTGATGACAAAGATTTGAAAAGTCAGCGTCTAGACGAAATCATTCTCAGCAACTGCCGCAGGGTTTCTTTTGACTGTCTTTCACGTTTGGACCTTTCTTTAAGGCATCCTCCTCGGTTTTTGCCACTGGCTCTTGGGACAGATGTCTCTTGCTGTCACTCACAGCAGGGTTTCAGTGGGCTTTGAGAGTGCTGGAAGAGGATGCAGCATGGAGAGTAAGCGAAGGGTGTAGAACTGGCCCTGTGGGGGGATCACCTGTTCTGAATGGAGTGATATAGTCCAAAGGAGAAAGGAGAGGGTGGAAAAGGGGGAGTGAAATGAAGGGTGAGAAGGGTGAAATGAAGCAAAGACAGGAGTTTTTGGTGAACATGTGTCATGCACAGCTGCTATCTCAGTGCCTGCCAGCAATACTTCAGGCCTCAACTGTGGGAACAGCAGTCCGGAGGGTGTCATGGGAGGCATGCAGGGATGGAAGGCAGATAATATGTGAGGGCGATAGTTGTATAGAACTGCTTTAGGTCATAAGAGTGCAGTAAGGTCACAAGGTGATCGAAGAAAAAAGTGGTTAAAAAAAGACAGTGGCAGAACAATACGAACATATGTATATGTATGTCCATATACAGGATTTGTCTCACATTCTTAAATGATACAGATCTTCCATCAGTCTTACTAGTCTATGATAACTTTTACTGGACCTACATTACTGCAGTATGAGTCCACAGGGACAAAGCCAGTAAATTTATGGTACCAGGTTAGTGAGTGGTAAAGGGGCAGACTGTGGGAATGAATAAAAGACTGTGTGGGTAAAGCTTCAGTTGCTCTCCCAAAGGACCTCTTGATCATCACACTTGCCCCCTGGAGACTATGACTCAGGTCAGTGCTCCCCTTCTTCCCATCACATGCTTAACATGCCAATGAGAGAGGTGTGGGGAAGAGCATGCACACACACACACACAAACACGCAGGAAAGCCTGTGAGGATAAACCAATAGTCTTACTCACTTATCATGTTTCATCAGCACTGTGTGTAAAGAGTTTAGTCACTTTACACTCATCAAACTCTAAGAGGAAGAAAGGCACACTATTAAAATCTATCTTTAACCCAAATGACCTCAAGTCAGTTTTCATGCAGAAAAAAACAAAATCCACTTCCAACTGTCCTTCCTACTACCAGTCCTTGCCTCTTTCCTCTTTCTGGCAAACTGTTTGCTGCATATCACTGTATCACCAATGTCTTTAAGTTAAGCAACGTGTTCAAATCCAGTTCATTCCATCTGGTCACATTATAAACATTATGTGTGTGGACTGAGGCATGCATAATTGGCGATTTAGATGGAAGTGCAATACATCCAAATTCCGCTTTTAGGAGTCATGAATTTTTAATTTTAGAACTGGCTGAAATTCAGAACTGCTTTGTTACCCAACCCTAGGCCTCATTAATAAATGTTTTCTTGATTTGCATGTAGACTAGACACCTATAAAACTGCAGATGTTAATGTGTTGGTGGGTGGGTGTCTTATCTAACAGCGAGTTTTTCACTTCGGGACTGGTAAGCCAAGAGGGGACATTTTGGAAGTCCCCTGCTTATTATGCTTTAAATCATTTGTAAAATCCTCAGGTGAAGTTAGTTACGTTTTTGCCAAGAGCAGAGCTGCAGGTGTGTGTTTAAATTCATTGTCAGCCTCAGAAGCTCAGAACAATGCGTGTGTGTATGTGTGCTTGTGCCATAAATTCCCACTATTATTTGCTTTTAGAGTAGTTTAACTCATTAACCTGCTATGCACTACTCTCTTGCTTCAGCATGATGAAACACCCACAGTTTTCTGTTTATATTTCCCATAACTCTGCCAACATTTAGTGTGCAGGGCCTACTGACTGGGTTTTTTTAGGGGCATATCTTCTCCATTGTTATACTTGTCCAAAACATTGTTATATTTGTGCTGTACAAGTAAAACAAGTGCAAATACACTATATACCAAAATAAATTGACAATGCTGTTTTAGTCAGTTTCTGAGAAAATCCTGCGTCAAACAAAGACATGCTCGTGCTCATACACATTCCATACATTTCAGAAAGACCAGCAATCTACCTTCTCCTTTCAGTATGATTAGAAAGAATGAACCATTCAGACGAATTTGTTAAAATAATATATTTATATGGAATAGGGGGGAACACGAAAGCAAAATCTACAATTAATACACCAATATACACAAAAAAAGCTTTAGAAATCAAGCTCATATATGAATCAAGGAGGGCATATCAGGTCTCAGCTGACAAAATTATTATTATTTTTTTTATTTTAAGACTCCTCTATGAGGACTTGAAAGTATTCTCCTTTCCAGAATGGATGCAAATAATAGTGCAACTAAATTAAATTAATCGTATATCTTGCAGAATGTGTTGTCAAGCCTGATTGGATTTTCTGTTGCTGCACATCTCACAGGTGAAAATCCATGTCAAACCCACCATGTTTGGCTTTGCTCCTCTGTGCCCTTGGAGAAAAGCCAGAATTCTTCAGTACGCCACATCACCAAGGGCTTGATCCCATCATAAGATCACAAAGACGAGCAGAACTGAACAGTGTGTAAAATGACTGTCGCTCTGTGTGTTTGTGTGTGTGTGTGTGTGTGTTGACCCACTTTAGAGCTGTAAAAGTTCTCCCCTCTCTGCACTACCTTCTCTAACTCTCTCTGCCCTTGCATCCTAAGGCTGGAGCGGTGGCTATGGCAACACTGCAGTAGTGAGCAAAGAAGAAGAAGCTTTTTCTTCTTCTTCTCGTTCCTTTTTTCCTTTTCTCTCTATCTTTAGTTTTTTTTTTTTCTCCTCTGTCAGCTCAAGGCTGTGTCACGGGTATGCATCTAGATGTTGTCTTTATAATTACAAAGATCCCTATCTTCTGATTTATTTAGCATGCCTTTGGGATTTTTCCTCAGCAGTGAGATTCTCATTTAGCCTAATTTGCATCAAATTACTTTTTCTCACTATTTCAGTATGGTGGGTATTAAAATGGCTAAGAGTAAAACCATATAAACCTTATTTTGGCACATACAATTTGTTTTAAGAGACTGACACATTGCATTGCACTCTCACAGGACTATTCGTTGGTTGTAATGGCTGCCACTAGTAAAGGATCCAAAGGACTATTAGGATGCTGTCCTGAACACCCTGTTGTTGTTAAGAGATACTGTTGTTGTGCTGTTGACTCTCTTTTCAGCTTATGCCTGATTCCTAGATAACACCTCCTCTGGCCATGTTGGTGTGTGTTTATGTGTGTGTGTGTGTGCCTGCGTGCACGCCATCTATTTGGCACAGTCTCACTGCCCCTGCCCAGCAGTTTGAGGCTGAGGACTTCTGGCAAAGACAGAAGGGCTTTTGGGACCTGCAGCCGTATGAATTTTTCATTCACTTCTCTCCACCAACTGTCACCCCCTCTCTCCTTTTCTCTCTCTCTCTCTCTCTCTCTCACTAGTCCTCTTCCTCTCTCACCGACAAATATTGTCTCTCGCTCAGTTGGCAATAGCACACCTGGTACCCATACAAGCACAATGAGTGAACACAAAAGCATGCAGCCACACACACACACACACACACACACACACACACACACCTGCACAAGGACACACACATTCACTTTTGCTCAAACACAGCATGTACCCTGCAGACAGAGTAAACAGCTCCTAGACAATCCTAGACAATGGTGCTTGGTATTTGGCTTTCCAGTGTATTTTCTTGTTTTTTTTTTCCTCCTCCTTCTCAGGGTCCCTAAGGCCGTGCATGTGGAAAGAGGGTAGAGGAATACAGAGGAATCCTTTCTGCAGGGGAAAGTTAGACTACAGAAGCAAATACACACTGGAATTACACACATTCACACAGAGGAAACTACAGAGGAGAGGGAAGACGAACACTCAGCACCTCTGCATCAACAAACATGCAGCCTCTCCTAGCCAGTACTTACAAAACTGTAACAGTATTTTGTGATGACTTTGTAGTCATTCAGACAGACCGACAAAAAAAAAAAAAAAAAAAAAAGTAGATGACAGCACAGATTCAGCGATTAAAATGCTATATATACGCTAAGCTACACAGATAAAACAGGGAGATGAAAGAGTAAATAAGAAGTAAAGAATCATAAGGTTTTTCACTCTTGTCATTCACCTTACACATCACTTCTCTATCTGTGCACACAAAATAGACAAAACAATGGCTGTGCAAGACAACCTGACATGTCCTTTTCATGGGCCAGAAAATAGAGCTGTCAAGTGGCAGTGGCACAGCCAAGCCATTGAACCCGGACAGATTTCTCAAGCAAAATTGCCTATAAGAAGCAGTTGAACCCTGAGGCCATGACATTTTAGATCTCAGCTCTCGAGACATTTATGCTCTCAGTAGGTGACATGTTACAGTGGCCTGCTGTCCGTGCTTGGATGCATATGACTTGGCAGGTCCTAGAGCTTCAGGTAATGTCAGACATGCAGAGATGTTGTGTTATGTTATTGTGAAACCAGTTTTTGTGTCATGTGCTTCTGTGGTAGCAGCGGAGGTCTGCGTGATGGGGGCTCCACTTTTGGCGTGGATGCTGAGAGAAAGTGAAAATGCTCCATACACTCTCTGAACAGTTAGAAGATTCCCTTGATCAATTATTGATCAAAGCCATTACAAAGCTCTGCGAAAAAGTCGCAGGTGTGTAGTGTGTGATTGTTTTATGGTGGCTGTGTGCATGGGAGAGCTTTTCTACTTGTATGGCAGAAAAAGAGAGCGTTAGAAACTAGGGGGGTAGGAAGAGGAAAAGATAAAAGAAAAGATAGAAAGACAGCCACATTCTTAGATGGTAAAAAATATTTAATATCCTAAATAATATTTTAGGGTATTTTTAGATTTCTTTTGGAAAAAAGAAACATTCACTCTTAGATTTCCGTCCTTTATCTTACTTTATCTTAGCACTCTACACTCTGCTACCTGAAATGTAAAATCTAAAGTCATTATTAAAAGGAAGATCCCCCCCTGTACATTACATTTAGTCTTTGCTTTTACAGAGGTAAAGAATAGTCTTATTGTGGTGGAAAAGGGGGTAAGACGGGATACCAATAAGGTCATGACTCTTTTTAGCACTTCTCCATTAACACAGAATCTGTCACAGACTCCATGGTCTTTTAAAAAAAATATCTGCTTGAAATATTATATCCAATTGACTTTTATTTCAGTGTACGCGGGACCGAATCAGAAAATATCTCAGTATATCACAATGGATGTTGTCATGCTGTCGTGTTCCATTATTTGTTCTATTATTAACTGACCGTGGAGCAGTTCCAGGACTTGTAAGTCATATATTGCAGTCTTGGCTCTATTGACTCAGCTTAAACAGGGACATGGTCAAGTTCAGAAATTAAATATGAACAGCTCAGTCTTACAGAAATGTGTGAATTTTTTTCAAGGATGAATGTTCCTTTTTAACTGTAGAGTTAGTGGGATGGAGACTGGTGGTAGTATGCGTGTCAGATTGGACTCAAAGTCTAGGTCTAGGACTGCAGGAGTCACATGTATTAATGTCTAAACATAGAAGTCACATGTGTGCCAGCTCCAAGAAACTACTTATCTGGTTGACTACGTACCATGAGTACCAGTGGTCTAGAATCACCCACAGAGATGTAAGGTGGGGATGAAATATCAGAAACTCTATTATTTACCATATCATTGCTTTTCTATTGCCAAGCTACGTATAGTATTAGAGAAAGAGGCAACCCCTGTTTTTTTATAAAAGCTACATAAAAATAATAGTGTTCTGTTTGGTCTTAGCTTCATGTTTTTTTTTTCTTTTTCCACAAGGCTGCTTGCTTTTACCAATTCTACTAAATTCTCTAAAACACTAATTTAGTCAGTCTTACCATTGATACAGTTAGGTGGACTTGAATTTGTCTTAAAACATTTAAGGGAAACATGGTTTACTAAGAACCATATAGTGATCTGTGAACCTTTGAACATGATTGTGCAGTGCTGCACAGTACCTAATTGTTCTGATAATGGAAATGTCCTAAAAGCAGAGCAGTCTGTTTGCTGCACAGGATGATAATTGCTTTAATAACACCAAGTGATTATTAGTTCCAGCCTTTTCAATTATGATTGCCAGTGAGCAAACTGAGACACATGTTACATTTAACAACAACCAGGAAACTGACTTGCAACATTCCCAGCAACACTGATTACATATATTAGAAGTTATGAGTCTGGGACTCATAATGACAATTGGCAGTATACATGAATAGAATAAAAGACAACAACTAACCTAGCCAATAATAAGCTGATATAATCTTTTTAACACTTGTCTTATCACTTTGCATTATGTCACATACACATAGTATAAGTATTTATCTTATCACGCATTTATCATTTTAACACCCACATCTATGAAGCCACTTAATGCATTTAAGTTTTGCTGGATCTCTAAGAAAACCTCCATACTTTTTTAAAACTTCTGCACGTGTTTCTGCAGTGTTATCTCTGAAGTTTAAAAAACAATCTAGTCAGTGTATTAGTGAGGGACTGGGCTTGTTTGTCTGTTGTGTTTTGGACTGGGACTCAAGTAGAGTACTAATGGCCAATTCAAGCCAATTTCAGCAGTAATTGCAGAGCTCTTGGCATTTGGCCTTAGGAGGAGGGAAACCTGGTCTGATTGGCCTGGTCAGGTACTGAGAAACGAGACGAGACAAAAATAGATCCATTTGGCAGATGTTCATCTATGTTATAGGGACTGACTCTGTCTCAGAAGCCGGATTTGGCCAGTTTGTATTGAAGAAAAAAACATCCTATCAAACTATGACTTGCAGAACTGTAATAACATGGTAGGGATACTAATGACCAACCTATCACTTTACCTTCTAACCACAGTTGGTTTTCTGGGATAAAGACACTGAACTTCACATTTGGTTAATATAATGAGACATGAGACACACAAAATAATTTGGCAGGGATACTTTGATGCTTAGAAAACCAACAAAAAGAAGAGAGTCCTGGTGCTTTCTTTCATTTGCTCATCTAGTAAGCACAGGAGAAAATGCCCTTCCTAGTGAGGATGCAGGCCTAAATCAGATAAACCAGCAAGGCTTTCTTTCACATTTAATTCTCATATAAAAGAAAATGTACTGAGATGAACACACTACATTTCAGGATACACCATGCAAAACCAGATTAAAACAAAACTTAAAATGAAACCATTAAATTCATTCTGTTGTATTCATAGTTGCCTCTCACTCATTGAGTAACCAAAGTGAGAAATTAAAAAATGATCATTAAACATCAGTTTCAAGGATTCAATGTTAGTGTAGTTACCACACAGTCAACAGAGCACCTTCAAAAAAAAAGTCCTCACAGGGCTCAGTGGATGATGTGGTTGGACTCTTAGGGCAGAGAAACAGCTGGGAAGCAAAGCCTCTGGTGAGGGAGAAGCCAAGTTTAGAATCCTTATTATAAAGGATGTAATCTCACATTTTCTTATCTGGACATTGTTATTTTTTGCTCTGCAGTGTTCTTTTGCCTTGTCTGAAAATTCTTATTTTAGTCTCTCCTCACACATTTCACACCTGTGCAATTGCTGACCGCACATTGTCTATGCCATCATAGTGTGGGCAATTAAATCACAAGCTTTCTGTTCCCAGTTCTGTGTCTCATTGCAAAGGATTGCTTTAATGACATAAAATCTCTCTACCTAATGGAACCATTATCAACCATATAAATCTAAAGAAAGCAAGAGTGTTAAGTACAAAATAATGTATTTATTATACACTGCTTTCTTCTGTCAGCCTTTATCCTGCTGCAAACATTCCTCTCACAGTTTCCACAACGACTCTTCTCACTGTCAGGACTGTGATGCCTACAGATAGCAGCTTCTCTGTTTTCTGCCCACATACTAGGGGACCTGGTCAGACACACATTGCCCAAGAGACAAACTCCACAAACATGAGTACTGAAATTCACGCAGATGCACCTAAACGGAATAATCTACATGCATACATACATAGTCATCTGTGCAGAGGCATATTAATACATACTGAAATGCATATTTATAATAGCTATAGACATCATTTAGTTAAATATGCCGCTCTTAAGATTCCTCTGTTTTTATTTCAAGGGTCAGGAGAGAGACTCACACCCTTTCTGGATATTTCTGGGAAGATGACGACTTAATTTAAAGGATAAGTGCAGCAGCATGATTTATTTTGTTACTGAAAACTAAACAAATGTGTTAATGTGTCTCAATATAAGTTGACTTAGCTATATTCTTTTCTTTTTTTGGCCTTGTCGTTTGAACTAAAGCTACACTGTACATGTGAACCACAGTCGCTTCAGAAAGTATTTAGACCCCTTCATCTTTTGCATGTTCAGTTGTATTTTATTTAAAACAATAACATTTCCATCCATCCATTATCAACCGCTTATCCGAGGTCGGGTCGCGGGGGCAGCAGCCTAAGCAGGGAAGCCCAGACCT
>JAUYWH010000003.1:13946937-14024198 GCA_034779795.1 Ctenopoma multispine | reverse complement strand
CTCCCGACAACATAGCTCCGAGGATCACTAGACCACGCAAGCCCTTCTGCCACGACAAGGCCTCGATCCCAGAAGGGCTTTAAAACAATAACATTTTCATTTTTGTCTAAAACGTAATTAATCCATAATGAAAGTCACACAACAATGTGTACAGTTTCACAATTTCCACATGTCAGGACAAAAATGTTGAATACCAAGGAATTCTCTGTAGATCTCTGAAATGAAATTGTGGCAAGGCATATTTCAGGTCAAGGGTATAAAACCACTTCTAATGTTTTGAGTGTTCCCAGGAGCACAATGGCCTCAATAATTGTGAAATGGAGAAAGTTTTGAGTCACCAGGCTCTTCCTAGTATAAGGAAACAGGCATGAAGGGCCTTGGTAAGGGAGGTGATCAACAGTTATTCTGACAGAGCTTCAGATGGCCCCCTGCAGAGAGAGAAGTTAAGACTAGATCCGAGAAGAGATAAAACCTATTCACAAAGCATGATACAAGATGAAGACTCTTTAGAGTATAGAGGAGGCTTAAGAGTTTCTTAAGCAGATGAATGAAATGGTGAAAAGAAGGAGAGATAAAGGAAATATACTGTAAATGCTGAATGGCAGTGAGTTAACAAAAATGCTGCACAGATTATATAATGCAGTGATAATTTTTGTGGTTGATGTCATTGGCACACAGTGTGCACCACAGGAACAGGCTGGACAGACAATATTTATGTTTGTAGGACCAATTCGTTGCTGGCTTTGGTTTTGTAACCAGATGCAGATGCCACTTCTTACTAGTTTGTGAATACACTTTGGGGTGCTTACCCTGTGTACTGATTCCCCAAGTGTGTCAAACAAGACTTTCAAATAAAACAGTTTAAAGCATTTAACTAAAGTTTTTAATAAATATCTTCTGTTACCTATATTTTTTTAAACAAGCATAAAGCCTTCACTTTAAAACAGATTATTTTCCCTGTCAGAAAAAATTGCACTTTCAGCTCAGAGTGTCATAAAACAGTGATGCCACACACATTCCTACAAGTAGTCGTCTTCCTTGCTGAAAGCAAGAGGCTTCATAAAAAAACTTTTGCATCACTCTGAGGTAAATAATTTTAAGCATTTGGAGAAAAGGACTGTGGTGATAAATGGGCAAACCTGGTCACCAATAATCTTTGAGCACACTTGGAGTTTAAATCATGAGCAAAGTGACATTTTTCTTATTTCTACTTACTAAAGATCAAATTAACATCAAATTTTCCCATTTTTTATCTGATGGGAATGGACATGAGTCCCTGTTCTCCTTTCTTCTGCACATTATTGCTGCACAAAGTGAGTTTACATTCATGGCCTGTCAGCTAGCATGAACACAGCTTGCCGTTCTCCTCTGACCTCTTTTGTCTATGATGCATTTTTGTCCACAGATTTACTGCTGCTGACAGAATGTCTTCTTTTTTTTTCTTTATGTTTGTGCGACTATCCTTAGCAAACTCCATAATGCATAAATACCCCAGTGTGATGGCTGTTTTGTTAGATGCTGAAATCAGCGCGTCTGTAATGATCATGCCATATTCAAAGCAACTAAATTCTCATGTTTTGCCCATTCCACTGTTTAGCTGAACAGGAACGGAGCCTCTCGACTCTGTCTGCTGGCCTTATGTGTTATTTACACATCACTCAGTCTGGGAAGGCGAGCTGTTTGCATAAAATAGGAGACATAAAGTGAGTGTATTTTTGAGAAAGATAGAGGAAAGATGGAGGACAGATGCAAGAGAGATAGGCTGCTAGCTGATATGACTGCAGAGATGCCAGACAGTTCCACTGGAGGCTGCCTTTTTTTTTGTTGTTGTTTTTACTGATAATTGGATTCAGCGCACAGTAAGAGTTAGTGTGTTTATTTTAAAGCAAAACAAGACAACTGAAGTTATTCAGCTATGTGACATTCAGCTATGATTGTGACATTTTTTGTATATTTCAGTTTCTTGACAGACAGGGTTTGATCCTGTTTTAAGTTTAGAGGATTAACAAATACCTTTATTGAACATGAATTTTCTGATTTTTCAGAGTGGCTGCTTGATTTAAAGTGTTCTTCCGTTTGGAATTCTAATGTGATTTTCCTGAGGTAGTAGACACCCCCCACCTCGATGTCCTCTGTTGCCTTCAGTTAACCATCTGCTGGGAACGGAGCACATGGCAAAAGATGTGTTAATGAATGCATGGTTATATAATCCAGAGCAGTAATGGAGGAAAAGACAAAGAGAGGGGGAGAACAGCAGCCAGATCCACAACTCTTGACACTCCACAAAGTACAAGAGAAAGGTGTAAAAAAAAAAAAAAAAGAGTGATTGTGACACCAGTGCCCCCATGTGGCTTGAGGTGGCATTTTTTTCCTCTTCCTTTCTTTTCTGCCTTTTCAAACATGACATGACAACTGCTGCTTTCCCCTTTCTCTTTCCATAAAGAAAAACTACAGACATAGAAGCTGATATATCACGAACGACAGGCTGATATATGGATGGTATTGCTTTTTCGATGACTACTGTTAAATGGGCTGCATGCTGACACAGTATACCATACAGCAAGGACGGCAATTACAAATCAGTCCCCAGCCATTCCTTTTTCCTTCCTCCTGCCAAAGCACCATACCTGGCTCTTACCCTGGCCAGCCATCACATCCCTTATGAATCAAACAGACTGGAGCAGAAGTAAAGAGAGACAAGGACTTACGAGCACTTGGCTCTGCCTCCCTATTTTCTCCTTCCTCTCACTCTCTCCTGCAGTCTGCACATTTTTCTCTCTCCTCTTCTGCATCTATCTGTTTAGCTGTGTATGCTACTGAGCTCCCTAGGCAACTCCAAATCTTTAATTTTGTTTTCTTTGAGTTATTCCAAGGTGGACTTACTGGTGTGTTTCGGATCTGCTGCATGACCCAAGCGTGCGTGTGCTTGAGGTCACAAACTGATGGCCGGAGGTTCTCCTTCAGGATTCCCAGGGAATCCTTCAGGAGCAAAAATCAATTATGGCAAGTCGTAAATGTCCTGAAGCTGCAAAGCAGCCCCAGACCATCACACTACCATCACCATTTTTGACTGTTGTAGTGATGTTCTTTTTATGAAATGCTGTTTTATTTTTACGCCAGATGTAACGGGGGACACCCGTCACTTCACAGCTTTGAATCCAACAGTGGGCTGGGTACCTTTCTTTGTGGAGTTTTGTGATTATCACTTTTTTTAACTGCAAATTATGTCCATAAAGGTAAACTTTGTCAAAATGCATTCTTTATACAGTCTTTCACTTCACTCATTTTTATTGCTCACAGACTGTCTGTATTAATGCAAATATGTGGACTACTTTGCAATTACAGTTATTCTGAACATTACAAAGTTTGATTTGTTTTTTAAATTTGTATACAAAATATTGATATTGAGTGTCCCTGTACTGATACAATATCACCACGCACAACTATACTGTATTGATTTCTTCCCCCACACTTAAAATAAATGCAGTTAAGTTAACTGGTAACTCTAAATTGCCCATAGGTTTGAATCTAAGCGTGAAAAGTTCTTGTTCTCTATATGTCAGCTCTGTGTCAAATGACCCAAATATTTTTTCTACCACATCACCAATTTTTTTTTTCTACCATGTCGCCAAACTATGTATTTTTTACCACTTAATTCACCTAAAAAAATGTTTTTACTACATGACCCCTATATATTTCTCTAGTCAGAGGATAAATAGTACGTGTACAGAATAGTACATGTTGTTGTTTGGAAAATACAAGGGAAAACCAACCAAAATTGGACACAATAGTATAGAACTGAAAATCCTGGTTATTGCTGTCTTACAACTAACATCTGTAAAGTTGGTGAATTGTTGGAGTAAATAAACAGACTGCTGATGAGCCTTGTATTAAATTTTTCATACAGATTAAAAAATTACATATATGTTTATGGGTGACTGTTAACATATATGTAATTTTTAGACCTGTTAGATGTATTTTAAGGACAGAGTCATGTTAGCTGTTGTCACTGGCTCTAGTTGCTCTACATATTTATCAAACAGAAATATTATTAATTTTCTCTTTTAAATCCACCATGAAAGCAAAAATTCATATTTAATTTTTTTAAGCACATTTTCTGAAATGTTAAATGCTTTGATTAGAATCAAAGGCAGTTAAACCAATGTTCAAATTCTCTGACACTATTATACATTACATTATACAGTGTCTGTCTGTTTTGTATCTATTGCCATAACACTTTGAACAAGTCTTGTGTTGATGTATATAGGACTAGATGTTAAATTTAAGTCTTTATCTACAGTATGTGTTGGCTTGAGGAGAACTTGACAGATCCTTGAACTCCATTGTCCCTGTCATCATTATGTTTGAATATGCTGTATATGATAGAATTGTTTTGGGTCTTGTGTGGCTGTGAGCTGTGCTTTTTTTGCATACTGGTGACCAGATAAGTTTTCCTTTTGTGGATTTATCCATCTATCCATCTCTGCCTGTATCAAGTCATACACTAACTCTAAGAAAAAGAAAATGAAATGCCTTCAATTGGTTGAACTGTTTATGTAGTTCTTCTTGTTATATATTTGAAATATTTGGCACATTACTAGAATTCAAATGAGGTCTTTTGGGTTTCAGCGGTGCTTGTCTAAACAACGTGGATCTGTAGTGATGGACCTGCCAAAGAAGAGCTTAAGTATGAGATTGTAGATTAGCGATGTCTGCTTGAAGCTAATCACATCTCTAGTTAAAAAAAGTCCATTGTGCAAACTCTTTTTGGGATAATGACAGAATAATAAAAGTGACTTGTGAGTAAAATGCTTTGCTTTTTTTCCTGGGAATCCTCTATGTGTACAATAACAGATTATTGTAACAAATCTATAAAAATTAGTGCTTGTCTTTCTGCTTCTATGGTCACAAATAACCCGTCTAATAAAAAGCGACTACGACAAGTACAGTAGAGAAGCAATGCGGCCTAGACTCTGGTCTGCTTCACTGGACCTGAACACAACCATTTCATCTGTTAAGCCAGCAGGGCAAATCAAGTGGTCTTTATTAAAGTCACTTTGATGGATTCACCCCTGGCCTCCCCCCACTGTGATCTATTGCCTGTCCAGCCCTTGGAGGTCGTAATAAACTTGTTTAGCAATGGGGTCACTGCTTGCAAGCACAGCATGTTCTGTGTGTGTGTGTGTGTGTGTGTGTGTGTGTGTGTGTGTGTGTCTGTTTGTATGTCTGTAGGTGTTTTTACTATATGCAGCTGAGGTCTATTGTCACTACCAGTGTGTTTTACATCCATTGTTGCTGGCACCGGATCCACTTGATATTTGTAGTTCTCTTACTGAATATAGCATGGTGGCATCATATATTTATACACACATTTACTGTAAGATTTGATCACATGGACACAGTAGCAGCACTGTTGTCCCTTGGAGTACTTTTAATGTCTTATGCAGCCACTGTGTATTTTCTAACAGAGTAGTAAATTAAAAGCAGTTCAAACTGGGGAAAGTCAGTATCAAATTTAGTGAAGCTATACTTAGAAAAGTTATTTATTTGTAAAGACAACCGATTTCCTTTGTTCTTTTTTTAAAATCCTAAACAAGCAAAACATGTCACAACACTGCAACTTGGCTCACAGTTTGTTATTCTTTATACCTCATTTTGACCTCAAATGGAGCACACTTGGGAAATGCATTAGACAAAGAGAAGATCTTTAACTATACTATCTCTCAGTGAATCAAGCACAACAATTATCAGACATTGTAGGCTCGCTGATGTCCTTGTGTGTCATCTTGCAGTTAGCAACGGCAGCTGTCGCCAGCGTACACCGGCAGATACAGGTCACCATTAGCTGAGGTGAAACCCATTCGCTTTTCTAATGGGCACCACAGGGACCATTTTTATTGGATGATTCATCAGATCAATGGCGCAAGGCGGTCCTCCATTGACTTCCTGAGTCCAGCATGTGTGTCTCATTGGAGTTTATGTAGCTTACATGGAAACAAGCACCTGGCACTGTGGGTTAGAGGCACCAAACACTATATATGATTTTATTGTTTTAACAAAGAAAAAATTGGATTTACAGCTTTGTTCCCAGATGTTATTGCAAATGTTTCACTTTTGGGAGTAAATCACACCAGTGAAAGTGTATGATGTACTTTTATGAGTGAAATCTCTCACAAATAAAGTTTTATGAGAGGCGTGACTAGAAAGAATCAGGGATATTTCATTCTGAAAATCCTTTTGGAAGATATAGCAAAAGTCAAAGCCTGTTATTTTGCTGTTCTTTGTGGTGTTGTTTAAGAGTAGTAAACTACTGAAGTTACTGTAGGTTAACTTATGTTATACTGTGTATAGCTTTGTATTTATTTGAGATATAATCCGGTGGAACTACTGAAGTAAAGTTACAATCTAGCCATTGTTAACATCAAGGGGTTTAACATCACTATCCTGTATATCAAACATAGCAAATATTGTTAATAAATCATTTAGAGTAAAATTAAAACTTTTAAACAGTACAGTCACAATAAACCTTTTTACAACAAACAAACACAAAAAAGTGTTCATACTTTAATATAAAAATAGGTACTGGAAAATAATTGTCTCTGAAGCTGTTTTATTAACTGAAATGCATTTTGTTTTGAATAAATGCATACTGTAATTTGACTTGACCAGTTCTTCTTTCTTCCTCTCTCAACTGAGCAATCGCCATTAAAATATTCAAAATAAATTTGTGAATAGATACATATCCCCAAGCATTTGCAAAAACATCCTTCCAAGTTGTCCAGAATTTCCTGGTTATTGTTCATTATATTAATTGGGGCTGACATTCACTTCGTAATTTCACGTCACATGTGAGTCATGTCATCAGAAGTTTGCAGGGCGCACCATCATAGTTGTCATAGTAGCCATCAGATTTGGACCCTTCCAGTAGTACCACTTAATACCATTGTAGCGAACCACACTGGATGAGGCTGGGTAATATATGCCATTCAGGTTAGATGGACCACAAGCTTCAAACCACCAACCTGGAGGAGAGGATATGTGTCAGAAAGTTCAAGGCTGAAGTCAGAATCGATTGAATTGAAGCCCATGAAATATAAAACCCAAATGTATAGCTGTAAGTCAGCAGTAACTTTATAGTGGTGCAGAGGGAAAGTGAAATACACTTTAAATACACTTGAAATTTACAGGGGAGTGGATAGAAATGTATAACAACGTAAGTTATAAGGAGAGACAGATTGAGACGGGTCGTTGATGAGTAGCAGAAGTTGAGTGAACCAGTCTACCTCCAGATGCAAGCTGTGCACACTTGCAGGTGCAGCGGTCGTTGTCTCTGTCCTTGGTACTGAACTGGGTGCCAGTGTGGGTGAGGCTGCTAGTCCGCCCTGCTGTGCCACTGAAGCCTTTGGCATGAAGGCTGGATTCGGGGGAGAGGAGAAAAACAGCAATAAATTTTAGCAAAAAGCTCAGCCACAGGCATGTCTGTTGATTGTTAAAAACTATGCTGTGCAGCTTGGCTAGTTGGCGTTGAGTAGTTAGTGCCCAGAAACAGTTTGAGGTTCACAATCTCTGAAATCATCTGTTATGTTGGTAAACACTGAACACGGCACAATGATGTTTACCAGCTCGTCTATAATTTTTTAATACTACAGGATATAGGGAGGCGAAATATCTGACTTGGTCAGACAAACTTTCTTTGACTCACCGAGTTGGTCTGTTATGCTGCTGCACATGAAGCAGTTTGTAGCACACTTTTAATCTTTCTCTCTTTTTGTCTCAGTTGTCAGTGCTTCTGGGCATGCCTGACATTGAAATTTCATTTTGGCAAACGGAGCTAATAGATGACGTCTCAAATGGGGAAATTTTTAGTGCACCTCTCTATTACAGCTCCTTGTTATTTAGAGTCTATGTCAAGAGGTGTATTTGCTTAGTGCAGTATCACATTCAAATAACCCTTTATATATTACTTTACAATTAAAGATAATAAAGACATTTAAGAAATCAAAGATGATCATAACCTTTACAGGTGAACCACTGCAGCAACGCTTTTAGTATATGCACAATACTTTGTAATACAAGGCGCCATCTTTTCTGTGGTTTCCACTGCTGCCAAACATCAGTACAAAACTAAACTAAAGAACTTCTCATTATTTTCCTCCGTGCTGTGCTTTGTGGAACAAAAACACAGAAAGAAATCTCTGCCCAAGTTAAATTGATTTGCTCAATTATTTTTCACACAGTGGCTCAGTAATGGAGTGTCTGTGCATGTGTTGTATGTGTGTGTGTGTGTGTGTGTGTGTGTGTGTGTGTGTGTGTGTGTGTGTGCATGTGTGTGCATGTGTCTGTCCATCCATCTGTGTCCATCTCTGTGTGTGTGTGTGTGTGTGTGTGTGTGTGTGTGTGTCAGTACTGGTTTGAAGAGAGTGGGCGAGGGGGTCAGCCCTGCTGTCTGGCCTCTCCTCTGCCGTGTCATTCTGTCTAGTTAGTACCAGACTCTCCCCTGAGTTATGTGACCCCCCTCTGTTGCCCAGGGCACGCTGTCTGTGGTGACTAAATGAAGAATCCTCCTCTTGAATTTGTAAGTTCACAAAGCAGGACAGCACATCAAGAGGGGCAGCGCGACAGGAGTTTGAAATGACATTGGTGGGGCCGGGAATAATGATGGAATAGCAGAGAGTGTGAAATAATACATGAGGGCATATTATGTTAGACAGCATTTTGGTGACGTGAAGAAAATTAAAAAGTTCTAAATTAGACGAGACAGCAACCCACAAGCTACATGATATCATCTTGCAAAGGGTGGCCTGTGGACTGGAAGAGTTAAAGCTACTCTCCAAAACATTTGCATTAGTCAAGACTTCCAGATGTATTAGTTCAACTGTTCCACCCTCACCACAGACCACAGACCGATTCTCTTCAAGGTGACTGTCTTCTTATATTATTGTATCATTTAATGACAAATATACTGTTACATAAAAAAAAAAGTCCTACCATTGGTTTAACAATAAGAAACAGCTTTTCTTGGCTACATCAAAGGGGAAAGTTGTCTGTCATGCTGATGATTAATGTTTTAATAATGTTTGTGAGTTTTAGGTGAAGACCTCCATTTTGCTCTAGGGAGCACACTGGATGCCGCTGAGTAAGCTTGCTTTGGCTGACCAGCTGCATAGCACCGTAGTTCTGGCTTGGGATTTATAACATAAACCCACAGACGAAGCCAGAGTCTTCAGCATGCTAGTAAAGCCGGTACATATTGAACTAGTTAAAGTTCAACGGAACATGATCTCATAGGTAGCGGGCTACAGAGGTGATTATATTCATTCAGGTGCTTCACCTCACACAGTGTAGCCTGAAGCAAAATTGTGAAACATTCAGTTTCATCACGCTAATTATGTGGAACAAACTCAGGCAAATTCAATTTGCTGCACTACTAGGGATCTTGGAAAGCATACACCTACATATGATTTATCATGTCTCATAACACCAGTCCCCATAAACATCCACAAAACACAGGCAAATTCCCGTGAATTCATATGAAATCTAAACTGAACTATTTTGGGTTCTAGTTTATTTCCATCTCTTTTGGAGGAAGCACAGCTTCAGCACACCCACGTATAATCTTGTTAGTGATTGCAGGGTTACCGGGGAGCTTTGTTAAAGTTGTCAGTTCCTGGCAGGGGCAGGTATTGCCAAGCATTCCTGTTATACTCCAGTGGATGTGGCTTCCTTTGGGGATTTTTCAGGGGCAGTGGTAGCCGCGGTGATGGGAAAAGCAAAATGGAAGCAGACAAAGGGCTGCACACCCTCCACTGAGCTTATCATTTTGAATGACATTCTTAAAAATGGTTCAAGTGGCTCCTTAACTTCAGTGTTGAGAAAAGTTAAGAGAATGAGAAAGTAAAAAGGAATATGAACTGTTGATAATAAGTTTCTAATCTGCCGTGATATTATGAGTGTTGTACCCTGGAACTGGATGATTTAATTATAATTGAAATTGTGATTTTTTTTTTCTAAACATCATTACAAGCCAGAATCAAGTCTGCATTTTCAGCTATTTTCAGATTAAGTTCTAGTCTATGCTGTGAAGTTACCTGTAGTTGTTGTCTTCTCCATCTATGTAGAAACGATCATAATGTGAGAAGGCTTCGTTCCCTTCTCTGTCTTTTAGCTGGATGTGCAGACTGTATTCCTGGGAGCTGGTCAGCTTGTGAATGATATCATTCCCAAGCCAGTGTTCTCCAGAGGGTTCTCCAAAACCCTGGATTAGACACAAAGTGAGAGATGGAACAATGGAGCAAGAACATATTATAACAAGTGGGATGATTTTACCAGCAAGCTGCCAAGTGTTTTTGGAGTTAATATGAAAATGGACCTCAATTTAAAAAGTCACATTCATCATTCTGATGGCCTAAGACAAGAGGTTAGTCGATTGAGACTTTAATTTACGCTAATATCCTACCAGTGCTCCATTTGGACATGGAACACTTGCAGTAAAAAAAAAAACTGGCTTTGTGGACTGATTCACTGTTTATTTTTAAAACTTGACATGAACATAAGTTTTCTATCCAATGTTTGGCAACAGAAAGCAACATTTAATGGTCACTGATGTAAAAATAAACTTTGCAAGAACACAGGAAATAATATATTGCATGGAGAAAATGTTGTACTATGTTTTTTTGGGGGGGATACAGGCAGGTGTAACATAACAAACGCACATGCTTCCATACAGGGCAGGGGGTCACCAAATGGTTTGATGAGTTTGGCAATGATGAGATACAGATGTTATAGCCTTAGAAATCAACACAGCACAACCAAATTGAATGGCCATTGGAATCAAAACTTGTCCAGTCTATTTATATGGTAAATTGCTTTTAAAAAGATATCAAGGATTGTTGTTGCTGTTCAGCTCAGTAAATGACGGAGTTAGCATAATTATATGCTAATAATATGCTATGATTATTTGTTAAAATTAGAGACAGACGTATGGTTGCATTCCCTCCACTGAGCTCAACTTAAATTACATCACTTTAATGGTCCAAGCGATTCCCTAACTTCAGTGATTGAGGACATAAAGAATGTGAGAATGAGAAGATATAGTCTTGTATGATGTAGATAAGTAGCAGTTAAGCAGTAACTAACAAATGCTAGTAGATAGTAAATAACAGTCAAAACCCTATTATTTCTTTTATATTTAAGTAAATAATATCAATATCCAAATCTTCAATCCGTCTGTGAAATTAAATTAGCAACAGAAAGCTAACATAATATTAGCTCAGCATCCCTTCCCGGAAAACTATAGCTCAAAAATATATGAAAAAGTTCAAAGACTTAGGTCCAATACATTTGTTTTTTTTTTCTTTTTTTTACTGCTGTTGCCAGTGATTTGTAAGACATTCTGGGCATTACATACCCTTTTTCTTTTGACTCTGCCTTTGAAGGTCCTCAGGCATAGGAGGGGAACTATGAACAAACATGATGGTATGGTGGCGGGAGCATCATGATCTGGACACTTGAATTCCCAAGTTTATCAAGGTATCCTGTATGATGACAGGATGGCTGCAAGCTAAAGCTACGAAGAAACGTAGTGATGGAGCAGGGCTATGACCCTAAACATAATAATCCAAAATATGTCTGACCAACACTGGACAAGGAAATTGCAAACACTGACATTACTTTTTCTTGCAACCGTATGTGCATAAAGGGGTAGAACAGAGAAAAATAACAGAATATGAACGCAGTGTTAAATGATAACAGGTTGAAGGCACAAGAACCTGAATATGATTTTGCATTAAATGAAAACAGATACAGTGGGCCACGGCGTCATGACTTTGACAGAAATATTTTACAGTGGGACTGGATGTCGTCAAGTGAGGGAAATGATAATAACTTGCAACATTCTATTTAAATAGACGGCTTAAGAAAAGGGATGAATGTCTTCAGTTAAGAAATCTCACAGAAGCTGATACTAATGAATTTGTGAATGCATGTCAACTGACACTCAATAAGTATAAGACTCATTATTTATATTATTACATTTTCAAGGCAGAATGGAGAATAACCAAACTCTACATGTGCAGATGTTAAGCATCTTTTATCCATTTGAACGTAAGGACACGTTTTCTCCTCCTTTACCTCTGAATTCTTACTCACTTTGTCTATCTGTCACACTGTCTGTTTGTTATTGTTCTTAAGTGAGAGCAAATATATAGTGAGAGCCTTAGAGCATTTGTCATTTGACCGGCTTGAGTGCAACATTTGACTTACGGCAGTTTCTGAGAATATAAAGTGCAGACCAGGGCAGTGAAGCATTTTAGTACATATGTTATCTGCTATCTGCTGTGGCCCATGTGCTCCCATGCCCCAACTGGAGCCAAATATTTATCATCCACTTGTAACAATATTGTTCTTGAAAGTTCTCTCTCTCTTTCTTTCTCTTTCTCTCTGTTTTCAGTGAAGCGGGGCTTTTTATCTCCATTTCAAACTGTGGTAAGTGATTTGTTGGCGTGGGTGAGAGACAAATTGTACTCTGTTCAACCAAAAACCCAAACTAACCTCCCTCATTTGTTGTGCACGTAATTTGACAGACATATGTTTTTCTCTGTTTCTTCACTTTTCAGCCAAACACACTGGAGCAACTGTAGTCTCCTGTGTCCAACTGTATTATATCCTGTTTGTGTTTTGGGATTTGCATTTGGAAATGTGACTTTGATCACCACGTTCATTTCCCTAGGCAGAAAAGCTATTGTGATCCTGTAGATGAATACAAACAGTAGTGCTCAGTGGGTCTTTGAAATATATGACGTGTGTTTGTACATGAGCATGTGTACATATGTGTGGGAGTATGACAGGGGCCAGGAGTAAGAGCAGGTGCAATAACATGAGGGGTGGTAGAAAACACGAGGGCAGCCAATTACAACAACCATAGGTCACCTGGGATCATACGCTAGCCAGTCTCCCACAGCTGCCCATGTCAAACCACCTCTTGATAGTTTTTGGAACCTCCTGTCCTGTCCCCCATTATCAGTGTAGGTAGTTGAGACTGATAATGACGAACCCTATAGTAAACCTACTGTCTGCAGAACTCACCAATTTGTAGTCCCTCCATCCACGATAGAAGTCAAGTGAACCATTTCTGCGATGTTGGAACACCGTCCAACCGCCACCTCTAGTCTTCATATCACAGAACACCTGTGAAAATAAAGGAGATATCGTATTCATAAGTTGCTAGGCCGGGTTATTGCACGTCAGTGCTTTTAAAGAACTGAGCAAAATGCGTTTGTATCATAAAGAGTAGAAAAAGAAGTGTTCTGTTTTTAGATCAGGAATCTTTTTATCTTTAAAGTGGCAACAATGGTAGCTGAAAAGCAGACAAAAGATTGACATGTTAACATTTTACCACACACAGATTTTCCACAATAATATTCCACATTCAGCAGATAAACCGCATTGATTTATAGTGTAGTCTTGTTTCAAGCCATCTTATGAATTTAAATCTAATATTCAGACTCACATCAACTGCTCAGGGAACTATTTATCAGTGAAATGTTCCACTTTGTTAACCATCTTACCACTAACTATCATCTGGTACTTAATAATAATCACGGACTCTGCTAATCCTCTTTGGGGACTCTTGAAGACAGGTGGTGTAGGTGGTCGTCAAGCCAGGAAGACTACTCAGAGTTTCGTAGTGACGCCAGAATAATTTAGAGAGTCAGGTGACAATTCTCAGTGCATTACAAGTGACTTCTCTCAGATTACACATTCAATTGATCCAAAAAATAACTGGTATAGATTTACACTGTACTTATATGGCATAAACAAAGCAAAGCTGTTCTATTTCAACATTTAAAACTAGAATTACTGCATTGTGGTTGTATACCTCTGCTAACCAGTTACGTTGCATGTTTGTCCAGACTTATAATCTAAAAAGTTTAGTCTAAACAGATATGTGTGGCAGAGATATTGAAATTCCTTCCAGGCATTTCTCTGATATAACATTGACAAGAATGTGCCATACATGAGGTCACAGTGAGCTTGAACCCTTCAAGGTCAAAGGTTAGGACAAAATCTAAAAATGTAATTATCGAGTGAATAGTTGTGGCAAATTTGAAAAAAATTCCTTCAACACATTCCTGACATATCAGTTCAGAAAGATTGGAAAAAGTTGAGGTCATTCCGACCCAGACCACTGACCTCTGCCACCGAAATCTGTGAGTCAAATTGGACAGTTGCCCCAAATTTAAAGGAATTCCCTCTAAGCGTTCCTTAGGTATTGTGTTCACCAGAATTGGGTGGCATATTTAATAATCCCTAAATACTAACATGAAGTTGTGGAACCAAAAATTTTTTTTCATATCAGCACCATAGTGTTAAAAACAATGGGCATTTAAAAAAAATATCCACCCGTATTATTAATTTAGTTTCATAGTTCAATCAATCCCAAGTGTGTATGTCAGTAAACTGATATTAATTCCAAGATTTCACAGAGGAGCAATAAGGGGGGAGAGAAGTGTCAGATATGACGAGAAGAAATGAAACACTGTAGTTCCTCTGTTATTTGATGGATGCCTTGGAAGCCTTAGGAATAAGGGGAGGAACCCAACATTTCACATTGTCACGCAATGATATGACCCAGGTGGAAACGAAACACCAAAATATCAGCGTGTTCTCTCATCCCCCTTAGTAGGGGGTTGAGGGGGTTTGTGGTTACACTCCTTGTTTTTTTTTGCCTTACTTGGCTGCACATTTTGCCATATGTAGATGTGTTATGAAACAGGAATAAATTGTACTTATTAATCTGGTGACAGAATTTGAAAATTAAGACTTGTTTTACATATTGAAAGTATTGAATTGGACATATTCCAGCTCACCTTGGGTATTGTGATTAAATGACTGAACTTCTCCCATGGGTGGTAAGATTAGATGCTTTTTGTTCTTAATTGAACAAGTGCATTGAGCATATTGTACCTCGGGCTTGAGCTAGGAGTTTTCCCTGTGTCTACACAATTTCGTGACCTCAAATTACAGATATTATCTGTGACATTTCTGACTCAATAACAACCTCTACAGCCTGCAGTGTGGACAATTACAGATGAAATTGAATTGATTTGCTTGGCCTGTTGCTTAAATATTTTCCACCAAACAAACCACCCTGACCTGTCTTCAAGAGTCATGCAGTATAGATGCTGGTATGTGGACAGAATCCCAAGGGAGAGTCTCTATTTTGACATTGCAACTGACTATTTTCTGCTAGAAATGAAATGAGAGTTTGCAGCACTTTCCCAGAATAGGAAAACTAAATCAAGGTCAAAAAGCACTTAGGTCTTTTACCTCAGAAAAGAGTACAAACCGGCAGTAAGCTGTGATTATCCTCTTGCACATTAGGCTAATGGTCTGGCCTTAAAAGCATCACACTGAATACAGAAAGAAGGTCTAGAAATAGAATTCTCAATTTTAGTAATTTCCAAAATGTGGTTGTTACTCTGATTTAGACCAGATTCATCCCTGATATTCCAAATTCACTTATTAGTCAGCAAGAAGTCACTTAAGGCCAAATCCATTACAACAAAATGCAAAAATCCAGACAATTTAAGCATTATTATGATTTAAAAAAGAAAATGATAATGTGGTTATTATTCTGTGAAAATATGTGTTTAATTTTATGAGCCCTGTGCATATGCAGTACTCGAAAGAATGCATAAATTGGTTTGAATTTTTGAATTATTTGGTTTGTAAACATCATGAGGATTCACAATCTTGATGATTAAAAGTTACACAGATGAATGCATAGATGTCTCGTAGAGCCAAATCTGCAGTTCACACATATGGACATGTCTTTTGTTTCTGATCCAACTGAGAAAATCTGCTGTCTGCTGTGAAAATAGAGCAGTTTGTGTCTGCCCCACTTTTATGCAGCCGCCCAGCTTGCCAGCCACATTGGAATTAGATGGCGTAGATTAAAAGCAGCAATAATTTGTAGAGTACTAACTTGCATCTGTGGAAATGTACATTGGCCCTAGTTGGCAGGAAACACATGGCACTAGTCTCTAACACCTGGATGCCTTGCCCACAGGAAATGGAGAGGAAGAATAGAGAAAAACAGAGGTGGCAGAACCAGCAAACTAGACAGAAAGTAATGGATAGCAAAAACACATTTCACTGTTATTTTTCTTTTTGTGTTTGTGAGCTCTGAGAGTAAAGATATCAGCCAAGAATACCAGCTTTGAGTCAAAGAAAGGAGAGCCTGCTGGTGGGTGCCACGGCTGAGTTAGCAAAGGCTACCTACTTCAGGTCAGTGGAGGTACTTACTAAGCTTTTCTGACTGCATTCAGCAATGCACACTCATTGACCATGAAGCCTGCAGGGTCTGATGCTTATTATTTTAGCTCTCTAAAACCCGCCAATGCATTTGCAAGCTCTATACCAAAATCATATGTGTGTAAGTTTTAGTCAGACTATGCAAAGTCTGCAAAATGAATACAAGTAAAATTATTCCAGTTTTCAACACTGCAAGTTGCAAGGATAAAATATCTTACAAGAAAAAAGTCACGTCACAGTCAGTTAGATGATATTTGCAACAGAAGTCCAGTGGCCTTTAAAACCTTACTACCTTGATAGTCTGATTGGAGTTAGGGAGGCGTATGTTATACATTCCACTCTCTGTCACTCCAGATCGCAGAATCTCCGCACAGTCCCTGAAACTAAGCAGCTCCCCCTTGGACGTGTTTGAGATTTCTGCAAAAACATGCAAACATCTGTTTACAGACAAGCAACCTTACGGGGTTTTGCTCACAAATCCCAACCCCATATGTGAGTTCTCTTGTAATATTAAGCTCTGGCTACGGCTCTGGCCGTATTGTGTGTCCAATTTGACTGATCTAGGTGATATTTATCAGTTTCTGTCACAAATTTCATCCTCATTAACAAAATTCAAATCTTTTGCCTAAATGAAATTCTGGGATTTACTAATGCTATATGCTATACTATATGAACACACTATACAGTATATCGTATGCTAAATACTGTACTAGTGAATTCATGTTCTATTTCATAGTGACTGTATGTTTTTTCTCTTGTTATGTACATTTGTATCTCTTGTTTAAAATAACTGATATTGGAAGCACAAGTTGCTCATCCACAAACAGTAAGCCCCTTACCATTGCAATTGTTGACCATAGCCAACAGCTGCTGCACAGTGTCTGTGAGTGTGGCCTGCTGTCTCTGAAGTAAGGTGCTGTTGAGCGTGGAGCTTCCCAGTTCACCCTGGAGCTGAGTGACCAGTTGACTTTGACTTTCCAGAAGCTCTTGAAGCTGCTGCTTTTCACTCTGCAAGCCCTGCAGCTCCCTCCCATACCGTGCCTCCAGTGCTAAGAGCCTCTGTTCCAGAAAACTGTCAAAGACAAAAATTAACTGAGCGTAGAAATGTCTTAATTTAAAAAAAGAAAAAACTGAAAAAAATCAATTTATTTCTTTACACTGGAGAAGAATAACATTCTGAAGACTTAAAACTGGATTGTATGAATGTGTAGGTGGAGGTGCACAATCCATCCATTCAGCATTTACCTTTCACAGTGGGTGTTGCACAAATTGGCACATTTACATCAAGATGACTAATATAGATAAGCACTATCGTCTCACTGGGGTCATAACACAACAACAAAGCTTAACACCTGCGCTGCAGCAGCACTCACAGATCTGAATGCTAGGCCTCTTGATTGTATGTGTGTGTCTGTGTCTGCACAAAGTGCCACATCCCATATCCAACTGAAGATCATTAATCTCAGCAGCCTGATCTTTATGGCTCTGACTAACGACTCTGCAGCAGTTATTTATTGAAACAATCAAGCCACCCAGATCGAACAAGCTACTTTTTTGCCCGGTGCACATGCAGCTGCTATGCTAAATGTGTATCCTGAATCTCTCACTTAAGTCATCAACTCAGTGTGCGGCCTGGATAGGGGAGCTGGATCAATTCTAATCATTTATAACATCACTTCCATTTTATATTTGCTTTGTGGGAGAACACTGAATAAAAGTCGCAAAGCAAGCTAACAAATTGGTCTCCATTGTGTGTATTTTGCTCAGATGAACAGACAAAGTGTAGAGCACTGCAGTAAGCCAGCACAATAATATTTAAACAGGTAGGGGGGTTGACAGAACTAATATAATATTTTGGATCACATTGCATCCTGGACAATTAAACTGTTATGTTTACAATATTGTGATATCTATTTTAATATATATTTTGCTCTTATTCTGCTTTCAATCTTTCTGCATAGTACGACACTTCTTGCCAATGCTATTTCACATATAAAGCCTATGAAAACAAACATGTCTCTGAGCTCTTTTTAGTTTGGCAGCAGTTCAAAAGCTAGATCCATGCCGTTAATGCTGAGAAGCAGTAGCCCCTTACAGCCACTGCAGTCCTTAGTTCCATTTTATTCCACAGCTGCCTGGCTGCAAATCCACTGTGACCTTTCTATTTTCATGTGTCCTGTCATGGTGTTTACCCTTCTGAAGATGTATTTGTATATTTACATGTTACAGTTATGTCACCAACTTGAAGGATGAGGGCCACACCAGCAGAGTGGGTCAAGCAGGGCCAGATGTGTAACAGGTGTTGAAGCTGGGGCACTGTGTTCTCCCTGTCACACTTAGCACAGATGGATAGAATGATAAACAACTAAATACAAAGACTGAAAACACCCGCTCCCTTTCACATGGCGAACACCCTGTCCTTAACCCCCACTGTCCCTAATTTGACCTTGTGTTCCTAGAGAGAAGAATGGGAAACCCCTCCTAGCATGTACACAATAGGCATTATATTGTCATTAAGTACCCTGTTCATATCGGTTGGAATCATTCAACATGTTCATTTCCAGTTGTTGTGATAGGAGGAGCCGTTTCATGCATGTGCATGTACATGTACAGTATATAATGCATTCAGAGACATTACATTTTGCCTAACAGTGTGAAGTAGCCCTTTCCTGTGGTGCACAGGAAGAGATGGGTTTTATGTTTCCTACAGCAGCCACACCAGCCCATTTGAAATCAGTAAGGAAAAAGGCGCAGCTAAGTGGGTGAAGTAAATAGCGCCACCTAAAGTAACTCACTCACGTAAAATTCAACAGAAAGAAACATTATGGTAGATAGTTTTAGACAGAAGGGTGATTGCTGGCACACCAAAAAGTGCTTCTAACTACTATTAAACCATCCTAGAAAGTTGCAGTGCCTAAAATGTGCTTGACTGAATAGTTTTTTTTGTGATGTGTGAATACTCACCTGTTTTTATCACTGAGGCGTGAGATCTCCTGAGTCTGCAAGAGAATATGTTTCTCCAGCCGGTTAGTGAAGAGTGAGTACTCAAGCAGCTGGATTTCTAGTCGACTTGTGTGGTTTAACACCTACAGATTGATAAGAACAACTTGAATAAGAATAACTTTGTATGCAAGTAGAAGGATGGATGAACGTGTTGAGAGATTTAGATGATGAGACTGATGGGTGTGGTGGGGGGGCTGAATTCATAAGAAGAACCATAGGGTCAGTGTGTCCTAGCTCATCACAGGGCTCATAACGCTTATTCTCTGATCATACAATGGAAACTGTGCAACAGTTATCTTGCATGTACCAGTGTCATTGATGTTTTGAAGTTGCAGGTGGAACAAAAACATGAACAAAGCAGCGCAGATATTTGGAGAGGTTGCAGTTTCATATTGACTTTGATAAGAGAAAAAGAAAGCATGACGAGCAAAACAAGCTCAATCTGTAATAACAGCTCTGTAGCATGATTGAAGACACATCTGTGTTGTGCTACTGAGTTTTATGTTTTAATTGGCTAGTTGTCAGAAACCGAGCTCAACTCATTGTGTCAATCAGAGCCTGTAGAACCAAATACCAGCTGTCTTAAAGCAGTTGCCGCCACCTTTGGGCACGGCTTCTCAGCGGGTTACATCTGATGTACATTTAATTAGGTATTCGTCAAGTGTTTCACAAATGAAATAGTTTATTTTTGCATGGGTGTGATCTCCATAGTTGCTCATTTGGATTGGCTGCAAACTCTAGTCATTACTGATGTGCTCACCTGGGTCTCAACGTCTGTCAGTTTGCGGGTCTGCTCCGCTGATTGGCTGAGGAGGTTAGTTCCCATCTCAAGCATGGCAGCTGTCTGGGTGTGAACCGCAGTTCTCTTCATTTCCTCCATCCCAGAGCGCACATTCTCCTGGATGAAGTTTTCCAGCTGTAAAGGGAACAAGCAGATACTGGGAATATTGTTCATAATGTCAGATAGCGGAGATAATCATATTCATGTAAAGTCATGTCCCTGTATGTACACTGTCAGCTTGATGCAGTGAGAAAGTAGCAACCTGATCTGTTTTATGTAATCTCAATATTCTTAGGTACAGCGGTGAAGTCCTCAGTGCCCCCAGGGCAGCACCAACATCTCACGACCCATGAACCCATTTATTAATCAGTCATACTTCCTCAGTCAAAAATCTACCTCACATGAATAAAATGATACAATATAAACGCTTTTCAGTGGGATCTCTTAGAGCAGCAAAGGATTTTTTTCAAAAAGTTTGACCTCAACGTATTCATGTGCCGAACTTCGGAGATAGTCAATTGCTCTCTGTGATAAATCACACGCTCAGAGAAAGAAGCAGTGGCAAAAGCCCATCAAATGGTAGGGCAGGAATAAAAATAGGATGACATTCATCTTGCTCCAATAAATAGATCTTCTTATTAATGTGGTTAGTTTGAGCAAATGGCATCTGGAAGACAAATTTTGCATTTCCCGCCATGAATGTTGGAATTTAGTTTGATTTTAATGGGAAAAGGCATGTGCCTTTGCAATAAAGCAAAGTAGAATATCGAACCGGAGGACATTAATATTAATGATTTTTCATATCAGACTTCACTCGTTAAACCACATGACTGGAAAATTAAGTCTCTAAGGAGAAAGCATTCAGAGTTATTCAGCTAATGAGTAGCTATCCACAAAAATCAATGATAATTCAAATGAGACTAAAATTGTTTGTTTTTCCAATACAAATGCTCATTTCAGAGAGGGATTATGATAATGCACCGCCACCAGAGAGGGTTTTTTCTATTTTTTATGAAATATAAAAGTAGTGCTTCAAGTGAGCAAACAGAGATGAATCTGCAATTAAACTGTTTTGCCTGCTAGTAATCATTCTCTCTTTGTTTCTCGCTTCCTCTTGATCTCACTCACTAACTTCCTATTTTTATAAACTCTCTCTCTTCCTCCCTCTTGCCCCGTAAATTCATCTCTCACATTTTACTACTTATGCAGTAAAATGTCCAAAAAATAAATAAAAAATAAAAATCCTTCTTAATGGTTAAGAAAAGATTACCAAGCGGATTAAAGCCAACTCCAAAGGAAAAACCAAAGATCACTGCATCATAATCAGACTTTTGTGCTGAAGCTGCTATAAGCCACTATCCAAAGTGTTCCTATTACATCCCTCTGTGATACAGGTCACTGCAGGGGTCTTGATACACTCCATCTCCCACTGCCAACTGCTTAATTGTTGCTGTGTCACACCCTGCACTATGCAGCCAGAGAAATCACATTTGGGATGTAGCTTAGCTCTGTCTTATTGTGTCTAAGAGGGATAGAGGAGAGATGAGTGCTCAGAAAATCACTGGAATTGTGTCACTTGATATCTTAATTGTTGAGCCAATGGACACTTTTGGTCTCAGTCACAACTACAAATGATGGGAGAAACATATCTGCTGCGTGTTTTGCAAATGATAATGATGAACTGAGCACATAATAATTGTGAGGGACAGACGTGAATACATTTTGATGAGATATTGTCAATGTATTCTTGACCTTGAAATGTTCACCAAATATATGAGTAAGCATTCAGTATTTCTTTATACACCTTTTGTAGGGTCGAACCATATGGAAGGATTTTGGTTTATTTGGATTTACGATGCAAGAAAATAGAGAGGAATTACATCTACGTTACAGCGCCAACAACAATTGTAAAATGACCTATAGAAAAAGCCATAGTAACATCACTTTAAGCCACAGATCTCACTTTGGACAGTTTTCAAAGAAACTACATTGAGTTGAAGAATTCATCGTGCTGAAAATGGTTGGCAGCTGTTCTGTGGGTTATCCAGAGCTTTTTTGATTATCTTTTGTCATGCTACAGACATGGTTCCAGGTATGTCAGTAAATCCACTATGCTGGCCCAGATTGAAAAACCTCTGAAATGGGGGGTGATTTGTCTTTTCCTCTTGATGGATATTCATAGTTCCAAAAAGAATCACATTGATTTTTGTGATCCCCTGACTTTTTATGTAATTCCACCATTTTTCACTCGTCAGATGAAATAGCTTAAAATCAGCTTCTTGGTCAGAAGATGAAGAATTGGTATAGACATCATTGGTATGAATTGTTACAGCTTTCATATAGCACCACCTTCCATGTGCCCGAAACTAATGACAGTCCCATCCGCCTCAGATGTATTTGATTAAGATGATAAACATGACGATAAAGCACCTGCTTAGCATTATGTTAGCAGTGCCATTGTCATGATAGACTGCCGACATCAGCATTCAGTCCAAGCCACTGCTTTTGCTTAAGCACAGCCCCACAGAGCCACATAGCCTTGTTTAAATGTTAGCTGTTAGCAAAGCAAACAAAAGTCCATTATATACCAATCCTTGGCCAAATCAAGCTAAAGCTCTGCCTACAGTAGATACCACTAGAATTAACTAAGAGATGTTCTGTTGTTATTAGGATGAAAGTAAATGGCCAGTTTTTAAGAGCACTCAATATGGCAAAAGGAGTTGAATATTTAAGGAAAGGAAAGAAAACGGAAATCAACAACATGATTGGCATACGTCAGTATTGGCCTGATTAAATATTACTTGGCCTGCACATCAGGTCACCAAGGGTAGCCTCGCCAGCTTGATCTCTCTGCAATATTTCTGCATTAGTATAATCTGCCCAGGCTCTTAAACTAACAAAAAGCACGCTCACATCCCTTTTGCCAACCCTTCAGGGCAGCAGAAGGCAAGAAGACGACTAGATGGGGGATTGTATTGGGGGTTAGTACAAAATAAAACAAACACTAGTTTCTTCCTGGAAACCGCAAATAAATCTCTTACATTAATACAGTTCTGTTGCATTCATCTACTTGGAGATTCCTGTGCAATACATGGCAGATTAGTGTGTTCACTTTTACGTTTGTGCGTGTATGTGTGTTGTGTTTTCTTTCAAGAGGTTTGGGTGGAAGGCTCACTGTAAGGGTCACAGTGTCCCAGGGGAACTTTGAAAGAGATTGTACAAAGTTTCACAGAAAGAGCCACACACACACACACACGCACACACACACATCTGCCTCAGTCTCTTTCATATACATATCACCCATTTCTCCTCAAAGCTATGCAGAAAGGCTTAACAAGAATTCTGATGTCAGATGTCCCTTGTGCATAACTAAAAGAAAGTCTGTAAGGTCTTCCTAAGTTTGTGTGGAAATCCCACCTATCATGCGATCATTTATTTATCGCTGTGGCCTGGTGGAGGTAACTTGTTGAAAGGTTGGATCTTTGCGTCCATACCAGATGTTATGTGGAGGAAGCCTGGCAATAGAGTAAGATATGTGTAGCAGAGCTTTTTTTATAGTTGGGGCTAGGGGTGGGGGTTGGGGTTAATCTGCATCTCATGCATGACGGATGATATCACATATCTGGTTTAAAGAGAGAGACACACATACACAGAATATGTCCAAGATGACTTGAAAATATAATGCCTTTGTGTTCTCCAATTTACCCTATATTTTGTAGACAAGAAATGTGTCCACACTCTCACTACCTCTGTCTCTCAAAAACACACACAATTTGTCCTCATGGGATGCTTTCCATGGAAGCTAGGTCTCCAGTTCATAGACTGAGCATCAGACAGAGTAGGCACAAGGGAATTGAGTGAGTGCGTTTTCATATGTGTGTTTCCGACTGCGTGTCAGGAGAGCGTGAGCAAGACAGAGTTTGAGATCAGATGGTCGATGAGTCGAAAGTGTGAGATGAGACACATTCATCATCCCAGGGCTGCAGAACAGTCCAGAGAAAAGTGAGGGAGATGGATAGAGAAGAACAGAAAAAAGAGAAAAGGGAAGGTTAAAAAAAAAACATACAATTTTGCGGTTAGTGAGAGTGGGAAATGACAGAAGTGCAGGAAGAGCTCTGGCATTGAGTCAGCCAATCTAAACACTCAACACAACGCTTATAATTCGCCCGAGGATTACTATATACAATAAATATTCCGAGAGAGATGCAGACAAGAATAGAGAGACGGGTGGAGAAGGGTGGTATGTCTGTCAGCCTGTCCTAGACAATGGTCTAACAGTGATTCTGCACCCTCATGACCTTAGCAATGAAAACACTATTGTGGAGCCAATTTTAATCACTTCATTTCATTTTAGTCGGTCATAATCCAGACTAAATGGAACTGCAAAGGCCAACAGCCCAATAAGGAGACATGCTGAAATGTGTCTCCTGCAGATAAACATTTTGTTTCACAGAGGACACGTTATATTTAATGTAAGCTGAGCTTAGTATAAAGATTTTGCAGAGATCAACCAAGTCAATATTGTCTCATATAAAGAAAATACTCATGTAGAAGGTTTAAGTGTGTGAACCATATTTTGGACCGTCTGATATTAGCAACGATAGTTAATCTCTTTCTCCTCTTGCATGCAACCAGGAGTTCTGGCATCCCATTGGTCGTAAATACAGTACAGACTCACTCATACACCAGGCGATGTCATCGAGCCAGATACAGTATAAACAAAGTAAGCATGCAGGAAATCCCTGCTAAGGACCTAAATTATCAATAATGAAGTCTTGTCAAAAGATATTATTGGAGTATTATTACTACTATTATAGTATTAATATTATTAGAATACAATCAGCCTCTGATTGTCTTATGTTTCCCACAGTGTCTCAGGTTTAAGTTTGACATGTTAAAATATCCTGAAGAAGACTACATGACAATAAACACAGTAAGGAATGACAGTAAGAATGGTTTGATGACTGTGGAAAAGTAGTCGTTTTAGTTTAGCACCCTTACCTTCTGCAGCCACTGGGTGTTATTCTCCATCGCACTCGCCAGACTCTCCAGCTTTCTCTCCTGCCAGGAAGGCCTCTCCTTTTGGGTCTTTGCCTGTTTGGACTGACTCATGTCAGCCTCGGCCTCAGGTGGGGAGTCCCTCTGGAGTGTGTTTGTGACCTCGAAGTCCTTTAAGGGATGGCAGTGCTCCACCTCAGGGAGGATGAAGGTGTAACTGCAAGGGCCATGCTGTACATGGTGCTGTTGGCGCTCCAAGCCAATAGCAGCAGCCAGCAGGTAGGCCAGGTAGGCAAGGGTCACGGCCAACGGGTGGCCCATGTCAAGGAAAAAGGGAAAGGGAGAGAAGGAACGGAGATGAATAAGGTGGTAGCTCCACTTGGCAGAGCAAACAAGTGAGTTTCTTCTTTCGTCCTCTTTGTCCAATATCTTTTTTTAGTGTCTTCTTAAATTTTCCCTCAACACTCTGTGATTCTGTCTTCCTACTGTATTCCCTGTCCAGCTCCTGTTACTCCTATCACTTTCTCTTCTCCTCTGTTGGCTGTTCTTCCTCTTTGCTGTTGCATCCAGGAGTCTTCTTCAGCCCAGCTTTTGATCCCTGTGTTCCTTGTGAGGGTGAACAGAAAACACACACAGGAAAAGGGAATTGCTTCCTATTGTAGCTCCAACACTCAGCCAGCGCGTGCAGCTCAGTCCAGGAAACTAACTGTAGATTTCCCTCCTGCCATTTATCTCTCTTCTGAAAGTAGCTTTCCTCAGCGCCTTCTCTTTAAACCACTGGAGTCCATGCGTTGGTCTGGAGAAAAAGGGAAGAGAAGGGGTGGAGAGGAGAGTGGCCCACTTCAGGATGTTGGCTGAAGTGGTAAAGCTCTTAAAGTACATGGAAGGAGAGAGAGTAGTGTACCTCTCCACTTACACACACACACACACACACACACACACCTCCTCAGCACAGAATCACTCAACCAAACTTCTCTCTTTCACTTTCTCCTTCACGCCTTCAACACTGCTGTTTGCAGGGGGTTAGAAGAGGAAACACAAAGCACACTGCTCACCACACAAGCCAAAACTATCTGACAACTTTTTGCTCCCTCCCATTTTCTCTCCCTCTCTCCCTCTGTTGCTTTACAGGCAGGACCACAATCAAGTGTAGCATTGCAAAAGCCTGTTGTACAGGCTAAAAAGGTGTAATCCCTCAAATAGCAAAGAAAAACAATAAAATATTCTAAGCTTGAGTTAAAATTAAAAGCTTTCAACCACATCCAAACATTTAGCAGGAGGCTGAGTGTGCAAAAGTATGATGTTTTTTTCACATTTGCTTTGGAGCTTTGAATTTTCTCTATTTCCACATAACTATGACGTAAACATGATCAGATTTTCATGTCATTCATTCCAATTAAATACACTACAATTCATTTAGATTTATAACAATCACACATCATTTGTTCTGGAAGATTATCCAGTATTAAATATTGGCAAAAAAATGTAAACCTGTGCTTCCAGTAACTGGTGTGATCTTGTTTTGCAGCAATAACTTGGATGTTGGATTTTGATTGGCCTTGATCCATGAACTACCGGATTTCAGGTACTAGCCACATCATTTCCATAGGATTATAGGTCAGGACTTTGAATTATCCTTTCAGTTGAGCTTCTGTTTACGAATGGACACCTTAACATTTTCCTGTATTTCCTATAGAATTTGTTTGTACAACTCACTCATAGCATAATTTATAATAATAATTCACAGCATACCATCAATGATGCAGTTCCAAATCATGATACTGCCACCAACACACTTCATAGTACAACATATAACAGCATATAAAGCAGACAACAGACACTAAACAAGAGTAATGTTAGACAAGATAAAGTATGAAAATAAAGATGAAATATGAGGCAGATTTTAAAAGCCGTTTTACCTCAGGCTGTGCTGTTTTACAGCGTCTAAGGCAACATCAGATTTTCCCTAAGTAAATATAGAATTGTTTTGTGCTGAGTTTGTCAGATTTGGGTTTGAGATTTATTTTTGCTTCACTGCAGCCTGAGACGCTTTGTCTTGAACTTACGTTTTTAATTAAGTTGACACAGTTTCTCTAAAACATGTGAATATCTGTGAAGATTCTCAGTCATCCAGGTCATAGTTATCTCAAAAAAGGTTTTTCAGTGGCAAACTTGAGAAAGCCCTCTGGATTAAAGAGTGAAACATCGTAAAGGAGCCATACCAAGTCCAGTTGACACTAAAAAACATTTTTTGAGCTAAAACAGGTGATACAGACTGAAAAAGTGTAACCTTAAAGTACGACTTCAGTGCAACAAAAAGTGAATTTAGGCTAAGGCTAATTGCACGAATGAAGTTTAAACAAATATTTTATTATGCTATCCTGGGTTTCTGGTTTTGTCTAATGAAACTTTGTTTATATGGTTAATAGTGCAGAGTTTGTAGTAAAAGAAATTAAATATTTTAAGTGAATGAGGAGATCAAGTAAAGGTGCTGAAAACAAGAGAACCAGAGAGTCATGTGATCTGGACCTGAACATCAAAATCTACAAACAAGATTTGGAGACATTGTGATATGGAGGAGGAACTGTGTAAGACAGCTACTTTGGACATAACAATACCAAAACATAACAAATATTTTACATCTGCTCGGAAAAAAAAAGCCAGCTTCAGAAAGTGAATAACCTTTTTTGGTACAAATTGTTAAGTTAAAGACTTGACCAGCATTACAGCCGTGACTACGTAGTGCCGACTGTGAAACGTGGTGGGAGTGAGCTCATATAAAGCACAATGAGCGTGAAACGTGTATGGTAGAAAACATTTATAGATAAAGGTTTGTAAACTCAAATAATGAAGTGAAATGAAGTTTCACAAAACTTGGTAGGAGAGGATTTTTTTTTTTTACATGACAACTTTCCCAAACACACAAGAGGTTTTACGGAAGGAACAAAAGAAAGTGAAAACTGACTTCAAATCCAACAGAACACCTTCGGAGTATGTCAGAGCAGAAGGCAGAGCAATGAAAACCCTCCGGCAAAAAAGAGCTGAAAAGAATAATCTGTGAAGAATTTTAGAACATCGCTCAACAGATTTGTACAAGACTAGTCATATCTATGCCAGTGAGCATCAGCATAAAAAAAATGGGCATAGTAAATTAAAAGAATGAAATATAACTAATAAATTGACTTTTGTTGCAGTTGATTATTGAATACGCACCTTTCTTTATTGTTTAATTATACCCAAACATCTATGGTTCTAAAATTCAATCTAATAAAACCTACTTACTACTGTTTTTAGTACTGTTTCACCCAACATTTTAGTAATATTGACTTTGTGCTGACTTTTGGGTAGATGGTTTGTTGTGTTTGACACAATAGGAAAGAAGCATCAATAGCACGTGGACCTGGACAGGGTTTGCCAGACAGAGCTAAATGTGGAAATTCAGTTCAGTGCCCTTAAGAGTTTAAAGCATTTTAGTGTTCTTTTTGAGTAATTATTAAAGTGATTCTCTTTCTGTGGATTCTAAAGCTTTCTCAGTCTCCTGTCTCTCACTTACATCGTCAGCTAAACATGCCTCTCCATCACCTTCCATTTCCTCCATCTACACGATAATGCTTTCATTCATGTCACTGCTATTTTCTGATGCGCCATAAATGCTCTCCCCCATCTCCCACTGTGCTATAAAAGATTCAATCCTCACTAGAGCTCAGATCGTCCACTTAATCATAGTCTGAAATAACGTCATCACAGCGGGGCGCCAACTTCACTTTCAATGGATCCTGCTTCTTTTCAGCACTCTCCTGAGACATTGTAAATACCCCTGACTCAAACAAGACTGCAAAGCTTAAGTTTGAGCATACTTTGAATGCACTGTAGAGTTTTAGCCCTTATCGCCCAAGCATGATGAGCATTCCACACTGCCACTGTTGTGTGGATGCTTAACGACAGCGCAGCTTTAAAACCCAGTGTGTGGCCCCATCACTCAGGATGCCGTTGGTTCAGATCTATAGCAATATGCATAAACTCATATCAGCTTCGGTCATGCACACGCCGTGTATGCAGCGCACACGTTTGCAAACATGGCGCGATTAATTGATTCTTATTAGGAAATGAATTTCATTGCATTGGTGATGGTGCTGCTTTCACAAACAGAGCAGTCTGTAATGTTTTCCTGCTGAAAACATGGAATGTTTTGAGCCTCGATATATGGTGTGGTTTTATTTTATTCAACATGATGTCTCTCTGTAGAGATTGGTCAAACATCAAATAGACTTTTGCGTTGATTAAATAAAATTATTTCCAACTACTGTTCACAACAGGAAGAATTCCCGGCAGTTTTGTATTCTGGCCATAGATAATAATCAGATGTCACTTTATGTTCAGTGGGATTCTAGAGTTGCAAAAATCTGGAAACTTGGATAAGAGCAACACAGCATAATTGAAAAAAACTGACATGATTCATTCACACATACCACAAGTATTCTGCTGTTCTATGTGTGAATCATAATTACATGTGAAACTTGTGTAGGGTGAAACGAGAGCTGGAGATGGCACGTGTATTGGGTAACAGGACAGAACAGGGACAGTGAAAGCAGGGAGAGCTCTGAACGTTGTTCCCTTTGTGGCCTCTTTCTGGAGAATAAAAAGACCACATTCACATTTTATTGCACTTAGTTTTTCATATACAGACAGACTGAAGAGGAAAATGAGATTAGATTTTTTTTGGCAGAGGATGGGACTGAACAGAAAAAATGAGTGACAATGAGTGAGTCGAGTGTACTGAAAGTGCTCTGGTCTGTTGTCAGTCCAGAAATGCACTGTATGACACTGTTTCCGGTGTTGAATCCCAACATGAGAGTAAATATTAATAAAATATTAAACAGTCTGATTTCAGTTGCGCAACTGCATATCAGTGAAAGTGCATGGCTGTGTGCTGAGAGGAGCTTGACTGCTGTCCAGTATTCTTTCATAACATAAATATCTGCTCATAAAACAGACTTAAATCCCATTCTAAAACAATCTCTTTTTAATCTCTTTTATGTCTCTTTTTATAGCCATGCATACAGGTACACTGTAAAAAACATGAAAAAAAAACACTTAACAGAGGCTCTCTTTGTCACTATGTATGTAGTAACAAATGTATGAGTATGTAGAACAAAGTGCAAAACGTTTACTACTACTAAACTCTTCACGTTTTGTGGAGTGTTACAATAAACAGTGAGTTAGGTGATAAGTGTATTTTCACATCAGTGACCTGCACTACTGTCACATTTGTGCCAATAATTTGAGGAAAAACATCTTGCACATGGGTTAAGTGCTTTAAGCGCATTTCTTCCATATAAAGCAAAGTGTGATGTTAAAAGGAATTGTCTGCGACCCATAACTCATTGTGTGCTGCAGTTAACTGCTCTCTCAGGGGACTGTTGGTTGTTTAGTTTAGTGTCTCCTGTCAGGCTGAGGTATTTCCCACTGCTCCCTGATGGCCCTGAATCAATCTGCCTGCTAGGTTTGAAGGTGACATTCAGCTTCCCCTCCCTCGGGTCAGCGTCGAACGACTGGGTTTCTTCTATGTCTGCACCACTTGTCACCCAACCCTGTCCCCCGAGAGAAGTGCTCTGAAAGTGATGTAAATAAAATGTTTCAAAAAGAAAAAGGAAAGAAAAACTGTGTAGCTTTAAACAGGATGATGAAAAAAGTTAACTGGTCAATTATTTTTATTTTATTTTTAGAAGTAAAACCTGCTGAAAGTTTTCACTATGCTGATCCCATTTGCAGCAATTTTGTTATTCTTGTGGAGCGCTGGGGAGTATCCACTGTGTAGTACAGCCTTGCGCAGTGGGACCCATCATTCTACGCTGCAATCAAAACCTTCCTCCCGGGCAGGCTGGAAAGACCAGAGAGGGAGAACAGAACTTCTCCAGATTCCTTTTTAAAATTTCCTCCTCTAAAAATCCATCCAAAACACTTAACACCTTCGCCCGCTCTCATCTAAGCTGGCTGGCACTCACGAATGACCATGTTTCTGAAATTTGTTTGTTCAGAATGGCAAATGCGAGAAATGCGAAAGGTGCCTGGCTCATACTGACCTGTGACAGTCTTCAGAGGGTTAATAATAATTATAATAACAGTAAAGATGATGTTAGTATAGCGTTACTGCCTCCTTTCATGCTGTTTCTGAGAGAACAAGGCATCCAGGCAACGGAGAACCCAGGGGAGCTGTTCTGAAGAGAAAACAACGTTTAGCTCTGCTAATTTGAACTGGAAAGAAGATGAACTCAAATGAACCGCAGCTGACAAACCAAAGAGTGAGACAAGTCCAGCTGTAGTCGAGGTTCATTAAAGACATGCGGGGCAAGCGAATCGAACTCCTGATGTGTTCAATCACTTGTGGGTCAAATCACTTGGGCTAAAGGTGCTTGAGGATGACATAATCACAAAATGACAGGTCCAGAACAAACAAAGCTCCACATTAAGAGCTGGAGAGTGAATTGTAACTCACAAACCATGAAGAAAGAATGAAGTAATTCACTCGTGCTTCTTTTGATTGCACACACAGCGATATGCATCGATTTCCATGGAGACTAAACAAACAGTGTACAGCGGTTGGCATCCCTCTCCCGATACAAGATAGTTTTACCTCTCCTGACCCGCCTATCAAAGCAACAAAGCTATTCCAGAAAGGAAATTCCTACACTGGCAAAAAAAATCTATTATTGACCATAAAACACAACTTTACTGCAATTAAAAAAAATAAATGGTTGTGTAATAGTTGTGTAATACTTGTGGATAATTGATTGAGGCTGATGCAAACAGAAAAAAATAATGTCGTTGACAAATGAATACTTAGTTTTTCCAACCCAATGCCAGTATTTAGTTAAATTCTAAAAGCAGACAGGTACAGGGTTGTAAGAATGTAGTACTCAGTGTGTGCTCAGGCCTGCCAACTACTCTACATAGACAATTTAACAGCCCTCATAAAAACAGGAACATTAAGCAAAGCGAGTCCAGATCCACGTCTGTCTCTCATCGACCTTCCTCATCCGTTCCCCATTTGATCCACTTCTCTTGAATGAAAAACGTCCCGACTCTGCTTTCTTCTGCTGCTCTCCATTTATAAATCTCACCACCTAAATTGCTATTACTATCCGTTGCTGACACATATAGTCTGCTACGTGAGAGCTGCCTGTTTCACAGCCCAGATACCATTATTCATAGCGAGCTGTCTCTTGTAAAACACCACAAGAACCTGTTTGAACCCTTGGTGCAATTAATTAAAGAAATAGGCAGATGAACACTGCAGTGTGATGTTTTTTTCCCCACTGCTGCTTCCTGCTCAGTAATGACTTATGCAGAATTTTAACAGAATTGATTGTGATGCTTTGTGTGAACGTGGTAGTAGCAGTGTAGTAAATGATCGTGTCAGAACACACGCTGAACTATAAGCCATCGGGAAAATACTTCATCCAGTCGCGGTTCATGTCACCTTTTTTTTTTCAACATGTCTGTTTCCAGTCTTACCCCCCTTCCTCTGGATAGAAAAGGTTTCAGTGGCTCCACACATGATTCAAGGCCAGTAATCTGCTTCATATGTGATTTCAAACTGCAGAGGATGAGTGAGTGAGTGAATGTGTGTGCATGATTAGGGGGCACTTCGCTTGTTTTGCAGTGCGAGGTAATACAAAGCATTTTATAGACGAAACACACATTGGAAGCAGCTGTTTTTACCCAGCTGTTCTCGCACCGACTTTGTTGTGTGTTGATTACCAGGAAGCTGTCCTAGTGCCCACTAGCACCACCATTGCTGCCTTCCAAGCTAATGAAAAATACACATGCATGTTCAAATTTGCTTATCAGATTTTATCAACTGTGAGTTCTTTTGCTGTCAAACACTGCATGTTGCACTGTAGCGACTCCCGTGCAGAACCTTGTGTGTTTGCAGAATGATAGGGCTATTAATGTCAGGGTGTGTTTGAGATAGAAGCAACAAATATGTCAATACTCTATGACAGTGTGCATGGCTTCGCATGTCTGTACTTACATTAGGTTTCATGTGAAATCCATGCAACATGATCTCTCAACCCTCACACACTCAGTAGTCAGCCTTCTCCTGACACCAACACCTGGGTGCAGTTTTCCACTTTACATTTTAGTACCCGGGGGGGATACCTTGTGTGGGTGTATGTGCATGTGTGTTGTGCACACATAGTTTAGGCCCTTAGTGCACAGTTCTGAGATCCCCAAACAACATCTTATTAATGTAGCTTTTTCTGTGGTTGATTGGTAAAGAGCTGTTTGTGTGTTTTGTTTCAGTGTAACAGCCAGTTCAACCCTAAAATGTGCCTGCTAAGCCAACCTTGTAGCAGCACTCATTAAAGCAGTCATATTGTTGCATTGCATTTTGTGGTTTGATGTTAGATACATATTGTTATAGTATGAATATAATATAAAGTATATAGTCAAAGGCTCAAAACTGAAGGAGAGCTTGTTTTTGCATGCTTGCTGATGATGAAATACCCAGGTTACAGTCTGGTTTCCAGATTGTTTACTGAATGCTATACACTATGGCAGCAGACTGTATGAAGTCCATTATTGGCCATCTGTTTTGGACTACTGTGTAGTACTTGCTGCAGTCTCTATTCCAGCTGAGGTTAGGGTTAGCCATGTTAAAATTACTAAAATGTTAATTGCTGAATCTTTTTTTAATTTTCACTTACAAAATACAATTTATCTTGACATGAAAGGTGTATATTAAAATGGTTAGTGGTTTCCGATTAGAAAAGTAGGCTAAGACGCATGCTTTTATGCATCTAAATGTAATGAGACATGTGGGGAAGATGAGGATGGCAAATTCTCGCCTCGCCGGGACAAAGCATTTACAGCTGGGTTACATCTGACAGCATTTGGGTCACAGTGAAACTAAGACAGATGAAGATCCTCAATGTGTGATTTTTCAACCGGATACTGAACCAAAACATCTGAGTTCGATTTTAACATAGCATCGAAAGTATCACTGCCCACACAGATAAACACATCTGATACGTTCTCATCATCAGATTTATGTGCATAAACATAAGAAATCTTCCAATCCAACATAAACACATATACAGGACTGTTTTGAGTGGATCGTACTGAAATATTCAGAATAGCATCTCTCTGTGTGTCGTGGTTTAAATGCTTCTCTTGTGTACATTCAAATAGTCATCACCACGGCTTATTTATGGTGCATTTCTTCAAGGGGGAAAAGGGTGAAGGGAGATGCGGAAGCATGCACAGATGGACCTATGAGTTGAGAGAAAAATGGACACAAATGGCACAAGAGTAAAGTAAATGGGGATGCAAAAGCATGCAGATAAGTGGTTGTAAATGAAGGAATTAAAGAGAGGGAGGAAACTAGGGAGAGAGATGTTGATATGACCTGGAGGGAGATAAAATGGACGAGCAACAGCAGCAGTGGAGAGACAGAGCAGAGCGAGGAGTCATTTAGACAGATTGATGGTGATGAGAGAGGGCATGTGATCCCTCCAATACTGATAACTACTCATGACTGCTGTGACTGAGAAAATGGGCCGCGTGCGCTTCTGTGTGTGTGTGTGTGTGTTTGTTTTTTTCTCATTTACTCATTGCATGGTCCCCTAGCTACAATAGTAGCTCTGAAAAAGTGGCCTTGACATCAGGTGGGATCCAGTAATATTAAAACCCCCAAAAATGCCCCGTTTCGCTTGCATGAACTGAAACACCAATTTCAGTAGTACCTCGGAATTCAATTCTAGGTTGTTTCTGAGTCCGTTTGCATTTGTTTGTACAGTAGGTAAAGGAAATTAGAGAGAAAATGTTCTATTAAAGCAGGTAATTGTAGGATGAAACACACAATCACACATGCATAAATATATCTAATAATGCAAGATCGTTATAATGATTTGTGCCAGGAAACTGCCCCTGGCTCCTTTCTCAAACATGTTATTAACCCTGTTGTAGCTTATTGATTTGCACAGGCCTTTATAGCTGGATTGCTCACCATGAGTCATGAGACCAATTCTCCCCTTGTAACATCAGGGACAAATTAAATTCTTGCATTTAATGCAGACTTTACTGTTGGAAAAAGCTTTTACCTCAAAACAACTTCAATGTATTTTCATGGCAATGGGCCCAAGTATCTGTAAATTTAAATTTAGAAACCCTCTTTACTTTGTACAACTTTTGCTCAAGGTGACATCCATCATGAAGCTCAGCTTGATGCTTGACTCAACAATGTTACAGGAACAACTTATATGCTATACTTCACTGACCCAGAAGACATTCTGTATGCTGCATGCCAGGCCACCAATATCTTAATACGGAGGACGTATCAATTCAGAGGTAGCGTTAAAGTGTTAAAGTAAGAAGTTGTCAGCATTATGGATCACTGGCCACAGAGGACTTCAATCAACCATGCAGTGTGAGAGGAAAAGGCATGGCAACTCTGTCCAAAATGTCAGTGACAAATGCACAGTGCAAGAGCTCTGAAGGTTGTGTGTTATTGAAAGAAGAGAGAGGAATGACAAGGAATGAAAGAGTGGAAGATAAAAAGATAGATGAAGCTAGACAGGAGACAGAAAAGGGGAATGGCCAGAGATAACGGAAATGAACACAAGTAGAGAAGGACAGCAGAAGGGTTCACAGAGTCCAACAGATGATGTTGCCTGAGGGTATAATGGGACACAAGTCATTGGTTGGGGTTAAAGCTTGAAACTAGCAAGTATTATCACACAAGATCAGCGTGAGATATGGAATGAAGGTCTTTCGCAGTGGAGTCTCAATGAGGAGAGAAAGGGAGATGATTGGAAATGTTACAGCTGGTCTGTTTCATAAAACTCTGTGAGGAGAAAGATGGAAAACAGAGGAGATGTAGCCATAGGCTCGCCCTGACTTACTATGTATGTCTGCCTCTGAGCACCTATATGAACAGATAATCCTATAGGTGCTCTCAGGGTTAAACTTCAGTTCCTGATATGAATATATTTCTCAACAACATAGTGAGGTAAAGTAAAGTGAGAAAAAGCATGTGGCTGTGTTTGCCTGAACTAAGCCGTTGATCACTTTGTGCAGAGCATTTTCTAGGTTACCAGGAAAAGCAGTGTGGTCATGTAGCATCTGGTGTTACTCAAGAGAAAGTGCTTGTGGGTGTTGTTTGGGGAATGTTGGTTATTAGCCAGTTTTAATGCTTCTACTTATAAATTAAATATCAGATAATGTCAGCATGGGATCTGAGGCAACTCGTTGAAAGTCTGAAGGTGAATTTATGATGTGCTGTTTGTGTCAAAATGTGTATGGATAGGTGCTTTTAAGTTTTAATGCACCATATTTTACATTTGATTCGATGGTTTCCAACCGTGCCCTATTTTGTGAGCAGTTCTTTATATCTTGTACTACAGAGTAATAATTTCTAATTTACAAGTTGGACCAAACACACTAGAGAAGTAGTAGTGGGTCCAGATGATAAAACCAGATCTTTATTCCAGCCTAATGGAGACTGGAGGCCTTTGGAAGCTTTGAACCAAGTGGGCAGATTATCTGATCATTTTCTACTGGTTTCAGATAGTTAAAAAAATAATATACACATGAATGTTATCACAACTACATGTAAATATGTTTATTTCATCAAACCTAATTTTACCTAAATTAGTTGCAACTATTGACTTTGGGGACTTGTTGCAACATCAACATGGACTTATTACTACCTTATAAAACTAAAGAAGATTTGCCTGTTTAGACAAACACGAAAGAACATTATCAATAATATAAAGTTGTGTTCCCTCCGCCCAATCAATGTAATATTCTCTATCTCTCTAGAGCTTTAGCAATGTGTTTAGAAGTGCTCCATCACGTTAACCATCCACTGTACTGTAGATGCAGGCATTGTCTGTCTGCATTTACGGGCTGTGCAAGTAGCACACAGTGGATTTACCAGAGCTTTTTGGTAAGAGAAAAAAAAACTGTGGTGGAAATGAAGTTAGTGAGAGTGATGGAAGTGAACTAGAAAAGTAAAATTGCAGACCATGAAACCAAAACAATGAGCTGAAAGATGAAAAAAACACTCGGTGGAGTTAAAGGGAAGCTGCAGAGTTGGGAAGAAAGTTCTCTGTGGGTTTGTCTTGGAGCAACCCCTTTGCATTACATTTATATTGTTTTCTAAAATATCCTCAGGAAGCCCAAAGACATGCCAAGGTTCATATGTTTATTGTGTTTTGTTTGGTTTTGAAGCGTTAATGTGTGTAGTTTTTTGGCAACTATTCTTTGTGTTGTTTCGTTACATGTTGTCTCAGGCAGCCAACTGTTTTATTTTGCCTCAAACTGTTCAGTTTTATGTCATGGCGCCACTTCAGTTTGAGACAATATATTGCTCTTCTTTTCTCTTTCTACTTTCCAAAAGAATTTGTTGGGTTTTCTATATAACTCTATACAGTTTTATATGTTTTTTCACATAATTCTGCATAAATGCAAATGAACTTACAAAATGTCAAATGTGAATTTTGCTCAAGTGGACTTTACAAACAGCTCTACAATGACACCATCTGTCCTTAGACATAAAGTACCCTTTGGAAAAAAAGTGGGTAAAAATTTAGAAGCAGCCACAGAGGAAGGATCCATTTTCCAGGATGTTCAGACTGATGTCATATGTACATAGCACAAAATATCCCTGAAACAAAGGCCACATAACAAGTCAATAAACAACAAAGTGATACCACATCAGCTGAAAACACACACATATCCATACACACATAGGCAGACCTATTGTACATATACATGTATTGTATAAAAAAGAAAGCAAATGTTGGGATGAGGATAGAGAATGTGCTCTTCTAGTACAAATGGAAAATAAGCTGCCATATTCTTGCCTTAATTCAGAGGTAATGTGTGAGTGTTCCAGCAGGTTTATGATTTAATTACAGTTCTGTAAATGCGGCAGTGTTAACAATTCATTTGTACATGCCATACAGATGTAATACAGTAATATGTCTTTTTTTTTACTTACTTTGAGTCAAAAACCTACAACAAGCTACACATCACACATACATTTGACATATTGTGACCTCGTTGTGGCCAAAGTTTCTTGTTTCTATTCTTGTTCCCTTCTTGTGTTTGTGCAAGTGATCTGTACATTCTGTTGCATTTCTAATGTCTGAGTCATATAATCACAAATTTCCTGAGAGCTGCAGGTAATTTCTGTGTATATATGCATGTTTGTTTGTTAAAGACAAGGAAAGTGAAATCGAGTGTCAAGTATAATGCTCCCTTGTAAAAACATGTCAACTTGCTATATGAAGAGCTCCTCAAAGCCTAAATGCAGGAAATGAACTTGAATTGTATCAAACCTGCATCAAACTCTCCTGCTTCTTTTTATTTCATGCTGCCACTTGTCATCATAAGTAGAGTAATTATTAGAAAGTTATTCTTTTGGATCATAGAGCACAGAGTTAGACAACTATTGTTCAGGCTCATTTGAGGTATAGTGCTTTTTGAGAAATACTCCCCAGTACTCATTGTGGGTTTATATTTAATTATTCTGCATTCTATCAAGGCAGTGATACTAACACAACATTTTCCAGTCCAAAACATGCTCCACTTGTACAATAAACTGAACTTGTTCTTGGCTGAGCTGTACTTTTTAGTGCTCTGTTGCACTAGAGCAGGCAGGCAGCTTGCTGTCGCTGACTTTAGCAAGATAGGATATCTAAGGAGAGATAAGATTGCTGCCACCAGTACAGTTTCTTTTGCGCTTTGCTGAGTAAGCAGATGCATAGGGCCCAGCGGCCACTAGGGGGCCCCTATTATTTTCTATAATCTATTGCTTGGATCAACTTGATTTTTTTGTTGTTGTTGTTTTTCATTTCAGTTTTGAGAACCTACTATGATTCATTGTCACAGATCATCAAAGGGTTTAAATTCCTTGTATCGATAACAGGGGCCCCCCAAAATGATCTTCCACAGGGCCCCTCAAAGACCTAGAAACGGCTTTAGCTACCACTGTCGTATCTGTCTACTAGCAGGTTAGCTGAGCATGGCGAAAATAAAAAAAACAAAAATAAAAACACTCACCTGCCATTTAAATTGGATAGCTAGCTGTTTCCTCAAAGTTAAACAAATCTGCTGCTGGCTCATATTTGCTGCAGCTTCATATTCAGCATGCAGACATGAGAGTGGCATCAATCACTGTATCCAATTCTTGGCAACAAAGCCAATAAGCATATTTCACTAAAAAGTCAAACTTTGTTCTTTTATATTTCAAAATGTGTAACATATGTGGCAGCATATTCACTAAAGCCTAAAACATAACTTACATAACATAACATAATCTGCCTGTATCTAGTTTACATCTGCAACACATCTATTTTGATAACTTGGATTTACTGTTAGCTATTTATGATGTTTGAAGTTTGTAAATCTCACACCAAAGGCTCAATTTGGATTTTAAAACCACATAGCTTCATGCCAGACCACCTCTACGGGTCAGTATATTTGACCAATTATGTTTGATGAAAACACCATTTCGTCACCCAAAAAACTTAAATCATATTCAGGGGAGGTTGGGAAAAAAAGGATACAACCATATCTAGCTACTATAATAATGTCAGAACAGAAGATATTTACATGCATTAGCCAAGGCAAACACGTCGAAGCAATAGTAACAATCTGCTGGGTGAGACAATCTTTTGATCCCTCTCATCCCTTGTCTTTGGTGGTGGCGGTGGAGTGCAGTTCTGGGCTTTAGTCCGACTTGTGATGTGTGCCATGCTGTGTTGCCTAGAAACAACTCACATAGCTCACACTGGGGTCAGCAGCTTCTAGACCGTGCATTTTTTAATATCTCATAGCTTTGTCACCCCGTGACTGGGCCAGTTCTCACTGCGCACCCGGGTCTCGTCAATATATCAGTTTCAGCTCAGGTAGCAGGTTTCGCTGTGAAGACTCTCACTGGTATTGTGAGTGCGCATCAAGATTGGTGCTTTGAAAATGGCTTTGCTGTGTAAAATGCACTGCATTTTCAACTACTGTAGAAGATATGAAGATATTCAGTAGTCGCTTGATTTTTCGAAGAGCGAAGCGGCAGAGGAAAGAAAGTCTGAAGGCATGATATCTGAGAATCTGAGAACACTTATCTCTCTCTCACACACACCCTCAAAGGCATTACACTGTTCATGCAGCTTCATGATTGACAATCAAATAACACTGCAAAATATCTTCATTTGCTGAATTCCCAGATTATTTCACATGTCAAAAAAATCTTTTAACCTCCCACTGACCGGAGTGATTTTCACAAACCACAAAACACCCTAAAGAATATGTTTCATACTAGACAAACTCATATTCTCTGCCTGTATATCATCAGGCTGTCAGCGTGTATCTCTCCTCCCTCTGTCCTGACTCTAAACTATTCCTTTTCAGCTGAAAGCCTGACACGCTAAAGGTTTCGGGGGCCCCGGCCTCACACCCTGCTGGGTTTGTTAATGACCTCCTCTGTTATCACTTCTCCGCTACTCCTCACACCTGCACTCAAGAATAATATTTACCCTGTCTGTCATCATCATACGGCGAGTATGCGTCTTCCTGTCTTTGAGTCAGCCTTTAATGATGACTTTCAAGCAAAGGGAACGGACACAGCCTGTCCCTGTGAAACAGATATTTCTCAGGGAAAGTGGGCGCAGAGAGCTGAATACCAGTGTGGAACCAAAACCTCCCCAGTCACTCATAATATTTCAATTAGACGCAACTAAAATGCATGAGCATGCATATGTGTGTGTGTGCGTGTGTGTGTGTGTGTGTAATTTCTGTTTCATACATTTGTGCGCATTCATTCGTGACAGTAACTGCGTGGTTATGCGAGGTGAGGATGTAATGATCGCATCTCGGTTGAACTTGGGTGGCATGTTGCCTCATGCATCTCTCAGTAAGCTATGATAAGAATGCTATCCACTCGTCACACACAAGATGCGATTGTTTGCACTTAGAAAAATAACAGTTAAATCATATTTCCCCTGAGAATTCAAACATGAGCAGGGAGAAAGAGGCAGTAGGAGAAAGATTCTGAGGGGCTGAGAGAGCGGGGAGAGGCCAATGTTTTCCTTGTCTGTTTTCAAAGTTTTAGGAGGCTGGGGAATCATTTGTAATGAGAAATACAACAACTGGATGGTGATTCTTTTCACTTTCTTTCTCGTGAGAAGATCGGCACAGCAGGTTTTAGGATATAAATCCATTTCCATGCATTTGATCTCTCAGCTTTCTGAAGTTCGACGCACTTGTACTCTCTCTATGTTTTATACAGTTCTATGTGAGCAGTTTTGATGGGGAAATGCAAAATTGAATAAAGACGAATTGAGGTACTGTGGCAGATTTTCAGATAACAGAGCAGCACTGGTGAGCCCGGCTCAGTAGATAATGTCAGACAGTCGTCTGAAAGACTGTTTAATAGTGGTGTGTTCACTGGGGGCATAAACTGATATCCACAGTTCAACATTTTCTAGAAGTATGCTGATTTGCTTCCTTGCCAAGATTAAGATGAGAAGGTTGACTCAGCTTTCATGTTTGTATGTTCAGTAGGTAGCAAGTGAGCTTAGCTTAGTGTGAAGACTGAATGCAGGGGGAAACTGGCTCTGAGAGAAACTGGTTACCAGCGTGTCTAAAGCTCACTACTTAACACATTATATCACTGCGGAGATCTAGCTCTTTCTCTATGCTAAGCTAAGGCGTGGAGTGTATTTCTCAAAATGTTGAATTATTCCTTTAACAGATGTGATTCTCAATACAGGCGCCTATAAATGTTTCTTTTAGCTGCTGGAGGTGTACAACTTCATGCATGCCAGTGAAACGTGAACTAAACTACACCATGCAAGCACTGCACAGCCTGCTGTAGCCGTATGATATATTGATATGTTCACTGCACGCCCTTAAACAAATGATACGATTATCCTTTTTTAATGAAAACATCAATGTAAGCCTATGATAAGACTCACATTATATTTAAGAATTTGCAAAGAGCATCAAAACTCATCTCCCAATATATTATATGTCCTCATATACGGTTTTTATTAACTCAGTTACTTAACACTGCACCAAACGCTATACGCAATCTAAACCAAGCTCTTCCTCCATGTTGCAATTTTCAGCCGTTTGAAGGAAATTACTCAGAAGGATTACAAGAAAATGTGATCTCTTCAGAACTTTGCTGACACTGTCATTTTTGATGCATACTTGTTGGAGAAGTGGCACCGCGGCAAACACTTCACACTTCACTGGGGTGAAAACAAATTAGAGGACCCCACAAAATGCACATTTGGTGCCCTGTTTTTCAGTGCTACTACTCACAACACTACCCTCACTGTGTGTGATCGAACTGATTAAATGGGTGTTCATAGGAACGTACAGGTAATGGACAAAATAATGGGAAAACACTATGGCTTTAGAAATGAGTTACACCAGCCCCTCTCAGGCACAGTGTAGATAAAAACACATGAATACAAAAACAGGTTTTTGCAGAACTTTTGTGTTAAATAGCTTTGGGTTTTGAGGTCATTTCTACAAGTTATCACTGTATTTTAGAGTTTTCACCACTAAACGTTGCAGCTTTTTAAAATATTTTTTCATGTTTTTACACAGACACAAAAGCAATTCCTCATGTTAAACTTGTTAAGATAAGTACAGAAAGGATCATTTATATAACCACAGCTCATAGATACACAGTTGATCATATTTAATTCCAGTCATTCTTGTTTATTATGTATGTATTGTCTAAACACCCTACCTCCTAAGTCACAGCCACCTTTTTTTTACATAGGAGAAAAGTGTTCACAAGTAAATATTTAATATTTATTTAATAGGGTAAAAATAGGTACTGACAATATTGTAATGTAAAAATGTGCAAAACAAATACAATATAGAATTCACTATTAAGCTGGTCTCCTAATTTGTTGCCTTTAGGGGTCTGTTGAGGTCCCTTGTTGTGTGCAATAAATCTCAATGTACAAATAAACGTGTCTCTTCTCAGCTCTTCGTATTGTATGTATCATCCCTGAGGAGGACAAATGTGTAATTGTTGTAGTGCAAGCCTCCATAGCAACTACAGCTCTGCAGATGGGAATCTGTTAACGTGTCTTTGCTACCATCTCGTGGACTCAGAGGTAATTATTGTAAAGTAATCTCTGTACAGTAGGGGTCGCTATACAGCAGTTTTTCAAATTTCCATGGATGTGCTTTATTTTGTCTTGAAAGGCCATTTTTTAATACTGTGGGACCTAAACTGCTTTGAGTAAAATAACCACTCGATGTCAGTAAATTATCCCTTAATGAGACAGTATTTGTGTAAGTTATAAGTGACTGAACCCTTTAATTTACATATTTTATTCTCCACAGAGCTTTTTAGTTGTTTTTCGTCTCCCCTATATACACCCCCATGCTTCAAGGTAAGTGGAAAAACAACAATGCATCTGCAGAGGGAGACTTAAGAAAAGGCCTGTGATCAGAGCTTTCACACAGTGGGATTTACACTCAGCTTAGATTCCCTGGTTCACTCCCACATCTTGGGGAGGAGCTGGATTGCCGATCTGTCCAATTAGCTTTGGAACTTTGTCTAAATATGTTAATTACTCATAAGCTACCCAATCAGAGCGCCAGACACTGCCTGATGCTTGCATATCCAACAAGTCTGCTCCTGTTTCAAATTAAAGGTGAAAATATGAGAGTTTTGAAATGTGTGTGTGTTAGTGTGTGTGTGTGTCTGTGTATAGTTCTGTGTGTATGTTTTCTGGTGAATATAGCTTCTGCTTCTAATAATAATTCTGGGGGGCTCACAGTTGACAGGTTTACACCTCCCTCTCTGCTCTTGCCTTCCCACCTCCACCATCCCACCACCTATCCCTCTCCTCTCTCAGCTCTCTCCTTCCTCCTGAGTAGATTTTTTCGGGGCAGTGCACATAGCCCCACCATCCCTCCCCCCTCCTTCCTCTCGGGCAGCTTTGCTCCACCAGTTCTGCACTGTGCCGGCCGGGAGAGGAGTAAGGGAGCGGAAAGAGGAGCAAGAAGAGAGGATCTGGTGAATTGAGGAGAGACAGACAGGGGAGAGGGACCATGGCTGCTCTCTCTGCCTTGCTGAAGACCTGGGTTATACTGCAGACCTTGTGTCTGGCTCTGGCCCAAGTGGTGAGTGGACAGGGGCAGTTGGGACCTGCTCAGCTCAGGCTTTGCTTCTCTATTCTGGGGTTCAGTGGGGATAAGGGCCCCCAGAAAGGGCCAGAAGGCTCTGGATGTCTTGATGTGATATTGTTATTGGTTGTGCGCTGTCTTGATGCTGGCTGCATGTGTGTAAAAGAAAAGATGAGCATGAAATAGGTTTTCTGCTGTGGATACAAAGTGGACCATTATCTGTGGATTAATCCTCCTTATCACGTATTGACTCTTAACTCTTCTTAATTGAGGAGCTTTTTTTGAGAGCGAGGATTCGTCATTACCTGAGCTCCATTTTTTCAACACAAAGTTTGTTATTCTATTCTATTATTTCTAGGAAATATTTACATTTTTTGGTCTGCAAATTCACTGGGGATTGACACACATGCACACTCTCTCTCTCACACACACACAAAAACTTTGTCCGCAGAGTGTGAAAGCCTCTATTCAAACACACACATACATGCCATCCTTCTGGATTTTTTACTCTCATGGATTATTTTTATTTTATTTTTTTATACATTTTGTACATTCTTCTTGAACAAAAACTCAGATTTGGACTAAGATTTTTATCACCTGTTGGACTGGCCTGAAACACTGAGAAGATATTCAGTACAGGCTGAGGAGACAGTGAGATGGAGAGAGGTGGGGAGGTGGGGGGAGGTTGGGGTAAACAGTGCCAGTCTCAAAACCCCTCCTCCCACATTCCTCATTGATCCTGTGTTTTTACCTCATCTTACCAATTTTATTCAGTTATTATTTAATTTATCTTTTCATTTTGTGTTGAAGTTGACGGACACATTACAATAACCTGCCCAGAACTGACGGATCTACGTCGACCCTTCATCATTTCAAAAATTAACAAATATTATTATACAATTTTGTTATTTGTGTGTTAATGTTTAATATTGTTATTTGATGTTAATTATTTGTGTAACACAGGGTATATGTCTAATTATAAAGCTATGACCTGAATGTTTTAGTATTTCTGCTTTGTACAAAATAATACTTATACAAACATTTTCTAATATTACCTTTAATTTTCATTAATATTCTTAAATTACTACCTACACTTCTTACATGAAAGAAAGAATATTGAGCTTGTTCTGATGCAAAAGTACTTTTTGGTATCGTCTGCTACAACATCATCATATTTTATATCATGCTGCATGATATTGTGCTTTATCAAATTGCTTACCGTTGCTTATCATTAGTTGACAGTCTAATTTTTTTTCTATGTGTCTGTTTTTCAGAGGGGTCCCCCTGGACCTCAGGGTCAGCCTGGCCCACCCGGCCCTTCTGGCACTCCTGGGTCAGACGGCATTGATGTGAGTATCTACACAGGTTTGCCCAACAGGTTTGTCACAAAGGCCATCATTGTGCTGGAGAACTACCAAACTCTGCGCTGCTCTGCAGTACCAGAGTCTTAGCAGCAGAGGGCACTGCAAATGAAAACACACTGGCACAAAAGAGCTCTGTTCCCAGCAGAGAGAGGGGTCTTTCAGAAGAGACCCATGGTAAATCCTTAGTTTGTGTCTCAGTAATGTGATACATTTGATATATTTTCAAGGCTGACTGTAGACTGGCTATATAAATGGAGGCTGCTACACTTGTGGGGAGGGTTCTGTTCATGATCCAGAATCGCATGTGACTGGACAAAGACTTTGTTTTGTTTAAATATGTGTGAATGTTTTTAATTATTAACAAAAGTCTATGGTCTTCATGATATGCAACTCCCAGATATGTTCTTTGTGCACTCTGACTTCCGACTGATTAATTTTGAATTAGGTTCTTAGCATTAGACTTGCATCACATTACAGCTGCAATAAATAAGTATATTAAAACCAATCCAAACCAATGCAATTGCAATGAAAGAGAGCAATGTTGCTTAGTCCACATCGAAAGACATAGCATAGCGTGACTTTTCCTGTTTGGGTCCCTGCTAGAAGCAAAAAAGATTAGATGTCAACCTACAGACCAATCTGCTGCACTTTGACATGAGCAACACGGTAGTCTGTCTCAAACTAATCCTTGTTCCATAATAACTGCACATTGAGGTCAGAAACTTGTTTTGCAGTCTAATAAGGTGCAGGTGAAACAATACAAAAGAAAACACACAAAAAAACAGACAACCCATTTATTTAAAGCAGCATAATTTGTTTTTGTGATTTCACATGTAGTTAACCATGTATCAGTGATGTTCCCTAATGTGGTGATGACATATCTGATTTATGATATAATGATGCTGTAAATACTAACAAAAGTTATTTATGATTTAACAGGTCACGCTGCGTTGTCTCTCGTTCTCTCTCAGTCCCATACTTAAATTAATTTACAGTAGATTAGTAGATTTTATTCTCTTTTCTGGCTCTCTGCAGGGAGACAAAGGACCTTCTGGGCCCCCTGGTCCACCAGTAAGTTTTTACTGTACTGTTCACTGTATTTTACATTGCAAAAATGTTCATATTTGATTTATCTGGCTTTGGATTTGTTCATGTCCATGTGTGTTTTTTTAATATAGGGACAAAAAGGAGAACCAGGAGAGCCAGGTCCTGATGGAACACCAGGAGAGAATGGTATTGATGTAAGTAAACTGGCTGATAGAGAGAGAGAGAGGATGATGAAGGGGAAGTGTAAATACTGTATATGCTCACATGAATGGCACATTGAGACAGAAATGTTTTAAATAAAACACTGTGAAAAAAAACAGCTAAGTGTTTGTACAAGTTTAGAAACACAAAATGTCCACAACTGTCCACAAACGTCCTTCTGTGTATAAAAATGTAAAGGGACCCTGTATCTATTCGTCCACTAGGGGTGCTGTAGAGCAGTTTTTTGATGAGTGTTGTCTATATCACCTTTTGTACTAGCATATGCATGAGGATATAATATATATATATATATATATATATATATATATATATATACATATATAGTATAGAATATACCATAAATGTGCAGTCACATCACACTTGTATTGACAGGAGAAGATGGTTTAAAAAAGCAAGTGTCCCAGAGGTGGAATATAATTTGTCCTATGGACATACTCAAAATGTGAAATTATGAATTATGAATCTAAAAACAGAAATAGTGAAACTCATTGCCTAAATATTGCCTTCTCGTGATATAGTAATTAAATATTATTCCACTGTTAAGATGATATAAATGCAATTAATTGAATGAATTACTGTTTAACCTATATTGCCATACTGAATAAATCTCCAGTAATATAATGAGATGAGACTGAAATAAAGACAAGTGGATGAGTTTAAAATGACGTTTTTAAGACTTATTTATGGATTTAAGAGACCGTAACTGTGATGCAGCTTTTCTCAAGGCAGTGAGTTTGAGGGATATGATGATTGAGTGTCAATGTCTCTAGGTCACATGCTAACAGAAGCACATGCACACACGCATGCATTCTTCTGAGATTTAGCCTGTAATCTGCCCTGGAATCTCAGTCTCAGGTCTGTTTCCTAATTACTTACAAGAACAGTGTCAACTTTAATCAAATGCATGATTAGCACTGTTGTACGGTGAATTGAAGTCACTTGCAGCCCGTGGAATGTACAGTAATAAGTGATAATTTCCTTTTTAACCTTCCTCTCAACCTCCTTTGCAATTCGGACTTCTACATACATTATTTCTTTCTGCTTGCTTTCAGGGTTTGATTGGAGCAAAGGGTGATCGAGGTCCTACTGGGAGCCCTGGCCCAAAGGCAAGTGTCTAAACCTCCACTTGAAAGATTAGTAGAACAGATACACCATTGTAGTGCTGTTCTATGGAAAACCCTTAACATAAACATCAACTTTTTAGTAGCACTGTTGGTGCGATAGCGTACCAACAGAGAATAAATAAGATTTTTTATGTCTGTCAAAATGTTCAGCAGAAAGTCCTCAAACATCCTGTTTGCTTAATTCATTCACATATATTTTCCTTAAATGAGTCTAATATTGGACCAATACAATAATGATGTTATTCTGTTGTGTGTAGGGTCAACCTGGACCAAGTGGTGAGCCTGGCCCCCCTGTAAGTACATAACTTACTTTATATTACATTTTCCAACTGTAAAAAAGGTATGATGAGTTCATTTGTTATATATTTTTTACACTGTATACAATGGTGGAAGTACCCAGATACTTTACTTAACAAACATACAATAGTGCAGTTCAGTTAAATATCTTACATTCCAACTTAAGCAAAAGTACGGATGTATTGCTGGGTACCTCAACATTGCATTACCTTCCTTGAGTCACTGTACTTATATTATGTACATAATTGTATTGTATATTATTATGATCTATAACAAATTAGACGTGGTATTTATGAAATGACTTATGACTGGCTGATTAGGCATTGTTTAAAGCCTAGTCAGTTTTCTAACAAACAGATTGTAAACCAGCTGGTCTCATACGACAACCTCCTGAGTCCCTTTTTCTTCATGCCTGGATGCCTGACCAGCTGTGCCCTCTTTTGGGTTCAGTCTATCCAGATGTGACATATGCTGTCTACAATTGACACGAGCTTCATTTTCCTATGCAGAGACCTTAATAAATATGTACAGTAATAGGTACAGTGTTATAAACAAACCACATTTTATTTACATATTGTAATTACGTACATGCTATCACAGACTGAAACCCACAGATTCAACAGTGCCAAGAGAGCACCTGCAACAAATGATCTGTAACACAGTCTGGAACCACTAGGTGGTGCTCTGTGTCCATCTATCACACACAGTGTAGCCTAAACTAAAGTCCACAATCCTACAATGTCTTGCGTAAAAATGAAGACTCTTAGTTAAATTGTGTGTTTAGCATTAACAAGTGTACTGTGTGGGGGCTGTTCTCGTACGCCCAGCTGCTTCATGGTGCTCTGTTAGCTGCTCTTTTTCCAAAAAGGGGCAGCATTCAAACTTAATTACTTTTTTTAGAATTAATTCCAAGCAAAACTGAGTGTGTTCTTTGTCTTTGAGCACTGTCACAGTGTGCATGCACTTCTAAATTACTGCTCAAATGTTAACTGATAATTTAATTGACTAGTTCTATTTGTTTAACCATAATTTAACCCTTCACCTGTCTCCACAGGGTCCAGGCCTTCCAGGACTGGCTGTAAGTAGCTTGTATTTAACACATTAATGCATTTAACATTTAATGCTCTGAGGTATTAAAATAATGTGGTGCCTGGTGTGACTAGAAGCCTACAAATTGTTTTTTCCCAATCCTTGCGTGTCTCTGTTTAGGGCATTCCAGGGCCAATTGGTCTTCCTGGTGAAATTGGACTGACTGGACCAAAGGTAGAGTACTGGCTGTGGTTTATTACACTGTCTTTATACATACAAACACAAATTACAACCTGCCAGAATCCTTTTATCTTCAGCGCCTTTTTTATGGCTTCTTTCTTTCCTCTGCTTCATTTAGGGTGTCATGGGACCATCTGGACTACCAGGACTTCCTGGACCTCCTGGAAAGCCAGTAAGTTTCTTCCCAGGACTGGCTGTCCAAGGACAGGATCTTTTTTTATGTATTTTAAGGGGAAAGAATGGTCTTAGAGGTCATATCTATATATAATATATAATATCTAAATGGAAAGTAAGATAATCAGAGGTTGGAATGCTGTTGAGCATCATGTCGTAGTAGTGGGGATGGACATAATATCGGGAACATCTTCTGTTCATACAATACATTGCAATAACAACATAATGTACAATAACATTCAACAATATACCCACAACTCTAACATCTACGCAACATTGTTATTTTAGTAAACCTTATACAAAGCAAAGCTCACAGTTTATAAAGGTTACATTAAATATACTGTAACTATATGTATCCATGCCCATGTTAGTTCCAAACAGCCCCACAGGTCATTTTTCATGTTTCATACCCTCAGATCACTTAGATGTCATAGAAACTAGATACTTAGCATTAGCCAAAATAACTACTGCACTCAGACTAGTGCTTCATTTTTGAGTCTAATACCATTTGAAATGTATATAAAACCTGACAATACTACATCATAAACATTCAGTTAAAACTCCCCTTATATTTTTTAAAGAATGTGGGTATGTCCTGACATTTCACAGATAAAAGGTAATCAAAGTGCCCACTGATGTACAAACAATGCTACTGCAGGAATGTGTCCTGCATTATGGCCTGTGACAAACCGCTTAACCCCGCTTGTGGGTTTAATGAAGCATGTAGTTACTTCAATCTAATAGCAGTTAACTTACTGTATATTATAGGACGGGGTCATAGTGTGAAAGTAAAACAAAGGCAAATCTTAAGTTTTATTTGCTGATGCTGAAGTGTAATGTGTACTCTAGCATCAGTAACAGTGTGTGTATGTGTATATGTGTGTGTTTTTTTTATAACAAAATACCTAGAGCAGTCACTGCTCATTGCTGCTTGTACAGGTCCCAACAGACGCTGAGTGGTAAGATCCCATAAACAGTTTTGAGATGAACACTTTCAAGTCTATTTTCCAATGGTGTATGGTGTACTCTCCTGTGTGCATCTCTGAGTGGTTCCAAGTAAGGAAAGAGGGGGAGGTGTCTTCATTGAGAGTGATGTTCCCAGCCCACGGGAGTGTATTTGTTTGACTTTAGTGCTGTCCTAGGATAAATAAACCCCCATTAGATCAGTGGGCTGTCTCGTCTGACTGTAGCAGGAATACATCAGACCCTGTACAGATTACTTTCTAACTTAAGCTATAACCAGAGAGAAAGAAAGATGGCGGGGAAAAGAGTTGGAGAAAGAGAAAGTGCTGGCTCAGCTCGGGGAAGAAGAGGCAACAGTCTCCCAGCTGTGACCAGGTGACAATTTTCATCCATCTGTCCATCTCTCTGTCTATCTAGGGTCCTCCAGGGAAGTTCCTTGGTGGAGAAGAGGGCAGTGCAGACTTCCAGGTAAGATATAATTTAATCTCCTTTCTTGTAAACATGTTTTGACACAACATCCCTTTTTATAATCAATTTATTTCCTTCTCTCAACAACAGTGTCCTCTTAACTGTCCAGCAGGACCTAAAGGCCCCCAGGGACTGCAGGGAGTCAAGGTATATAGTCTGTTTCAAGTCACCCTAAAAGGAAAAGTCTTTTCATTATCAATGATTAGGTTACATTATAAAATTGTTATGACACTTTACTAAGTGACTATTGCCCTCTAGGGACACAAAGGTCGTGCTGGTGTTCTGGGAGAACCTGGTAGCATAGGAAAACCGGTGAGTTGCACAATTTCTGCTTGAGAGGATAAACACATGCACTCAAAGCCCATACAGTACATGAACATGTTGTACAGTTTTACATGCTCACCCACCATTCAGAACCAGCAGAGGCAAGGATTAGTGCTAATGAAGCCCCCCGAGGCACATGACCAGCACTAATCTAGCTGCGATTAGTCAGGCCTGGCCCTGGCCTTGCAGTCAGCATGCAGCAAGCCAGATGAAAGGGGTGGTGAAGAGCCAGGTACATGAAGAGGAGGATGAGGAAGTCAGGGTTCATATAACCCTCTCACCTTGCTGTATTAAGCAGAGCTAATGAGCACGCAGTGGGCTCCAGGGGAGCAGCTAGCCAAGCCCCAGGAATTAGCCTCTGATCTTCCCACACAAGGAGCCTACTGGCAGTGCTTAGATGCTCAGAACACTCAACACACCAAGTAACTACTCTTTCCCTGTAGACCAGCATTTTAGTCTTACAGACAGCCAACATCAGGGGTTTACATCCACACTAGCTGCTCTGATACCATCTGAGAAATGTGCTGCTATAGCATTGCTATGATGACTATATCATGCCAGAAAGATTAGTGTGCGAAAGTATCATATTTATCTTCAAAGTGCTAAAGAAATAAAAGTAGACCAGATAAAACTGGTTGATGACCTAAGTCAGTTTTTCATCATCCAACTCCATATTGGACATGCAGACATGATTGGAATCAACTACCTATTATAATAATACAAACTTTCATATGCTGGATAAAGTAGTTAGTAACTAGTAGTTATTTTACCAGCTTGATGTAACAAGCTTAAATAGCAGTATCCAACTGGCAAAAAAACAACTCAAACATCAACCAGCAATCATCACTAATTGGTTTTAACCAGGTTTTCTCTCCATCTCAATTTCTTTTTTCTTTGGGTCAAAATATGTAGAATGTGCACAAAAAGATCTCAGGATTCAGGATTCAAGATTCAAGATTCAAAAAACTTTATTCATCCCAGAGGGAAATTGTTTAATTTGTCATGAGTATTAGTGAGAACTTTTTTATTTTCTCTACCAGGGCCCCAAGGGAGAAACAGGCATCTCTGGAGAACAGGGCATCCCAGGACCTTCAGTATGTACAATTCAACTTTTTGTGACTTGGCAAAGTTAGAAATATTTTTTATTGTCTACGGATCTTGCATCCTAGCATTTGTAATGCTCTACTGCCATGGTCATGTTCATGAATCTCTCTCTTTCTTCCTTGTTGATTTTTACTTTCTTCTAAGGGCCCAATGGGTCTGAGGGGCTATCCAGGAATGATGGGACCCAAAGGGGAGGCAGTGAGTATCACATTTCCTTTATCACATTTACATAGCACTTTTTGTCCTCTTTCTCTTTAGCTACAAGGCTGTTCTCATTCTGAGATGATCTCCAAGGAGGCACAGCCAGACCTGCCCCCACTATACAAACATCATCCATTACCAGCAATGGGGACATATGGAAATGATGCTAACACAAATCTCTCCCCTCTTCTAATGAGTTGAGGTTGTCTGGGTCCACAGTGCCTCCATCTGTAGTTAATGATCCGCTGTAGCCATTTGTCTTACTGTTAACATTAGCCGTGTTAGCCAAGTTAGCAACCCGGCTTAGTGCCAAAGCAAGAGTGGCTGGCTCTCTGTCGCTCACATTAGTGAAGTGAGTTAAGCGCTAATTACCTTTTTATCACAGTGAATAGTAAGCTGCTGTGACTTAGCATCCTTCCTGATCTCAAGTGACTGATGGTACTTTGTTTTCCCGTAGGGACCTCGTGGTTACAAGGGCATCAACGGACCTGTAGGAATTCCTGGGCCTCCTGTGAGAACTCACACAAATGCAGACTTAGATTTTCATATAAAAACAGGTACACATGCATAACACAAACTTAATGTACTCTCTTTGTTGTTTGTAGGGTGAGGAAGGCCCTCAGGGACCACCTGGTGATGCAGGAGACAAGGGAGACAAAGTAGGTGGCTCTTCCAGTGTTTGTATACTGTCAAAACAGTAACACTAAACAGCATGCACACCTTTTCTCAAAACTTGAGAGACGACTGTGATCCCGGTGTGTTCACCACAAATTCACTGAGGCTGATTTGCTAATATCCTGCAGGGCAGCCGAGGTATCCAGGGCCCACAGGGTGCGGTTGGCAAAAAGGGAGAGAACGTGAGTCAAAGCACATCTGTTTGTGTGCTGCAAAGTTGTTTTCAGAGACTATGCCAAATGAAGTCCACTGACTCATCTGCCTGCTTTACCAGGGTCTGCCGGGTATTGATGGAAAAGATGGCACACCTGGTATTCCCGGTATAAAGGTAAGGGTTGCCAGCCGTGACAATGATGAGTAACTTTAATCTCAGCCCAAGATGGTTATTTACTCTTTTTTTGTTCTGTTTCCTGCAGGGAAGCCCTGGCCAGGCTGGGAGGCCAGGTCCTCCTGGTTCTCAGGGAGCAGCGGTGAGTCATCCTTCAGTATATGTTTGTCTGAGGATTGCACAGAACATCACCGAAGGCACATGCGAATAAGCCCGTCTGTAATCGCTTATTATTACTCAGACCACGCAGAGGGGTCAATCTGTTCTCCTCCTCAATTCAACAAAGCCAGAACGTAGACAGAAGAAACCAGCGTGAGGCAGGCTGTAAATTTTGTTATGTTTTGTTTTCTGGGCGCTCATCCAGGTTAACAGTGACCCTGTGACCCACGCTTCTTTAGAACTTAAACGACCTTGAAATAGCCTTCTCCTCCTAACCATGAGTTATTTATCACAATCAGACCAGTTGGTATATTTGTGTGAGTTTGTGTGCATGTCATTCTGACTAAAGGGTAATGGAGCATAAGAGGCACATTTTGCCTTGTGGTCATTGCCGTGACACTAACAGTGCTGCAAAGTTAAACACCATAACTTTGCCTGCTTCATGCCCTCAAACTCACACACAAAATCACTGCAAGGAAACCTGCCACAAGTCGGTGTATGGTAATAGATGACACTGCAGCTTGGCCTATTTTCATTATATCAGGCATCAGCTTTGTTTTCTCCCGCTGCCAGCACCCACACACTAATATCAACATCTATTACCAAAAAGCATTAGGGATATTGCATGGTTTTCACTTCTACCAGGCAAAAAGAATGTCCCAAACATTGATTTCCTCTAATTGTAGTCCTGTTAATTCTGTCTGTAGGGATTACCTGGCAGTCCTGGGGCTAAAGGTGCACTTGGAGCTAAGGTAAGCCTTCTAAAAACCCATATTTCTTAATGGTATGATGGTGTTTATTACTTTTTAAAACATTTTTTAACATGTATTCTAACCATTTTTTATTATCTCTATCCTTCTTAGGGTGAGCCTGGACCTAGGGGTAATGTTGGCTTGCCTGGTGCCCCTGGACCTCTGGTAAACAGACACACAAAATATGGATTTTTTTTTCAGCTATTGTAATTGTTTTCCTGCTGTATACTTTGCACTATGCTGAATAATTGCATTTTTGCATTCTCCTAGGGTGAGCCTGGTCTTCCTGGTGAGCCTGGTATGGAAGGAGTCCCTGGACCCAAGGTATAAATCCAGATTATTAAGTAAAAAACGCTAAACTTTAAAACTCTGTTTCAGACCAAACTCACTCACCTTAACTTCTGCAGGGTGACAGAGGCCAGCGGGGACCGGTTGGGCCACAGGGGATAGTTGGCAAGCCCGTAAGTTGTATTTTAGCTTTGCATCTCTGTATCTTTTCAAGCTGATTTTTGGATGTACTTCTAATATCATTTGTACTATCTAACAGGGAAGTAAAGGAGAGAGAGGGCCCATTGGTGTTCCAGGTCCCCAGGGTCTCAGTGGAACCAAAGGAGACAAGGTCTGTGTCTGTATGAAAAAAAATTCAAACATAATTCACAGTAATTCAGTTGCACATGTTTGTCTTTTGGGGGCAGTGTTTACTCATGAATAAAAGGTCCCATGAACCCGCAATAAGTTACTGAATGAAGCAAGCAATATAATTAACCATCATCATTATAAATGATAATATACGTAAGCATCTTCCATGTCTTAGAGATGAGACATATTTCTTACTCAGTGATCTGTGATGTCACCGGCTTGAATTAATGTTTTGGATATTACAATATAGATTTGCCCACATTTACATGTTTTCAAACTGTCTTACTTTCCAGGGCTTCCAAGGAAAAGTTGGGTCAAAGGGTGACATTGTGAGTACCTGTATTTCTCTTTAAAATGTGTCTCTCAAATCAGCTTCATGCTGGAAAATATGTCTAAAGTCATCTTCCTGTCTTCATCTTTTCCTCTCTGTCGCTTTTAGGGTGACCCTGGTGTTGAGGGATTGGCTGGCGAGAAAGGCGAAAAGGTAAAAATGATTACAGCACAATCCAAACCTTCTTAAGTCTCTGAATCTACAAAACGCTAAAAGTTTCAGGCTTTAAAATAGGAGGTTTAAACACTTGGTTCTAAAGGGAGCACAGCAGTGTGGTATATAGCAGAATATGTTATAACAGCACAGAAGTTAAGATAAAGAGGAAGTCTGTTTTTTTTGGATTTGCATACAAATCCCCATAATACTCCAGATGGCAAATGAGCTATTTACATGACAACGATGCACAGTGGCTCTTTGAAGCTGCAAGTTTAGACATTCATTTACAATAGTCATTCTTGAATTATTGCTCAATGAGTGGTTTCTGAGGCAGAAATGATACATGCAAATGATGAACGTTTAAATGACAAATTGTGTCTTTGCTGTGACAGGGTTTGTCTGGTGAACCTGGACCCAAAGGACAGGTGAGGCTGTACTGAGTAAAACTGTTCCATTAAAATGCCTTTTTTTTGCCTTTGTTCATTTGCATCTCTTCCGTATTTCTTTGTACATTTTCCACTTTAGTAACCATAAATTCACATTTATTTTATTTTCACAGCAAGGAATCAGGGGTGACCCTGGGCACAATGGACCCACTGGAGACCCTGGTAAACCAGGAGACCTGGGATCACCAGGCTTGCCTGGTCCTAGGGGACTTAATGGAGAGCGCGGAGTTCCTGGCATGCCAGGCATTCATGGATCTCCAGTGAGTCTTTTTGACTCTTGATCCCAACATTTATGATGCATAGAATATACTGTATAAGGAAATATATTGTTTGGTCAGTTTCTTTTTCTTTGCAATGCTCAATCTCCTCTTACCCTGTCCAGGGACGTGATGCCTCAGACCAGCATATTATCGAAGTGGTGTTGAAGATGTTGCAGGGTGAGCATATAGACCTGAATATTCACCTTTGATGTTCATGGGGGAGATTAGATTAGCTCATTTTTCCAAAACTACTTTCATCTCCTGAGCAATCAGTTGCCCATCATCAAAAGTAATTTCATCAAAATGATGATGCTGTCTCCTCTGTTACAGAGAGACTAGCAGCAGTGGCAGTGAGCGCCAAGAGGGCTGTGCTTGGTGGTGCAGGTGTAATGGGTCCTCCTGGCCCACCTGGACCTCCAGGGCAACCTGGCTCACAGGGGCCACATGGCTTACCTGGTGCCCGTGGCATTGCTGGTATTATTGGAGCACCTGGACAGATTGGGAACACAGGACTTAAAGGTAAAAATAAAAAGTATAGCTTTAATACCTTTGCGTATAACAATTCGCCAGTTGAAAGTATACCTCTGAAGGGTACATCTGATGCCATTACATATTTTATCTTCTACAGGAAAGAGAGGGCCAAAAGGAGAAAGAGGAGATCCTGGGAAACCTCACCAAGGACCCCCAGGACCTCCAGGAATACAAGGTAAGATACAAGCACATACTTAGAAAGTAGAACACTTTCTGACCAAAGGTGAAGAAGTGAAGGACTTTACATTACAGCCTCTACCGCAGGAGAGCCTGTTCAAAGGCGTTTAAAAGCATCATTACCTCTACTCATTTAACAGATGCTCTTGAATGAGAATGTAATAGGATTCCAACAGTACACACTAATTGACACAATGGAGAACACACTTACACCCTCCTTTGCACACGTACACCAAACTTAAACATATGCTTACCTATAATACATGTGTGTAATTGATTGGGGTTTCAGGAGATTTGCTCATCTTTATCCCTGGAAACTCTGTGTCTCCACAGGTCCTCCAGGTATTGATGGTGTGGCTCGGGACGGTAAGCCTGGTGAGAGGGGACCTCAGGGATCAGCTGGAGAGGCTGGTCACCCCGGTAAAGCAGGTTCTCCAGGTCTCCCAGGCTATTGCGAGGCGGCAATGTGTCTGGCGGCCTCTGCGTACACCTCTCCAAGACTACAGGAGGCGGGAACAATCAAAGGACCCAATTTTTAGCGACCAAACTCTCCATCAGCAGCTCACAGCACCAGAAAGAGAGGGAAAGAGACCAGGAGAGACCACTCTTCTCATTAGGACAACATCATGAATGAGGTCTGGGGGACAATATTAGTGACTGCATGTAAGGAACCTCCTCCTGAAACTGACAACTTCAAGTTTGGTGGGACATACTCTGATCTTAATCCCCCACATCACCATGACAACAGCAGCTCACAGCCTCCCACATCCTTTCTGAATTCTCTAGTGTTTTTGGATGATACCAGTGTCAGTCCCATCCAAATATCCCAGCACTGTTCCAGCAGTGAAAAAGGAACAAATTTATATTGCATCTTCTTGTCTTCAGTATTTCTGAGCTGAGAGGGGCTGAAAACCAAACATGGTGAAAGATGTTTTTCTTTTACACCAAGGTCACTTTAAATGGTTTTATATAAGCATTCATTTGAGACGTGTTTAGAAAATTAAATGTCCTATCTCTCTTGCACCATTACACCTTATGCCTTAAAAGTGTACCAAAAGGACCAATAAATGATTGCAGTCTAATTTTCCACTCAGTACTGTATTATAAAATGTTGTATTTTCATCTGTGAGTTTGAGTGAAATCCCTGATTTACCTCATGTGTACATTACCCCCTCTCTCTCCTCCCAGTCCCGCTTTCTACACAAGTCTCATTTTAGAAACTAACGACTAGCTTTATCTCTTCCTCTTGTTGCCTGGCAACGGTGTATTCCGATGGGCACTCCCATCTCCCACAATGCAGTGCTGTAAATCTTTGTAAATGTGTGTTGATTATTATGTAGAGAAAAAAGAATGGGTTAAGATATGCGCCAACAAAAATCCTGTGTTGATGAATTCATTGATTAATAAAACAGAAGTAACAAGTTTTCCTCAAAACGGATCAGCTAACAGTCAGAATGTGCTTCTTATGCCACTGTCAACTTTCCACAGGGTGTCAGCGAATTAATGACTGATTTATTTTAATCAGCAAAAGCTATTTATTGTTCTTTATATAATCATCTGTAAAGAGGGTTTTTTCTGCTGTTCAGGTAAACCCAAACCAAATGACAATAAAGAGGAACCTTTTGTAAAATCCAATGTTCTTCTGTATCATGTGGGAAATGAAAATTTGTCCCTTTCGTCCCTATTAGCTACTTTGCTTTTCATTTCTCCTATTTCAAAATTAATATTTTATAATCATATTCCCAAAGTTGCAGTTGCCCAGGTATTGTTAAAATTTTTTCACCACCAAGGCCACAAGTAAACTATTATCTAGACCATACTGTGCTAGACAATACGTACTAATTGTTAAAAACACATTCCTTTCAATGAATTCTTGCAATTCTTCTTTTCACAGAGCATTTTTCTCAAACATTTCATGAAACAACATAGTGTATGTAAGACAAATAATAGGTTGGGCAACAATTAACCGTAACGTAGCACATATACAAAAAGTGTATACAGACATAACGTTTCAGGTGAAAGTGGAATAAGTAGAAATAACATTTCTATTTGAAAAGTCAATTATTAAACTACAAAAAGATGAGAAAGAGATGCAAAACAACTATGAAGAGCTGCCAAGTGGATAATCCAGCCATGAATGAATAACAGTATTTCAGTAGTGTTTGATGCAATACAAAATTGAGGCAATGATAACCACATGATACAGCCTCTTTGACAAGCAATTTAATAAAAAATTTGAAATGTAACTTTATGGATTCTTCCAGGTATAGAAATGTTGAAAAAAAGAAAGAGATTTCAAATGCAAAATACAGCACCATTTAAATGTACAAAAGCCATTTCTTATGCTTTTCAGAGTATTTTCTTTATTCTTAGGTGTGATAATGAGGGCTTGGTGGTCATACTCAGTGTGTTGCATTACAGTACCTGTGGTAAACGGGCTCAATTATTGCTCATATTTTCTTAAACAGGTGCCTAGTGAACTAGACAGATGGCTATTACGGCTACTTTGGAATACACAATGAGTTGAGATGTATTTCCAAAAGGACTTCAGTTAAAATGACACAACATTATCTTTGGCAACATAATTACAAAAGCCAATATGCTTTCTTGTGTAAATGCAATTTTCTTCTATAAATAATTTGTCTTTTACAAAACACATTATTCCATGTTGAGACTTTAGAAAAATATCCCTTTGGTGTTTTTATTGTTGTGTAACCATAAAAAAGTGGCTAGAATGTGTATACATTTTATGAAATCCTTTTAAAAAGTATAAAAAGCCACCATATATATAAATATAAATATATACAACAGTCAATCCATCAAAGAGGGTAAGAATGCAACTTTCTGACATCTGTTTCTACAGAACTGAAAAACATTTCTAGGGATTTTCTTTTACAAGCACACCTCAAACACTGAGACAGAATATTAGAAATGCATGGGATGCACTCCAAATGGGATTCTGTGAGAAAGGAACAAAGATATGAGAGATGGAAGCAAAGTGCTACAATATTTGTATGTATTCTCTTCCAACGGATTTAGACAAAGAAAATGAAAAGAAAAAAAAAAAAAACAGAAGAAAGATTGTGATTCTTGTCACCTCCCCTAGGTTGAGGGAAACTGTGAAAAAAAAGCAAGACGCAAGAAGCAAGACAAAAATAAAAGGCAGTAATATTGCAATGAATTGGCATTCATAGGGAATAAGAATGATGCAATAAAAATGTACCAGTTGTGTGTCTTAGCATGCCTCAATTCCAGCAGGGCCCCTACAAAGAAAACTTGCATTTTTGCTCAGAACTGCAGTAGAAATCTATACAGCTGAACAACAACGGCAGCTTATTTTTATCAAATGTAATATCTTTGGGTCATGGTGTTTGGCTTTCTGTCTTCTCCACAGTGTTTTTTGGTTCAGTCCCTTCTGCCCCTCTCTTCCATCACCTGTAGCCCTCTACCAGGGACCTTTGACGGGAGGGCCCTTGGGACTGTACTCTACTTGATGGCTCATACAATCTGCAGGGTTACACCGACCATCATTTCCCTTTGAACCAGGCTGTCCAGAAGGTCCTGGGATCCCTGGAACGCCCTGTTGTCCAACAGGACCAGGAGGTCCCATCTTACTATAGCCTGGAGGACCTGGGACACCTGGAAGAATAAATAACATATATCCAAAGTAATAACCGTGCCACCATACTATAACTGCCCTTGTACTTCACCCAAAAGCTTGATTTATGCTTCACTGAATCTATGCAGATACATTGGGCCAACATTCGACTAGTTGGTTGTGGGCTTTCCTGGCACAGGTGGTCCTGTGTGGTTTAATATCTATGTACAGTTTTTTTTCTTTGTATGCAAACAATGGCAACTGAAACTCCTGCTAAAACTGAGTGGATTGTATTAAGTTGGAGCTAACAGATTTTGAACAGGACTTACTTTTACTGAAATTACTGCAACAGAAAATACAGAAAACGAGAAGACGAATCATAGCTATTTTTCAGTTAGAATTCTGGTTGGGTGCATGTCGACGGAGTATGCAGAAACCCGGCCCTGTAGCCCAGGCTGTAGGTACGATTTTTATGTCAAGCCTATGCCAAGTCAATCAGCTGCTGTTGGTATATTATCTATACAGTGTTATTAAGCCTCTCTTCTCATCTCATCTCCCACTGGCAAAAAAGGCAACAACCAATACAATTCCTTTTCAGTTCATGTCAATCCATCGACAATTCAGCTTGTGAGTAATTCCACTAGTTACAATTTAACACTGCATCACAAATAGGATGTTAATATAGTACCCCTTTAATGGTGGCTAATACTCCATGGGAATATCTATAAATTGCTTCAGAAAATAAGTACACACCAAAAAAGTAAAGTTCTAATAAAAGACCAGTTATACTTGAAAGATTAAGGAAAATGTGAAATCTGAAAGTCCTGGTTGGATCATTTGATGTGAGTATGGTTTCAACCAAACTACTTGTAAACCTAAATTGAATAAACTGCTACTAGATGTGCTAATTCACTAATTTAGAAAATGGTATGTGAACTTTGTGATAATTAAAGGATGTCAAATGTTGATTTGGCTGATTACTAGTCTGGTCACTTTAATTAAGACAATTTGATGAGAAATCATCTTAATCATGTTGGCAATTTACTAATCAACTACACATTTCAAGTAATTAGCATAATTTTTGTGATGTACCGCTAAATGCTAAACCCTGAATCAGCTAAGGGTGCAGCTTGTGTGCAGGAGTAAAGCATTGTGTACAACTGTTACAGATCCTCAGCAGGGCCTCAACAAGGTAATGGCATGATTTAGTGTCACTGAATTTAAATGTTTCAGAAACATATAAAAAGTTGCCATTGCATCACATAAACACAATACAACAATACATTGTCCAGTTAGGTATTTTACCTGGTGCTCCTGGAGGTCCTACATCTCCCATCTCTCCAACGCCCTTATCACCTTTTTCTCCTTGTGGTCCTCGTGGACCTAAAGATAATTAAATATGTTCATCTAATGACACTTTAAAAGCTGAAGCTTATTGGTATAACTACTACTGAAATGCTCACCTGGGGGTCCTTGGCCACCTGGCCGGCCTTGTCTGCCAATCTGTCCTGGAATCCCAGGTGCCCCCTGTGCCCCAGGATTACCTGGAGCTCCATTTTTCCCTGGGGGGCCAGGCCGTCCTGGAGATGCCACCATTTCTACTGGCATCTGCATTCGAGACATGTAGTAGGCCATTCTCTCTGAGGAGAGGAGACATGCAATGATAAAACAACAATTCCAAAGTGGTGAAAGCTGTGGTGTCCTGGAGTAAAAAATTAATATTTTAAAAATGAAAAAGAGGTTTAGCACATGTCCTCACCATCAAAGATCTTGATGACCTGCTGGCGGATGAAGTTTTTGATTTCATCATAATTGACTACAGCCTGTGACATGATAGAGAAAAAGAATAAAAATGTCACACAAGGCAAATCATTACAAAACTTTGTTTTAAACAGGCTGTCCCCCCACAACTGAGATGGTAGGTGTTACATGATCTAGAGCTGACAAAACATCAAAGTAAAATACAGCTATTCTATAGCAAACTACAGCAATGCAAGTGACATTAAAATGTCTCACATCATTTCCTGGTGAGCCTGGAGGTCCAGGGAGCCCAGGAGGTCCCTCTGAGCCTGCGCTTCCCCTCTCCCCTCTGGGCCCAACTGGACCAAGCATTGGCTGTGCATCCTTGGAGTGGTATCCTCCACCACCAGGAGGTCCAGGTCTACCTCTCTCACCTGGAGGACCCCTCTGGCCTTGGGTCCCTGGCTCACCCTGGCAGACAGACACACGCAAGGTATATCAGTAGATACAAAACATAATTCATCTTAGATGTAGCTGAGACCCATTTATACTCATTATACAATATTAATTCATCACATAATACATTTTACATCTTCTCACAACATTTTGGCATCAAAATTATTAAAACTATTTATGAGCATTTATCCTTATTTCAGCCAAACATAATTATATCCTTGTCATGACTCATCTGTTAGAAAGTATTATATCATAAAACTTTTATATGTTTTATGTACTTGTGGGCCAAAAGTCAGATATGAACATCGATTGTTTGAACATCTAATTTTAGCAGGGGGCTGACTGTTTGGAGAGGGATGAAGCTAGGTGAGGCAGATAGTCGCTATTCCCCATGTCTGTATACTAAAAATGAAGCTAAAGGTATAAGATGATCAGCTTATCTTAGCATAAATAACCTGTACTTTGGCAAATATTTATCTATTATGTCACTGTTTTCAATAAAAGAATATTATTATTAACCCCATTTAGAAGAAAAGCAAACCATTTAAGACTTTAAGACTATATCTATATCACTTTCCAGACAATAGACAGAGCCCATCGTTCAGGGGGTGCAATAACACTCAAAAGACACTCCTGCTACATTAGTGACAGTGATTTATTGAGGACAAAGCAGCCCATAATGGACGTCTAATGTTTACACGTCCCTAACAGACAAGCGGTTCTTGAAATAGAGAAGAGAGAGAAGAATAGAGGAGTCCATTCTTGTCTTTCTCCTCTGTTCTCCTTTTCTGTGCAACTAAAACCCTGACAATGCCATCCTGTCAGCGTGACAAATAGCCTCATCTAGCATCTCCCCTCATGCTTAATAGCATTATCCCAGAGGCAGAAGAATAACTTTATCACTGTAGCCAACTACAGTACTGTAAGTCTGTGTCTAAGGAGAATTCCAACAGACTCTGTAGTTACAGAGCGGGTTTGGAGAGGACTGAGGTGAGGAGGAAAGAGGGTGTCGGTGGGTGGGTCGATGGGTTAATGAACTGATGACTGTGTTAAGTGTGGGTGCTGAGCGGGCAGAAATGGAAGCGTGTTCATCACCATAGTATGCTGGCGTGACTCTCCCTGAGCTAAAAGAAAGGCATCTTGCTGAATTTAGATGGTCTGTGAAGTTAATGAGTGGCTGATGTTCAACCTGTGAATACACACACACACCACCTGAGTCAGATCTTACCTTTTGACCTTGCTGTCCATTGTTCCCTGGCAGGCCTGGCGTTCCCTGTCAAAACAAAGTAGGAAACATCCATCAAAGAATTTAACAATGTATCTCACTGTATCAATTCCTTGTTCTCCATTATACTTTTATTGTGTCAAACACCACACCCAGACATTACTCACATCTTTACCAGCACCGCCATCACTGCCTGGCTCTCCCTAAAAAAACAAAGTCAGAGCAGGAGCAAAAAGGAGGCTTGAGTGACATGTACTGGCAAGGAAGCAACTTGAATGATGTTTAATTAAATTTTCTTTTTTCTTGAGATGTACTAACCATAAGACCTGGGTGCCCAGGTGGTCCAGGGAGTCCTACCATTCCTGGGAGACCCCTCTCACCAGTCTGACCCTTATCTCCCTTTGTACTCTAAAAAGGGAGATAAGTAAGAAAACAAGTCAGAAAATATGGAAAATGTATTGTTTCTCTATTGTTTTGGTTGCAGGGCAGAATTTCAATTGTGTCTTGTTTCTCCCTCCCCTGTCACATACAGACATACACCAACAATATACAGCACACAACTTCTAAATCTTTAAATTATCATTCAGTATCTTTTCAGTATTTGTAGTTTCTGTAATTAGTTAATTATAATTAATTAATGTTTGCATTGGTTGCTGAAAACAAAAAATTTTCTCTCTTACCAGTCCTGATGGACCAGCAGGTCCTGGTGGTCCAGCTGGACCTGTAGAGCCCTGATGGGAAAAGTAAACACACATTTAAGTATAACTCACTAACATAATATCTACAATATCTAATATAACCACTATAATACATGTTTAAACAGAAAGTGAACTTACAACGTGGCCGGGGGGTCCGGGTCGTCCCTGAGCTCCTGGGGTACCAGGATCACCCTGGAATGGTCACATATTGACCTTTAGAGATCTACAGGATAACACTGTCTACAGCACAGTGCATTTATACTCCTGCTTCGGACTCTGTTTTGCTCATCCAAATCAACTTGATGTGATAAAAAAAGGAAAAATACTCACCTCGTGTCCGGCTCTGCCTGGTGGCCCAGGTGGACCTGTAGGTCCAACGTCACCCTGCAGGGATAAGGAAGTAACAAAAACTATTAGAGGAAACACTTGCATCACTTTTCGTTTGGTGGACATTTAAAACAACAAGGTAGCTCACTAATAAAGCCTGACATAGTCACAATTATCAGCTTGATAAAACAACTTGGCCTACAGCACAAGCAACAGACAGCAACTATAAGTAAACAAACAGTCATACATAGTATGAAGGTAAAGCAATGAGTGCTTGGCTAACCTTCTGTCCAGGGAAGCCAGCATGGCCAGGTTTCCCTTTGAATCCCTGAGGAAAGACATCAAAGAGAATGAAATCAGTGCAGTATCAAAATTCACAAAGTCGAGGCTGCCAAAAAACAGGCAGACGTGTCTTTGAAATCCAAACACCTGCTCTTGGGTAGAAGAGAAACTGAGAGAGTAAGAGGGAGAATAAAAAAAGACATGGTTGAATAGATGGAGAGAGACAGCTACTTGTTTGTTGTATGTGCATGAATATCACCATATCTGCTGTGTCTTTATACAAGATATACAAGATAGAAAATTAGAAAGATCCTACAAGACAACGGGAAGCTTTGAAGTTTCAAATGAGGTCACTTCACAAGTGACACCTACAACATTAACAAGACTCAGTAATGATTGCACATACTAATGTAGTGTGCCAACATGAGTGAGGTGAGAGAAATATCATGCTTCACAGTCTTTGTTAATTTGCATTGGATGCTGTTGGTGAAAATATACAAAAGTCAAAAGTTAAGATGGTCACAACTGTCTTGAAATTTATGCATTAATTGTAATTCAAAATGCAAGGCACAATATCAAGATCACAACAATTCACCCGTCTCTATCCATCATTCAATAGAGAGGTTTTGATAGGCTTTCAGTGACAAAGGTCTAGTCGTTCAAGTTGATTTGCATACCAGGATTAATGTTTGGGAACCTTAAGGAGAATCATACAATGTTGTAATCGTAGAAAAAGTAAAACTATCCTACTGTAAATAGAGAATAATATCAGGTAAGGTGAAACTTACTGGAATTCCTCTTGGTCCTGCTTGGCCTGGAGGGCCTGTCTCTCCCTGACAATAAAATAACAGCCAATGTCAAAAGTTACTAATACATGCATCTCTGTAACTGCACTTTTACTATACTTTGATATTGTGCATATGTATGGACAAGCCTCCCATGTGATGCATGTGTGTTTGACTTACCCGCAGCCCTGGTTTACCATCTTTCCCATCCAATCCTTCAATGCCAGGGGGGCCCTGCATGGATATAAACATATGCATAAACATGGAGTAAAGATGAAGGCTACTATAAAATAGTACACCACTCACAGATATGTTGAAATAGAATAACTGGAAAACATACAATGTTAAAAAATGTGCATACCATCAGTCCTGGGGAGCCTGGGGAGCCTGGAGGACCTGTTGGTCCCTGAGAGCCTTGAACACCATCATTGCCCTTTGAAAATAGCGATTTTCAGCACAATAAATCAACAGTTTATATAAAGATAATGTCTTTAATCAGCTGTGATAACTACATACCTTTTCCCCTTTGACCCCAGGGAGTCCTTCTCTTCCACTTTTCCCAGCAGGACCAGGTGGACCCTAAACATACATATAGTAATACATAGTCGCTGCACATATTCCAAGGTTATAGTATAAATGACATGGAAGTTATAAAATTACATACCGGTGGTCCAGGGAAACCTGGTTGTCCTTGGAAACCCTTTAAATAAAAATGGTAACATATACTTATGTATAATTGGTTTATAATAGTCAAGTGTTTCAAATATATGTAGGCATTATGTGTTACCTGATCCCCTTTGGGACCAATAGGGCCCAATGGTCCTGCGTCTCCTTTAGTGCCCTGCAGACAAAGAATGGCTCATATTGTGAGGCAGTTATCATACTTTGCAATGATAAATGAAGAAGCCAGGCTCTAAATATTGCTGAGCAGAATTTATGATGACACTGACCGGTGAGCCAGGTTGTCCTTGATACCCGGGGTTACCAGGAGGGCCCTGCAGAAAGGAAGGACATGTTAGGAACGGTATATAACACATGCTGCAGACTGATTGTCTATTATACAGCAGTGTTGGTATAATGACTTACAGACTCTCCTTTTTGACCAGCGCCCCCCGGGTTGCCGCGTTCACCTTTCAGTCCCTGACAAATAGAACAGACGGTGAATCAATGTCAGCTCACATAACAATGCATCTGCCTATTCATCAAATAAAGCTGTCAGATTATTGACAATAGCACACTTCTTTATGAGGAGCAGTTAAGAGTAACTTACAGGCAATCCAGGTGGTCCCATGGTTCCTGGGTATCCTGGTGTCCCCGGAGGACCCTAAAGTAAATATCATATAATCAGTCAAAACTGAGAAACCAATTATTTTTATGCCTCTGCATTGGCAATAGCCAGACGAAAAGGCATTACGCGAAACTGTCATTTTCGACTCTGTGATGAACTGATTAGATTTTGTTGGCCATAGTTTAAAGGTCAAGGTCGTAATGATCTCACCTTCAGCCAGTCCTTGAAAACAGATTTAAAGAAATCTATCGAGGGAATTTCTTTAAATTTGCCAGGACAGCCCACTTGGAGTCTGTGATAAACTATTTAGATTTTGATGGCCAAAGATCAGAGGTCAAGATCACAGTCACCTCATGTTCATCCAATTTTTGTTGTAAATGCGATGTCTCAGGAAAGCCTTTAGGGAATTTCTTTTTTTATTTGGCACAAATTGTCACTTGGGCTCAAGGATGAAATGATTAGATTAGATTAGACGTGTGTAAACTACAATGTCACTGCTTAGCGGAGGCACACAACCGCAGTGCAGTAATTCTAGCTCAACTTGCAATACTTTTGGTGAAACTGATTTGCAGATACATACCTGCTCACCCTTCAGTCCTGGGAGGCCTTGGTGACCTCGCTCACCCTGTTGACCCTGAGAATGGCATAAGCGAAGAAGAATTACAAAATGAAGGAGATAATGTGACAGGAACAGAAGAAGTGAGGCTCCCTTGGCAGAAATGAACCAAGAAAAGTCAGTATAAAAGAGAGGAAACAGCTAACATCTCCCTTTGGGACTGCCTACATTTGATTCTGTCCTTTTGCCCTACACCTGAATCATGTTTCGGGATGGTTAATTTAGCTCTGTTGCCGTGATATCCACAGGTTTTGGTTCAGTTAGTTGAGTTGGTTAGCTGATTTTAAATGTTACCTCACTATCCTTTACCCCTCGTTATAAGATAAGATAAGATAAGAAGCAAGAAAAGAGTACGAGAGTATACCAAGAATATAAAAAACAAGAATACAAAAAATAAGATAAAAATAAAGTAAAATAAGATAAAACACTATATACAACAGTAGTTCCAATGTAGACCCATACACAGTATGTATCCTCCCTTATTCCGCTGCAAATTCAGGTACAACAAAGCCGCAGATTTCATAAAATTGGCCTTTAAGACCCAGCTTACTCATCAAACAAAGAAGAAACAAACAAGAAAAATGAGCAGTATAATGTGCTGCTAAGGAACAATGTGTTTGTGTGTTTGTTGGAACACTTTTGACTAGTGCATAGCTGATCAACTGAATACTGCATGATTCTTTAAGTAAATATTAATATGCATGTGAGAGTGTGATCTGTTGCCTAGCACCAGATGCTCTAGGCAGAAGACAGATGAGTGCTGGAACAAAAGAAAGTTTTTTAAATGAGAAAATAAAAGAATGTCAGAGAAAACTGATAATAAAGTGATTATTATTTCTGAAGCAGCAGGAGCTCCTGAAAATTAGTTGTCTAACACACTCTGTATTCATGTAAATTGACATTTAAGAATAAATATATAAAACTGTATTTCAAAAAACGGAAACCAGATTTAGTAATATTATTGCTTTTATCAGAGAGTGATTAGAGAGACTAATTATTAATTGATCATAGTGGGAAGAAAGTAAATAGTAGCTGATTGTTGTTAGTAACTTCCACAGAACTGAATATGAGTAATATACTGCGCAGCAGGGTCACACTCTCTCTGTCTCTCACAAATGGCACAGACACACTACTTCACACAGCAGAAGCGAACGCCTCCTATAAAGATCTACTATACTGCAAATGGAGTCCACGCCGCGCTCACACAGCTCATCCATTTAGCATCTCTATTCTCCTAAAACAATGAATCAGCATGAGGAGGAAGAGAGGGGGAGGGCTGTTTCTGCACAGCAGTCGCACTCTCCATCACTTTGATGGGGGAATAATTGAACAACTGGAGAAAGAGACAACCAAATTGTTTCCTCATCTGAAATGCCTTTCATTACTGAACTCCCAAAAGAGGCTGGAGAGATTGCAAAGATGGAATAATCAAGGAGAGCTGGATTTAAAAGTGAGATGATCTGTATTTGAGATAAAAAAAAAAAAAGTTGAGTTAATTTAATGTACTGTACAATTTCGAGGCACTTTACTGTGTTCATTTAATGCTACTTTCTACTTTAAAAATACAAAAATAAAAATTAACAGCAAAAGATATATTTTACAATTACATTTACCGTTATAGAAAAAGATTTTACATTAAAAAACACTGGATAAGCTTCTGAGCACCAGTGACAAAAAAATCTATACAGTGATTAAGTTCATTTTTGTTATTCATTTCTTTATTATTATTTAATCAAAAATATTTGAAAACGTCTTCTACCTCTGAATAAAGGAGAGAAAGAGAAAGAAAAATTATTATTTTAAAGTGTGAATGAAACTTACAGGTAAACCAGATGAGCCTGGAGGACCAGGGAAACCTGGAGGTCCCTGCAGACACAAGACATTGAATTTTAAAACACCAAAGGACAACATAAAATGAAAAAACTTCTTTATGTTCATAAAAGAGCTTGCAAATGTTTTTTAAACCGCTTTTAACAATGGACTGAACTGAGTGTGGCCATTGTTTTCAGTAAGTTAATTCCTAATACATACATGCAGCTACTTTCCTGCTACTTAACTATGAACTGTTATGCTATACAGTGCTTAGTGTTTTAAATGATATATATATATATATATCTGACACGGATTCAGCTAATCCAGCTAATTCAATACTAACATTAGCTGAGTTAGTTAAATTACGCTTAACAATCTCAATCAGGTAACCTTAAACCCAACCAAACATTGTCAAGCATTCCTCACCTATCTTATTAGTGTAACTCCTTAACAGAAGTCATAGCACTTATGATCTTTCTAGAAATTATTTTTATAATACAAAAAGAAGCTTTAAAAGTTTGACGATGTGTCCAGAAACTGGAGAAAGCAGCAGGTGAGCAACTGTCTATTAATGTCCACATATCAAAGATGTCAATGGCTTCTGTAGGCCCTGAAATCTTATTAATGGAGCAATAACTTAATATAAGTATAATAAATTACTGTCCTGTACCATAATGATAATAATAACTTAGTTATTCTATTAGATATAAGCATCATGTGTTTTTAAGTTAAGTTGCTGAGAATATTATAACATCTTATTTATTTAGGAAAAGCCTTACCATGTTTCCTGGTATTCCTGCTTGGCCTCTCTCTCCTGGTGCACCCTGTAACAAAGAAGACAGACCTGATCCTGAAGTCTGTATAGTTGTTCGAATATGCAAACTCGCACAATTGCAGACATACATACAGTCTTTTATCAAATTAACAGTATGTGAATTAAAAAAAACAGATATAGGCTCACTTGGTCTCCTTTAATTCCTGGTAATCCAGGCATTCCTGGAATTCCAGCTGGTCCTGTGCAGGATCGGTCATTCTGTGAGGCAAAGAAATTAAATTTCAATAAATATGCATGTACTTTTCCATGATTGTCTATATGCACTATACGTATGTATTTGTGCTACATGACAAAAATCTCACTGCTTCTGTTGCCTGCTCTCTCTGCAGTCTCTCCAAACACTGCAAGCAGACAAGAGATTAAGTTACCAGTGTAATGCCTCACTGTGCACTATGTTCTGTATTTTTACAGAACAGTTGTGTGTACGTTGTGCAGACGGTAGCTTGTATAAGGATATAATAAAAATATTAACACTAACAGGCACTAAAGGTTGTAGCTGTATCTGTAATACTCACACCAAGCCATGCTAACTCAAATACAATGCAAAATGAATCATTTTGCATTCATTAAAGCAAAACAACTAACAGTGACTGTACTAGCGACGGTTCATATGATTCTAAATTTTAAGAATCATATATTGAGAAAAAATATTTTAAGAAGAAACTTCAAGTCTCACTCTGTCACAGCTGTCCAAGGGGTTTACACCAGGCTTTCCCTGATCTCCTTTTTCGCCTTTGGCACCAACTATGCCTGGCACCCCTGGCAACCCTTGGGAACAGCCGTCTTCACAGTCGTCCTATGTTATAGAAAACACACACGCACATATATATAGACACAAACAGACCAAACAGTTTTCATACCAAAAACTGTCCAAGATAAAATCATGGAAAGCTGCTGAAAACAAAACCGCATTCACTAAAATGCATCTTTTTACACATGAACTTACAGGAACGTCTTGAGGCAGCAGGTGTGGTCCAGAAGGATTCTACAAAGGGGGGGGGGGTAAGAAAACAGAAATGCAATTTATAACATTTTAAGAACTTTATGGCATCAAAGATAATACTTTGGGGGGAAAAAGTTCTCAAAACAACCTATTTTGTTTAATTTTTGTATTTGGTAGTGTCAAAAATTAGGTGGTATCTTTTTTTAATCATTTAATACGATGCCATCAAATATTCCTAGTGCTAAATCTGTCATGGAGGAGTTGAAGTCACGCACTAGAAACAACCTTTTACATAAAGTATACCTTTTTCAAACAACATATCTGTGATGGACAATCTCATACAGTCCAATGTCGAAAACAAAATCAAAGACCGAGCTTGCAGAATTTAAGACACTTCATCCAACAAGCCTGCTCACTTAAGAAGTGATTTTCTTTCTACCATATACTAATCATAACTTGTGTAATATTAGATGTAAATGTAATATTAGAATGTTCGACTCAATGCACCAAATTCTACTCTGAGTTTGGATATTAGAGATTTTTCTCATGTCAACAGTGTTGCATGATTTTATGGCCCAAAATACTAGCAGCCCTGACAGTTCTGACACTTTGCTGGTACCTGGTTCTTATAGTTAAGGTTGAGTATGGCAAATACGAAAAGCTAAAATAAAGGTGCGGCTAAATAAAAATATATATATATATATATATGATAAAAAATGGGATGCCAAAAAAGCCTAAATAGCCATCCAATAATGTCAGTAAAGATGTAATTACATTGCGTTGAGGGCTCATGACTGCATCAGAACAGTTTAAAAGCGAAGACTGTTGCAATACAAAAGCAGAACAGACACGTTTAACTGATACTGCCTACAACACATACACAAACACAAACAGTACAAAAAAGCACAAATGGACAAATTCCACAATGGAAATGGGCTGTCTGTTAATAGTGAGTTCTGAAACAAAACTGCTCACTCCACACGACACACACTGAACAAATCACATTTACCATGAAAGGCAGTCTACTCCCTATCAAACCACTGGAACACTTTCCACTGTGAAAGTCTGTCAATTGCACCTGGCCTGGTTTCAAAGTCATTACAAACCCATTTGACATTGTTCAAAGTGGAGCCGTTAGACAGAAAGGCTATTTTATGCCACATGCTATTGGCTGTTATACGGGCTACAACAAGGCCCTGTGCATTTAAAGGCTTGCTCAGAAGAAGGTTCTCTCTTCTGGCAACAACCCTCATAACAATCCTCTATAATAGGGTTTCCTATATTTCCTATGCAATTTATTATCTTATTTAAATTTAACTTCATGTATGCTTTCATAGAAAACAAGTGACCTCCAACTTGGATAAATCTGGAAACATTAGAAACTCTAATTCTCTCATAACAACTCTAAATCAAATTTTATCCCTTGACACATACTGTGGATGTGCATCTACATTTTAGCCATTCCATGCCAGTCCATGGCTGTATGCACTGTATATGTCTGTCATTTTAACAACAGAGGTGCTGCTTTATGTCATGCTGCATATCATCAATCAACATATTTCTGCAGAGAGTTTAAGTTTTTTTTAGGATGTCCCATTTCTCTCCTTTAAACTACTGCTTTAATTCCTGTGCTGAAGGTGAAGATCTTTTTTGTCCTGGTTAGAGATCAGCATTGATGTTCCCTTAATGAAATTAAGTCATCAACAGACTTGAAAGAAAGACATCAGAGAAAATCAAATCCACAGAAAATGTCCAACACTCCACATTATCTCTTCACTTTGATGGTGTCTTTGTGCCTACTGTGATGCCAGTAAACTAACTTTGTCCACAAAAAACACAAAAGACATTTGGAGTTTATGCAATTGCATAACAAGCTAAAACACAAAATATGCAAACATAATCTTTGCAAATTCCTACACATTTCATATGATACATTCCGTCATCATGACATATGGAGGCATACAGTACGCACAAACCTGTACTCATTTTCAACTGGCTTCCCATGGTTCTAAATGGGGGAGTGTTATGCCCTCCCTATAATGAAATATCTCTCTGCTCCTGTGTGAAAAAGTATTCCAGATGACACTGTTTCAGCTCAGATCATCTCATTTTGTGACTCTGTTACTATAGAGGTAATAGTATTGCTTGACATGCTCCTCCAGATAGCATCATGTAGAGGCTACAATCAGAGATGGAATGATGTTTACTACCTTTCATACACTTCCAGTCAAAAGTTTCGACAGAGATAGGAATGACCATGTTTTTCATGAAAAGATATATGTCTTCAGTTGTGTTACCATCATTGCACATGGTTTTCTAATGATCAGTTATCCTTTTAAATTATTACAGTTGCATTAGCAAACATAACATGCTCTTGGAAGACAGTACTAATGTTTGGAGAATTTAGGCCTCTGTTTATGTAAATATTCCTTTTAAAAAACAGTTGTTTTCAGCTACAACTGTCATTTACAATATGAACCATATCTACACATTCATTCTGATCAATTTGATGTTATGAAATCTGCTTTTCTTTCCCAAACATGCTCATTTCTATGTGTGTCCAAACTTTTGTGTATACATGTACTACCCAAGTTAGAAGCATAAGAAACAGGTTGAAAATGTGTGAGTTTTGTGGCACAAACCAAACTTACTTAGTCCTTGGTCTGACATTGGAAGTATTCTTTCACAATACAAACGCAGCACTTGTGCTCAGTATGTATCATTTAACAGAGGTAACTGTTATTCTTACTCTATAGCCATGGGGATAGATAGCTCTTAAAGCCCTTTGATTATAATATATTACAATTCAGAAAAAGATAAACACGAACAATGCTTTTGTATCACCTAGCCTGTTCACTTAAATGAATAATTTGAGTCCCCAAAAACTTGTTTTTGTTCTCAGCATGCATTTATTTTGTTCTTTTTGCATAATTTATACATCAGCCCCTAACTCTGCAGTCAGTAGATAAACGCCGCCTCTCCACCTTTTCTCTCTAATTTTACTTACGATGTATCCAGGCAAACCCGGTTTCCCCGGTATCCCGTCGTTTCCAGGGATACCCTGAAAGAAGGAACTGAGGTTGAACTGGTGTGTTGCCAGTTTAGGGCTAGCCACTCCCATCTCCACCAATGATTAAGGCAGAGTCAAAGGATCAGGGACAAAATGGTGAAACCTCTTCCCTGCCATGTCTTATGAAACTTTTAAAATCTCAACATTTGATTTGGGTAATTTGGATAAAAATACTCCAAAAAAGATTTAAGAATTATTTTATTATATATTTTTCAATCATTACTAGAAATGCACCCTTGTCAAAGACATGACCTCTTCCATCCAGTTACCATCACTTTGTGTGATGTATTTCTTACACCTTTGACTCTTGCAGCGCAGATTATAGCAACACTTTATTTGAAGGTCTGTTTGAATATGAAATGTAGAAATTAAAACTTACATTGCATTGTTTTTTTTACTTTTAGATTTAAAACCAGACCTCCAAAGCAGTGTTTTGGCAGTCATTCCCAAAGCTTGCTCAGTTGCTTCCCACAACGGTTAAAGCTTGAAGCTTGAAGCACCAGATTAGTTGCATTATATTATTTGATCCTGATTACTTTAGTCTATTTTAACCCAATATATTGCTCAAACATTTTATATGTCAGTCCATCTCCTACATGCATATCATGGACTTTATTTATCCCTAAAGATGCAAAGCACATCTAAGCCTTATTTATGTAGCCGAGCTGCCCAAGCTGAAAGTCTACATCTTAAGTAGCTCGTTGTCCAATTCAGGCTGATGGAGCTGCTGCTGAATTGAACTGAAGAGAGACTTCCCTCACATTCCTACTGCCCCTTTCTCTTACCTGGGGTCCTTGGATTCCAATAACACCCTGAGGCCCAGGGGGGCCAGGTGGGCCAGGTGGTCCTGGTGGGCCCTAAAACATAAAAAAATCAAACCACAAATAACAAAGATTCATTGTCAAAAACAGATAAAGAGTGCTGTGATTTCCAAAGTTTGCTTGGTAACAACAGACACAAAGCTTGCAAACAAAGTCGAAGTTATCAGACAGGACTGCTGGCTGACAGATCAGACCTGAGGCCCGGGCTGCAACGTGTTTATTGTTCCTGGAGCTCCCTGGAAGGCAAAAGGAGTCAAAATCAGAGCAGCACTGACGCATGCACAAACAGGATATACAGAAAGTGTGAAGTTGAGAATAATACAAAAAATGTCAAAAGCACAGAAAGATGCAGAGGGGACATAACCAAGCATGAACATTTGTTTTTCTAAATATGTCCCCTGTGGAGTCATAATAAAACCTCAGAGTGTGTTTGAATAGTCAGTGTATTCAGAGTATTATGATGTTGCAAAGCTCTTGATTAAACTAACAATGTTTCTGGGTGTGTTTATTTTAGTGTATGTGTGCAAGTATTTACTCACAGGTCCACCGACGCTCGAGTACCCTGGTGTTATGCAGTTGCAATCTCCAGGTGCACCCTAAAATCACATAAAAAAAAACATATACAAAAACAAAAATAAAACTCTGCGCAATTGTTACTGTATCTAAGTCAGAAGTAAGTTTGGCTAAATCTTGAAATCATATTGATCAAAAAGACACTAGCTGCAGAGGATGGTATGCTTTGAGTTTTTATTAGGGCTGGGCACGTAAACAGGCTATTATCGCATTAACACGTTAATTAATTACCTTAATGAAATTTTATTATGATTATTATAATGATGAAAGTTTTAATACACATACAGACAAACAAGTACTGTACTGGCTTTGCATTGGCCTTGTCGTGCGTCTCAACCAATGAGAGCATTTGGGGGTGGGCCTAAGATAAGACCTACAGGTTCAGTACCTGCAGGTCTTTTACAAGGACATTTTCATTTAATGCTAGTCCACACGGCAGAGTTGATAGAACCACAATTATTTGTAACCACTGCAAAGTCACTGGAGAACTTGGAGTCTGACATTTCACTTAAATACAATACACACACAAACACTTGGTGCTCATGTGTTTCCTTTAGTGACAGAAGTCCAATTAATAACAACTGTATTTAAAAATGCTTTTTTAGGTGGTTGACGTGTTAATTTTGCGACGTGCGCTCTTTGTGTTTGTGTGCGCATCAGAGCGGAGCTCTGAGAGGTCAGAGGAGAATAAATAAACGCGTCCATGTAGAGACAGAAATTACATAAGGTGAATAACATGAGGCTGTTTAGTTCAACCATAATGTCCTAATCATTATGCAGGGTGGGCCCGTCCATATCGGGGGCTGAGGTTGCTGAGGTAGTTGGGAAGCTCCGAGGTGCCGGGGCCCCTGGGGTGGATGAGGTTTATCCTGGGTTCCTTAAAGCTCTGGATGTTGTGGGGCTGTCTTGGTTGAC
>JAUYWH010000003.1:13721741-13946837 GCA_034779795.1 Ctenopoma multispine | reverse complement strand
GCTGGAGGGATTATATCTCCCGGCTGGCTTGGGAACGCCTTGGGGTCCCCCCAGAGGAGCTGGAGGAGGTGGCCGGGTAGAGTGATGTCTAGGCTTCCCTGCTTAGGCTGCTGCCCCCGCGACCCGACCTCGGAGAAGCGGTTGATAATGGATGGATGGATGGATGGATAATGTCCTAATCAATAGCTTTGCTTTTCTATTTGATTTGATTTTTTAATACATCAATGTTTAAGTTGAGATTTACAAGAAATATTCAACTTCTACTGTATAAAGGGAATACTGCTTTTGAATTATTACATTTTGCCTGTAACATTGCGATTATTTGCGATAAAATTTTTTAATTGCTGCCCAGCACTAGGTTTTATATTTATTTTTGACTTTATCAACATGAAATTATTATTGTAGTGTAAGAATACTATAAATGTGGCCCTACAACACAAAATGAGGTAATTCACTTATAATCTGTGACAAAAGCAGCCTACCTGATATCGTTGTACCAACTATCACTACTTTCTGCTAACATCCAAGTTTGTATCGTATACAACTGTTTCAGAACAGCAACAGCATTTATATTAGTACACCGAAGACCTCTGTTGCTCATCTTTAGTTTTGTAAATCTTCCCTCATATGCAACTTTCATCTTTAATTTAAAAAGGCTCCTGTCCCACACCCCTCCCAAACCTAAATCACTGCCTTCACTGCTTCTTCATCTTTCCCACCATCTCAGTGACAGTCTGGACTGGTGGCTCTGACGAACGCGGTAATTAATAGGCTCACACACTCTTGCAAGGCCCCAAAACTCCTCTTGTCTGCAAGCAACAGTACACTTGTCACCTCCGTTGCTTCTCTATCCCAGCCCTGAGGCCGGTGTGTGCACGTTTGTGTCAGCACGTGTGTGAGGCAAGGAGGGGCAGGCTGTTGAACCATCTCTTACGATTACCATCTGTTCCACCCCCTTATATTCAAATCCCATCCAAATCCCTTCATCTAAGCAAAACGGTAGACTTACCTTGTCCCCCTTAGCACCATCAAATCCCTGCAAAAGAAGGAGACAGCACAAATGTGCACACACAAAGACAAACACACACACACAAACACTTAGTTACTCTTGTTTTGTTGTTCCAGAAGAGAGCTCACGGGGCAGTGAGCTGAGTGTAGATCAGGGGACAGAAGATGAGATGGGAGCAGACATCGCCTCTATTATGGATTGAGGCAGACATCCTTGGTTACAAATGATGCCTAAATCAAGGACAATTCCCAAAGAAGCTCAAAGATAATTAAAACTCTGAACAGATGCTAACAAAGAGACAACTCAAGTTTGCTACCTAAATTTCTATAAAAATCTCTTCAAATTGCTGATGCACATGTATAAAAACATGCTAATGAAACACACACTTAAGACAATAAAGGAACAAGACAACTCACGGGTCTGCCAACAGCTCCTGGTAATCCTTTGAAACCAGGGGCTCCATCTTTACCCTGTGGGTCAAAAAGTAAATACGAAACAGTGTTTGACAATATAAGGATATGACATTAAATGAACAAGCAAATCGCTGCATTTATGTCCTACTGGGGGCCCTTGTACTCCAATGCCCTTAGGTCCCTGTGGTCCTGGAAGCCCAACATCTCCATTTGAGCCCTGTGAACAGAAAACTCCCACTGTGTAAGGTTTGCTGTTTTCAACACATTAAAGTTCATGGGATTGTTTATATAAATGATACTTTGGCATTTTGCTACCTTTTCCCCTGCAGGACCAACAAGGCCTGGCAATCCTGGTGGTCCCTGAACAAAACATTAAGATTAGACCAAAACCTAAGTATGTATTTTACAAAAAAAAATGGACTTTGCAAATATCAAAGAAACTTACTGCAAGTCCTGGGAGCCCTCTTGGTCCCTCTATACCCTAAATGAAAACACAACAGGATGTTATTAGGTGTTTTGAAGATAAAATAAAGAAATAAGTTTCAGATGAAGATTTACAGTTAGCAATGAAGACAGAAGTGAAGGACTGGTTTCTCCATGTAAATAAAGCAATGCAGTCTCCATAGTGAAATGGATTTGAGAGAGAACAGGATTATTTTTGGATGGTTAATTACAATCTCACGACTTTATTGTTAGATCAGAGAGGCAGAGAAAATAACTGCAGATATCACAGGAAGATAAGATGTTTGTTAGTGAGATCACAAATGAGTGTTTTGTGTATGACTGAGCTACATCAGCTGTCAACATAAAACTTTATTGATCCAGACATGAATTTTAAATATATATACTTGAGGTCCTGGAAGGCCAACTCCATCAACTCCGGCTTCTCCCTGTAGGGGCACACAGAAAATGGAGTTCCTCAGTGGTGCACAAATAGCGAGTCCTCCACTATGTACTTTATGTACAACCAAGATAATGCATTAAATGTCCATTCATACCTTGCTTCCTTTAGGACCAGCAGGTCCCTGTACACCTGGTAAGCCTGGTTTTCCCTAAAAAAAAAAGAGCTGGTCATCCGCAATTCTAATAGCAAAGGGAGCCAGCAGTACATATGAAAAATTAATACACAATTCCCTCACATTTTTGCCAGGCTTTCCTTCTCCTGGGGGACCAGGGTCTCCTCTCTCTCCTTTGGGGCCTGGCACAGCTACACCTTCACCCACTGGAACGGCCAAAACAGGACAGCTGGTACAAGCATCACCCTGGAAGACCAAATCAAAAACTATGCTCCAGAAACCTTTAGAAACATTATAAAGTAAAAAGTAAAAGTAAAAATTTTAAAATGACAATAGTGTCATGTATTCCCTCAGGGTCAAATTTGAATCTTTTGAAAGCATTTTTAGAACAAAAGTTTAACCTATCTAACTTATCTACAACATCTCTACTTGGGAGTCTTCAGTGGAAGGAGACAAAGCCAGGTACAAACTCAAACTGCCTGACTTACAGTTCAGGCACTCTATACCTTTTCTCCCTTCAAGCCCATTATCCCATCCCGACCGGGCTCTCCAGGCAGTCCTGGGGTTCCAGGAGCTCCATCCAATCCATTGTCTCCTTCATCTCCCTTTTCACCCTGATAAAATTAAAATAAACTGTTATAAAGACCTGAATATCATCTCTACGTAGTTGTCAAATTGCTTACATTAAAAACATCCACTGGGGTTTCAGTAGTAGTAGTGGTAGTAGTGCAGTGTTTTCACGAGTCAACCCCTATTTTGATCACTACCAAGCACATGTATGAGGACATGAGCCATGAAATATAACATCCTGTTGTCTTGTCTTGCTTATTGTCAGAGTTGTGCAAAAAAGTGAGAGACTAGAAGCAAGCAAAGCACAAGATACATAAACAAGGCATGATATTCTAATAAGAAAGGGAATACACACAACATGCCTTGCAGATTTTAATCAAACATACATGATGTTGGGACCACTGATTATTGGGAATGTAAACGTAACCTTTGTTATTAGCTTATATAACTTTATTAGATTTATTTGACTGGCAAATATGCTACTTATCCCTAGTAATCTTGTATCTGTCTGGCTCCACTGGGTAAGTCCAAGCAGAGTGACTTTTGTGGAAGAAATTGAAGGTAATTTAAGGCAGCCTGGCACTGTTGTTGGCAGATTTATTCCCCAGTTATTTGGGTAAAGTGATGTGAACATTCCAATAGACAAACTTGACGACCTGAAATAAAGTGAGTGAGAGTGCCTTGCTCCCCTGAGATATTGTTTAATACCATGTAGGGTGACTTTCCTGCAAACCTCCTCGGTCCTAGTAGATGTCAAATTAGCAAAGACAGTCTGACTCTCTCTAAAGACCACCAATGTCTCCAAATAGTCTCGTTCCTCTAGGTTGTCCAATAAGTAATTAAGATAGAGACTCTGAGATACTTTAACAAGAAAAGTACCTTTTCTCCTTTTGCACCAGCAAGACCTGGCAGGCCCTGTGTAAGAAAGTAGTATGTTACTTACAAATTCACGCAGTTTTAGCATACATGCGTCCACACTCACACATAAGCAGTCATCTACAAGTACTGTGTAAAGCACTTTCTGTTCAGGTAAAATAACTGTTGACATAAAGCTAACCAAAGAGGCACACAGCATGTAATTGGAAGGGGGGGCAGGAGCCGACAGAGATTTATTACACTCAGTAACAGTTCTGTGGTAAGAGGAGAATCCCTGCATATCCAATAACCATTAAAAGTGTAGGGGTGAAATATTCAAACATCTCAAACTTTTTATTCCTTTAGATGCTGCTTAATGTGTTCACCGTGACAAAAACAAGATGCTACTTTGGTTTTGTATAATTTGTAAACCTCAATTCCATGTGTTTTCACATTAATAATTCTGATGAAGGCATAAAAGTAATTAATTGATAATAAGGTTATTTTGATTTGCTCTTAAACTTGATTGTAAGCTGTGGTGTCAGGTTCTTTCAGTTAAATTGCATTGTTAGATTCAGGTTGTATAATGCAGATACACAATAATGGGTTTATCATATAATAAGCCAAAATAACATGTAATAACAAAGAAAATTAAGACAAATGGTGGCAATACAAACTATTCAGTAGGATCAGTCTGGATGACAATAACTTAATGAAGCAACAGCAAGATGAAATGAGTTGTGTGTGCAAGTAATTGAAGTTGGTTTAAGGAGTAAGAGTTAATGAATCCTTCGTGCTCCAAAGTCTTTGGGCAACACACTGCCCTCTAAAGGATGGTCCAAGAAAGTCTTTGGAGGCTCTGGCCTACCCTCACAGTTTATACAGCATGTTTACAGTTTGCAGAGAATAGAATCAGTAATTTTCTAGCCATTATGATTTTGGATGTCTCATTGGATTTCTTTCATTGCAAACAAAGCAACAATGCAAACACCTAAACTGTTCAAAGAATCTAATAAAAAAGAGGTTGATAATTCAAAAATATTTTATGATATATAATCTCTGAAGTCATTTCTTTACAGAGCAATCGCACCTGTTTTCCATCAGCTCCAAGACCTGGAATCCCAGGTGGCCCTGGAGGGCCTGGTTCGCCTGGTTTGCCCGGTGTTCCCTCGGGCATTCTGATACCAGCAGGTACGCTGCCAAGCTCGAATGGCTGACATACACCACACTCGCCCTAGTGAAGGGGAGGGACTCAGGAAAGCTGTTCTACGTGATAAACTAAACAATGCAAAAAGCGATATGCTACATGAACGCTTACCTGCTCACCCTTTGGTCCAGGAAGACCAAGACCAGGTAGTCCTTGGTCTCCCTGTAAAAGCATAAACAATAAATTGACAAAACAGAACATTAACCATAAAAACAACAGCACATACTTTAGGAACATTAAGAAAAAGGCTAGCCTTCAGAAAGCTTTAGTGAATGCACCTAACCTCCTACTTCATAGTTAAAGTACCTTTGTGCCTCTCTGTCCATCCTTGCCACTGGGTCCCCTTACTCCAGGTTTTCCCTGTCATAGAGACACATTTTATTTCAACATCACTGAACCAGGATATGAAGCGAGAAATTCTGTTTGAAAGAACTGGAACTTTGAACTTACCAGCTTGCCATCAGCTCCTCTGATGCCTGGACTGCCCTGCAGACAAGTAAAAAACAATACTTACAGCATCTGAATTTCACAAATTGATAAAAATGGATGGATCTCTTAAATTCATTTTACACTAAGGTGTACCCTGCAGGTAGTCATGTCAACTTAAGCTTTTCAGTAATAAGTTCCTCACAGTAAAATCTCTATGGTAGACCATTTTGGGCCGTTAAATTGGGTGCACTGCTGTGATTATCTTTCTCATAAAGTCTGTTAAGAGCCCCATTCAACAACATAGTGAGTGACTTTCCTTTATGTAAAGCTAGTCTGCTACTGAAGTCACTTACTCTTTCACTTTGTCTTAATGTTAGTTACCTTCTCTCCTTTAAGACCAGGTGATCCTACATTTCCTGGCTCACCCTGTGGAGCAGAAAATGTAGGCAATATATCATTTTAATGAAGGTGCTTATCACAACTCACACATGCAAGCAAACATACAGACGCAAAAGAAAATCAAAAATAGACATAGTCAAACAAAACAATTACCCAATCAGTTTCCTTCTACCATGTGTGTTATATATCATTGCATTCCCTTCAGTAAGGACAAAGTCCTCTAATACGAAGAAGATAAGACTGTTTGTTATTGTTTTCACCTTGGTTGTCTTTCTAAATGCTCTGTTTTTATTCAGCTCTAGAATCACATTAGTTCACAACAACAGGCTTACTTGATCTCCTTTCTGTCCAGTCCCAGACTCTCCCTTTTCGCCTTTTTGCTGCAGGGTTTGGGTCAAGTCACCGGGGACACGGTTAGGGTCCAAGACCCCAAGAGTGGGGCACGTAGAACACGGTTCTCCCTAAAGCACATCGGCAGATAAAAGATAGGTCAGACATTGTTTCAAACACATCAGTCATGGTTAGAAACGTTCGTAATCCAGGCACAGTAAAAATTACATTGGCAGGTCAAGCTAGAAAAACAAAGCATGGTTAACCAATTAGGCTAGTCTCGCAATATGAGGCAGCAAAATTAGGTAAACAAGAAACCGTTTGATCTCAAATCATATAAAGACTCCGATCTGACCTTTTCTCCTTTGATACCATCCAATCCTGGTTTTCCCTGCCAAGACATGCAAAAACAGAGACATTTAAGAAAGCAAATTAGTCACAGCTCAATCTCATGAGTATGTTTTGAGATGCTGTGTTTCGACATAGGATTGTAAAAACGCTGGTCACTGAAATTAGGCAAATGTGGGAGTATTTAAGGAGTGTGTGAGGGGGAAGATGTTAGTGGGTGCATGAACGTTGTTCTCTTCTGTGCTTTATTTTTGCATCTGTTTTAGGAGAGAGCCTTCTGCACTGCTGATGTTAGCATATCTAAATGTGTAGGAATACAGATGAGTGTGTATAGGTCACGCTTCCACAGAATATGAATGAACCGTAGGCTGTAAACGAATGAGGGAGAACTCTATACCTTTTGTCCCAGCTTGCCATCTGCACCTTGAGGCCCCTGGTAAATGTGTAGAAAGAAAATAGGAGAGAGAAGCAGGAGTAAGAGTTAGTTCAACTTTGTTAAGAGTGAGGTCATATCTCACTCACCCCCTCTCTGCTGCTCTACCTTATTCTCCTTCTGCCCTAACCAGGTATGACAGATGGATGCTGGCACTATTGGAAATCGTTGCACAGAGAATCTCATAAGACTAGATTTATATTCTTTTTTTACTCCCACAAATCATTCCCCTTTTCATCTGTTGGGTTAAGTGGAAAGATGCAGAATGAAGAGAGAGAAACACTACACCTTATGTTAAGTCCTAACTCACCAGAGAGATAGAAAGGCACGTTGAGGTTAAATTAACAAAATGACCTGTGCCTCGGAGAACAAACTTCTGACAGCATATCATACTCTCTCTCCTTAAGCTACTGCAACACTGTAAGAATTACAAGCAAAAATACAACCCCAAGGCAGAAATAAATGACATACCTTCCCTCAGAGTGATAAGATAAATAAAATATATATACGCTATCAAACAAGCGCTCAAGGTTCAGTCATCAGGTATAGCTCACAGTCTACAACTTCCTAATAAAACAAGTAGCAAGACCGCTGTTAAACATTCAGGTTCAGAATACATTACAGTTTAACATTACGGTCAAACTGTCTTACTTACAGGCAGACCTCTCTCTCCTGTCGCCGGTAATCCAGGCTCTCCTTTAGGGCCAGGCTTCCCCTGCAGAGCCACTGTGTCGCTCATGTCTGCTGGCAGCACAGGGCACACTTCGCATGGGTCACCCTAAAGATTGAATACGAGTCAGTCACACTGCATGTGTTATTCATAGTATGTCATATGTCTGTGAGAGCACACAGACATATAGATAAAGAGTTTAAAGACGATGTTTACATGGCATTATACCTTCTCTCCTTTAGACCCTGCTGGTCCTCTAGGTCCCTATGAAAACAGCAGAATCAGCTCATCCTTTAAATACTGTGTACTGTCAGCTCATACATATATTACTGAATACCAATCAATGTTTAAAGAGACTTACTGGATCTCCTGGGAGTCCATCTTGTCCAGGAGATCCCGAATCTCCCTGTTAACACAAATCACTGTATTTTCATAATAATGAAGAGTATTTTTATTCTTGATTTGAGTGTTAAACTATTTGAATCTACAAAAGATTATTCAAATCATTTGAATAATCCTTTCCCCCACAGTCCTATCAGATGAGCTTGAGTATCCCTTCATTCACCTCACCCATCATGTTCCAGACAGGCTATTATGCATGGATTATGAACTTGAACACTATTGATTATGTTAAATAGATACAATTACAGTTCCACTATTTTCCCCCATGAAATGTCAACTTTACAACTCACAGTACTCCTCTTGGAGTGGTAGACGCAACTACTTTTAGCTATGTATTTCAACTATTTCATCTTTGGCACTCACAAGTCACATGCAAACACCTTACCTTGTCTCCTTTAGCACCACCCGGTTCACCAGGAGGGCCCTGGCAAGAATAAAAGGACAAAAAAACTTTTTCAATACCCTTTTAAAAAATGTTTTTAAGCCTCTGCCAAGAGCAATAAAAGCTGCAATGAGTCCTAGCCAAGTCCTACCCTGTACTCCTGAGTTCTGTCTATACTTATCAGTGAAATGGCACCATATAATAAGTGCTCATATGCCTTGTTTCCCATGAAGAGTTCTTCAATTAAAGAACACACTTACAGGTAGACCTGGTTTTCCAGCTCCTGGCAGGCCTGGATGCCCAGGCTTCCCTGGCTCCCCTGCTAACCCTTCCGGACCTACCATACCTGGGGTACCCTGAGAAAAAAAGCAAAGTCTATTAAACTGATCCAAATGCATGTGACAGACAGGTTGATGGTAAAATCTGACTTAATGCAGACAGACCTTCTGTCCCTTGGGGCCGACTACACAGATGCTCCCTGCTTTACCCTGTGACGTGATGACACACATAAAGGGGATTGACAACATTATTATGGATCAGTGACATTATCAGTGTCAGTCCAGAATGATAATATAAGCCCTGTATTATCTCCAAAATGTTTCTATGAATTGTTAAAGACACTTGTTGATTTCCCTCATTTGTTTGACATTTTAAAACTGGAAATAGGAAGACCAATTTTAGAGTCTGTGAGACGTATTATCTTCAACGATGCATATGCAATATTTTCTGCCTGCCTGATTCAAGTCACATTAACAAGCACATTCATATTCACAATGTCAGATGGATGGAAGGCTTAAGAAAATCTATCCTCCACCAAATCCATCTGTCCACGACAAGCACTTAGCCTGGTGAACAGCTAAATGTGAGTGTGTCTGATGCTGAAAACCAGGGGAATATCTCAGAGCACACACACGTTGTAATTTGTTCCTCAAAACTTTTCATGCGTCTACAGGATCACTGCGCTGAACAGGGAAGATTAAAAGGTTTAAGTCTTCCTGAATAGGCGCCTGCCAGTGTGAGAGACGAACAGCACTCAATGAGGCAGCATTGATTGTGCAAGCTTTGTTGCTCTAGCCTAATCTAACAGGCATTAACATGCCGACTTAACACCATGGGGGGAGAACACATATCAATGGGAGTCCGAGCTTAAAGGGTAATACCATGCAAGTTTACTGAATATCCACTCTTAGCTTGAAACAAAATGTCTGTGTAAGTGGATGTGTGTAGGTGCATTGTTGTTTGTGAGAGCATGCTCACTTCATCGTATTGACAATACACTGCATACTCCAAGATAGGTTTGCTTGGTAAAGTAAATGTCATTCCTAAAAGGCATGTCTGAAGATTGAGTCATGGCAACTGGACTTTTTTTTCTTCCAAGTAGAGACGTTTCGTTCTGCATCCACAGAACTTTATCAATCTGAGTTTAGTTGGCTAGTGACCACAAATATATCCTCCAGATTGGTTTCACCTCACACCTATCTGAATAGGCTCGTTAAGTGAAACAAGGGCAGGGGATTAGTGTGGGTAGATGTAACAACCCCCTCTCTGACTGTTCCGCCTGACCCCATTGGGGTTGTTGTGTAGACAACTTTACCTGGATGACTGAGAATCTTCACAGACTCCTAAAAGGCATGTTAACTGATTCTAACTTCAGAAACTCTAATACAAAGTAAATAACACCAGCCAAAAAATAAAATAACAAACAAGAACACCTACTTCCTTCCCTGGAGTGCCAGTGAGACCCTGTGGACCGATCTCGCCCTTCTGACCTTTTTCTCCCTAGACACAGCCAGAGGAAGAAGGTGAAATACATACCAAAGAAGAAATAGCTGAGTTGGAAAAGTGAAAATAATAAGGGGTTGAAAATTAATTAGATGATCACGTAGAAGGTCATATCTTTATTATTCATCACTACAAGTTTCTTAAACCCTTTACCTTGTATCCAGCTGCTTCACCCCAGTTGGCAAGCATCGACTGTGGAGAGAAGAAATGAATATAAGGCCCAGATCAATGACCTGGCTCTAAAGAGACATCACACACACACCACTGGAGCATAGCAAACAGCACAGTGACAAGTCAGCAACCCTTATGGACTACCAGCAGGACCCATATGCGCTACTCAAAGACACGCAACCTGTGAAACGCAGGCATGGACTCATACTGTGCAGGCAAAAATCAGTGGTGTATACAAATGCACATGAATCACATTACTCAAACTTATACTTAGACACACATATGCATAAACAGTCATGGAAAAATTCACTCACACACAATGACAGCAATAAAATAAATATACAACGCACACACTTATTCCCACTTCATAATTAACATCGGGACTGGATGCTTGATAATGAGGCTTTGAATAAAGATCAGACTAAATAGCTGAAGGGGCAGCGGGGTTTGTAGGCATCAGGGCATGGTGCTGTAACCCAAAACAGAAGATTGGCACTCACCGACTCGCCTTTCACTCCCTTCTGGCCCTTGGGTCCCTCTGTGCACTGAGGTTAGAGACAGTTAGGTTGGCATGTTTTATCACAGACCACTCTTTGCCAAAAAAAAGCTTATACTGATCTGCTTGCCAAAAAATAGGAGAAAGTTTTTCTACAAAATGAGGCATGGTGCGAGATTCAAAGTTACTTACTGGTCCTGAATGGTAGCCAGAACAGTCATCACCCTAAGATGGAGAGAGACAGAAAGGGAGAATGATTGCTTGTGGGCGAGGAACAGAATAAATGAACACTGAAGAGTGAATATCAACTAGGAAATGGTCCACAGCCAGTAATAATGTTAGACTTCATCAAAATGTGTATATACAAGTATGTATATGGATAATCCTTAGTTACATCACTCAGTGCTAGGCATGTCTGAGCACATGATGACATCACACATTCCACTGATATTAATCCTGCTACACACACAAACACACACATACAGATTTGTGTGTCTACCTTGTTTATAATACTCACCCGGTCACCTTTTTCCCCTTTCAACCCAGCAGCTCCACCTAAATTTCCTACCTGCAACACACAGAAACACACGGTTACACACCGTTTACACAATCCACAGTCTTATTCGTTTGACATTGTCTATTGGAAAGAAGTGAAGGTAAAGATCAGTGATCCTTACATTTTCCTCCCTATTCAGGAATAAACAACCAGCACACTACAGACGGACAGACACAGAGAAAGAGGAATATTATTATACTGTATTTAATATTCACTAAAATTGTTCGAAGTTCATGAAGTAAATGTCTTGTAATTTCTGGTGTCACCAGATGGTGGCAGTGTTACACAAAACTAAACTGTGCTGAACCCCTTTGCTGCTACACTGTGTGGTTAAAAAGGATGAGAGGTGGGCAAGTGGGCACACCCACACACACACACACACACAAAGATGCACATATGCATGCACACACATCTCCCATGGGACACAGAGATCAATAGGAATGTCTGATTCCCACAGCACAGGACTGAACAGGCCAGCTGCTTTGCACAGTAGGGCACACACACACGTACAAGTAAGTGAGTATGTAAAATTTCAAACAACTGTTATAAATAACTGAAGCATTTTTAGTGGAAGCGAGTAATTAAAACTGAATACCCCCATCCAGTGTATCTGGGAGTCTTGCTTTCGCACACCAGGAAGTTTGGATAAATTGGAGCTGCAACTATAAGCTTGCTGAGAGCGTGAGTAATAGCACATGCAACGTCTGTGCTACAAATCCATCAATGGTTGGCTGGAACTGCGGCAGTGACGACTCACTTTTTCCATGCTCTTGTCTCTGAGAGTAGGCTTAGTCAAGTCCATAGCATTTCCACTTAAAACCTCAGCTGCCTTGCCAAAATTTTGTCAAATCCTAGACACAGCAAAAAGGTAAAAGAGCAGCGGGCCTATATTTTCTCTGCACATTAAGAAATGGCACTAGCACATCATTGTAACTGACTGTTACTTCCTACAGTTTATTAAGATTAAGTAAATCTTTTAGTGTCAAAAACATTCTATACTTAGAGTTGTGTTTGAGAGAATCAAACACAACCAAGTCCAATTCTCACTCTCCTTTTACCTCTACCAACTACTACTAGTTTTCTTTAGCTAATAACATTTCCATTATGTTCACCAGGGAGACTTTGTTGGTGTTTTGTCATTACACATTTTATCCATTGGTAATAAATACTATAAAGACCGATAACTGCAGGTTTACGTCTGTCTGTATAACATTTTAAGGTATTCCATTTTGAAGCGTGATCTTGAAGCATTTCAGATTCAAACAAACAGACTCACTTTTTTGACATCCGACATCCCAATACACAGGCTCTCATTCTACATTATGCACACCCACACCTTTGCTCATTTATTAGTTTAAACGTCTCAACGGACAGGCTGATATTTCAGCTCCAACATCCTGTCAGTGAAGCTTGCTTTTCGGTATTAAATATCCCAGTGAGCATAATTTTTTTTCTTTGTTTGACAGAACAAAGAGTACCAAACTTTCTCAGTTGTAATTTTCAGAATTCATGTATAACTGGTGCCACTTTGCCATATGCATGATAACTTCCTGTGAAATCTAATGACTAGAGAAGTGGAAACTGAGATTTTCTTCCTGGAATATCATTTTGTATTAACAGATCATTGCTGATTGCTGGGGTTGAGCCTTTAACCAACCAGTCACTGATACAGCAGTAACATATTTTTGAGGAATAGCAGCAGCTGTGTGACACGAATGATGTGATGAAAAGTTTAGCTTTAGGATCTACCCTTCGTGTATTGCGGTGAGTATTATCAGCATTGTATTGACAGTGAGTGTTTTTTTTTTTCACCTTTTCAATTTGACCAAATTAAAATTCACAACAAAGAAGTCACTTTTCTTCCTTTGCAAGTGTGTGCCACCAGTGGGAGGGCAAGCTGCATGCTCCAACACAGGTAATAACCTACATTGAGGAAGTCACAGCTTACAGCCAGCTGCATTAGTAAGCACACACAGGAGCAACATAATGAAGCGTCTGGAGTTTTGTATTCTATTTGTGAACAGAACATGCCTATTGTAGGTGAATGACAAAATGAATAGGCAGCAGCAACTCCCTACTGAGATAGTGCATAATGAAGTGTAAATCAGTCCTGAGTCAGTCAGCAGGCTGGCTATGTGTAAGAGAGCCAGGAGGAAATAGAAAAACACTATTTCCTTTTCTAACCCCATGCACAACACGCATACACACAACATACAATTAGTAATAGAGGCACACAAAATGTTTTCCTATTCGAATTTCAGCACTACATACATAACTGAATGTCTCTTTGACTATTTAGTCCTCAAACGCTTGCTAATCGTGAAGCCTAGGAGTCGCTGGGTTACAGTAAGGGTACACATCGAACTGGTTCTCCGTCCTTTCCCACAGGAAGTCTGAATAATCCAGTTCACCTAATCAGCATATCCCAGCAGAATCGTCCCCTTAAGAAAGGTGAATGTGCGAGTGTGAAGCTTACTTTCTCAGCCACATCCCTCGAGACAAAAATGTCCTGTTGGAAGAAAAAAAGAGAAAGACGGAAAAAAAAAGAAAGTTAACATATATTTTCTTTCAGATATCTGCACATGATCTCAATGTTTTCCCATTTTTGCCTGCACGGTGGTCCGCAAATAGTTTCTGCTCAAATTGCATCAAAAGATAAACTTATATGATCAGAATTCTCCTCAGTGCTTTGAACATACATTTCCCATTCACTGCCAGCTTGGTGGCAGTTCACAATAACAGAATCTCTTGAAGATGTTCCCAGAAATGGCAGGAACTGCATCTGTCTCCATAATATCAATGTCATATGGCATCTCTGGCAGAGGCAAACTGTTGTTTCCTGTTTCATGTACAGTGCATCCATTTAAAGCTTGTTGCTATTACAATTCATTGCATCAGATACATGGATATAAAGAAGGGAAAAATAAGGGCCATCCTGGTTTCATGCACGGGTCATTAACAGTTATTCTGTATTCTCGGTGAAACAAAAGATGAAAGAGGATGAGTACAGAGAGGGGGAGAAGTACTGTACCTCATGAGCCTTGAGGCAAATTAAATGATGGACCTGCTGCTCGCTGAGTTACAAATCAAACAAAAACAGAGTCAACAATAAGAAAGATGGAGGAAGAATTGGAAAGCTGAATGGAAATTATTTGTTCAAGGCAGCAAGTTAGAAGGAGTTTCAGTGGAGAGATAAGCGAGTCCATTTTACGGTTGGTGTAGCAGTTCCTCGTAAAAAGTCAAGTAGAAACACACTGAGGCCAGGGAAACAAGACACTAAGTCTTCTGAGGACTATATGATCTTTCACCTTGGAGCTGGATTGTAAGCAAGAAAAAAAAAGCTTTGCAGTGTCAGAGTACAGCGTGTTGGAAGATAAGCAACAGTGTGGGTGAAATTTGTCCTATCTTAGGAAGGCAATTGCTTACCTGCTGACTCAAACATAGACGCCAGATATCCTCCACACACTCCACTTTACTTGATTCTTACTAGTAGTCTATATGAGTCTGCTAGTAAGTCACATGTCTACCAGAGTGGCTATCATTACAAATTCATATTGTGGAACCTTGTTCAAACTAACAGGTCTGAAGTGGAGATCCCAAACTTTCCAAACACACTAAACATGTCAAACATGTTTTTGGAAAATGTGTATTACGTAAATGATGAATGATGCATCTAGAATAATTCAATTTAACAGAATGACGCAAAAATAGAAAATAGAAATGTAGTCACGGATGAGAGTCTGTGGTTGAGTGATTCGCTCGTAGTAAGCATCATTTAGTTTGAATGAAGAGCTGGAACAAGACAGAACATATGTCATTCTGTTAGTCTGAAATATGATAATTAGATAGTGGAATGACAGTGTGGAATAAGATAATTTTTCTAATCATAAAGCAAGATTTATACCATCAATACCATATATCATATTTGTTAAATAGACAACCACAGGCAGTGGCTAAAACCACAACGTGTTGTCTTTACACTGGTTTTTGTGCTATTGTATTTCACCAATAGTCGATCTTTTAACCTATGCTCCTTCCATAGCAATAATATGCATCACTCCTTCCATACACAACACACATGGCGTTCCACGTATGCCGTGTTTAATATGCAGTCAATCAGTGAGGCTTAGTTTAATAGAAACAGTGCTATGGCTCGCTGACATCTGGCCTACACACTGGAATCTTGGATTTCATAGTTAATTTACTGTGTTCAAAAAAAGAACACCCTCTAGTTGTTCTGGGCATGTATGTACAATCATGTGGTAGTGTGTGCAAAGGAGAGCAACAGATAAAGAGGAGAGAAAAGATAGAAAATGTGACACAAGGACAAGCTGTATTGATGGCAGTTCTAAGGTGTAGTATGAACAGATGCTGGTAACATTACTATAAATATACATAGTAAATATAGACATAATTCAACCAGTCATTCTGCAGTAACTAATAGCAGAGGCAAAGGAGAGAGAGGGATTGTGAAAGGTGAGAGAAAAAAAAAACACAGAGAGAGATGACACGCAAGAGTTATCATAACTGTGTCTGGCTGGAACCATCTATGGGATTGATTACTGTGTCCTGAAGTCTGCCAGAGCTCTAAGTTAACACCAGCACTCCACAAGACAAACACCAGGCCCTAATGAATAGATAATTGGATATAGATCCCATTAATATGAATGATGAAACAAGGGGTGTAGAAACAAAAAAGAACTTCATGTATCAGATAGCATTGACGCAACCATAAAAAACGCCACGGAAATTTGTGTAAAAACTGCTCCCTAGTGTTGCGTAAGGCTCTATTTGTCAAGCAACCGACACTGCCCACGGACACTGAACTGAACTCATATACAACTCGTGCAGACTGCAGCAGAGTAGAAAACATGTTTTCCAGGAAAAACAGCAGCTCCATTTGGTATAAGTCATACCGGTCATTGTTCGCTTGCCAGCAAGAGCATCTCAGACAAGTCAAACTGTCTCATGAAAATAAGCTGTTTAAGGCCAGGTATGTGTTATGCCTGTGACTGATGGGAACAAAGTGTTGTGAGAACTCGTAATGGACTTTGTTACTGGATCTAAATGCATGTCCTTGAGTTTAGAATGACCAAAATTAATATAATGTAATAATAATCATTTTATATATGAGATTTAAGCTCATGCATGATCACTTGCGTTTTGCACTTTTGTGTCTGAAAGAAAGGAGCAAAGTGTATCTCTTTATGTTTGTAAGTCGGTGGTCTTTAATTTACCTTTGCAAATGTGTTTTCAAACAGTTCGTTCTCAGCAGCACGACGGCTCTTGGGAGCATCAGGTGGGCACTGCAAACATCCAAGAGACAGATCATTTAAGAGACATAACAGAGCTTAAGAACCAGTGGTGATACCCAGTGTCAATTCCATAATTCTGCTGTAGAAGGATGTACAAATCTTTCTACAGTACATTTTAAACCATACATTTTGTGGCTTGTGGCTGGTTGAGCTAACATAAATAAAATATACCTATTCATTTTTTATTTATGTTTTGACATACATACATATAATAATACATATAATAGTTGTCATATATGTTAATATCTGTGCATTTTCTTGTCCAGGATACATCTCATCCTCTAGTAACCAAGTCAAATAATGTGTGTCTGACCAAGGTCCCAGTTTTCAATCACTGTAAGCAGCTTATGTAATTTTCTCTCTTTGAAATGCAATATTACTGTGCAATGACTGTGTCACATTTGATAGAATGCATCTACAACATTAGACGCGTAGAGATCTAACTGAAATAGTGTTAAATTGATGTGGTCAAATAAAAAGCTTTTTGGACATTTTATTATTTATCTCTAACATTGTGCAAGTGGAACGAAAACCCACACTTTCTGTCTCTGTGTGATCTGAAGTGCAACAACAACATGGTTTCCGGAAGAAGCCTTTTTTTTCCATTTGTTGAGCTGCTGTCATCATGTTTCACTGTGATTGGTACAGGGGATTCAAAGTGATGACATGAGCGATGTGGCTCGCAGAGAGTGAATTTATTAATGTCCACATCTTCCAATTTATATTCAGCCTCAGACAGTCCTTTTGCACTGCTGCACCTACATTAACCAAAATGGCAGGTGCGCTTACGGGTCGCCTGCAGACCTGCAGTATTGTTTTGCTTCTGTTTTGCATGTGGGCAATAAAAATAGGCACCAATGGTCAGTTACCATGCAAATAACGCCAGTGTTCTAACACTCTCATAATTACAAAACTAACATTTACTGTCGATATGCTACGCTAGATACAGATATTTAGCGTGCATTGTGTTTAGTTGCTATCTTGATTAAATGTTTTAGCATCATAATGTTTGCTCACTGGCACAGAGCAGGTAATAGGAATTCTGCATATATTTGGTCAGAAACCAAGGTTCTGGACTAATTAACTAACTGGACACAATTTTGACCTGATGATGACATTAGATTCAAAGTAACTAAAATGTATTATCTCTAAAATCCAATCTCTAACAATTCAATGCATGCTCCTGTGCCATTTAATGTTAGTACGTACTGTAGCATTCAGATCACAATGTCAAAGCTAATGACAATGAGCTCTTTTGAGTTTTAAGAAGCTGCAGCTTTCATGGGTATATGAGCATGAAAATAAATGTGTATGCACGTGCATGCCTGCTTCTCCACTTCCCATTTCAAACTTCAGTGCAGCTTGGAGGGAGCCCTGCAGCACACATGCCTTGAGCAAAGAAGAGGTTTCTTTTGTCAAACTCTCTAATCCATTTTACAGCATTCTGTCCTTCCTCCAGAGGACTCCACTCTTTTCAAACTTCAGAAGGAGTTTCTGACCCTATTTGTATCCCTCTCATGATTTCAATTGGTAATAAAAAAGACACATATGCATGCACACACAGGCACGTTAGCAGAGACACCCTGGAGAATTCTGACAAAACGTTGGCTGAGCACAAAAATACCTACAGCTTAAGAATAAACCCAACAATTGGCAGTTTGCAATTCTTCCCTCACCTGAACATCACTTGCCTGTCAAACAGAAACATACCATTGTATTTATGTCCAATGAATCTGTTTCCTATTTGATAAGGCTTTTATCTGAAGCCTGCAAACACGAACTGCACAAACATACATATTCACAAAAGAGGTACCAAGAAAAAATGGGATAATTATAACGAAGAGTAAAGAGACAAATGTGTGCATCTGAAGCTGCAAGAAAAAGCAAGTGATACTTAAAAATTAGGCCTTTAGTCACGCTTTAGGAATGCAAACATTACAGGATAGCTGGTTGATATGACATAAATGCACACAATGAAATTACACTAAACCCTAGTCAGTTTTTATACATGATACATAATTTATACACTATTTATGTTGAACAAAGCTTGTGAAGAATATTTTGTTAATTACTGTAATAAGACAAGGCATTTTCATATTCATAGAAGCCTAGCCAAGCAGCCAACTTATTTTTCTGACTACCTAAAATGAGTTAGGATTCAAAATGGGCATAAAGTATTATGAAGACAAAGGGTTGCTGATTAACAAGAATATGCCTCCAGGGCAAATGCAGGGACTATCTACTATGGTGTTTACTTCTGATAATGCAAACTCCAAAGAATCCTTGTGGATTGTGATGAATCCCTACATGTTCCCGACTGCAGATGGACATCCGGCCTCATCTTCCAGCAATAGTTCAACATTTTTGGCCACAAGCCATTTTTTACATCTTACTTTGTTCACGTTTCACAAAACAGATGTCTAGTAGTTGTGTTTAGGGGCTGTTAGGAGGATCTCATTCTCCACCAGAGAGAAAATAAACATATATCTCAAAATGTCAAACTATTGCTTTAAGTTCCAAATTTAACATTATTTTATTTATCTAGGTGTTAAATTAAATATATCATACACAGTTCAACGTGCCAGGAATATAAGTGTCTCACCCGAGCTCCAGGTATCTCACAGCAGGCCTCTTGGATGGCAAGGGTTGGGTCACAATACAGCATCACCTGCTGAATGTCCAACTGAGAGAAAAGAGAAGAAAAAGATACTGTAATACACCACACAGACAGGTCTTCTGCTAGTGTTTATAAAACAGAAGGTGAGCATTGTTCCCCCTACGTGCTAACAAAAGGTTCAAGCTGCTTTCTAACTAAGGCAGTTAATTGATTGTCAAACTAAGTGTCTGGATTACTGGATCTATTCACTGTTAGACGTTGTTGCTCACCAAAGGCCCATTCTTGCAGGTAGTTCATGCACTTTTTTTTTTTACATGAAAATACTTGAAAGAAAACACCACCTCATGGGACATAGCCTAGAGGCCAAAGCATGCATACATACACACACATATGGAGAGAATTAATGATTCCACTATGGACTGTATGGTATTCAAATCATATATGCCAGGGGTATAATTAATTAAATCATGCAGCAAATATCACGCCATTCTCTGTGGTATACTGTACATAGACCCAATAAGGAGATTTGGTTTATTCAGACCTCTTCTGTTACAGAAAAGTAAGAGTTTGTTCTTCATACTGAGATAGCTTAAAGGTCACCATACTTTCAAAAAGTAAGTTTAGATGACATTTACAGTGCAAAACTTAACCTTGATCAAAAGTTCTTCAATTTTCAAGCCAGGAAAGCCACACAGAATATTTTATTATTCTATCAAATCTCAGTTCTCTTTAGGTCCATGCAGTTTTAGACATGAAATAGTTCAGCCTATTTACCCCTGTATTTAATAAAGTTACAGTATTATAATTTTTATACCTGCACAGGCCCAGCATCAGAGGCCCGAATACCCAGCAGAGCGTGACCATCAGTGGATAGAACTCCACGGGGCTCCAGGGGCTTGGTCTCAATGGAGCTGCAGTCCACATGAAGGGAGACGGCCTCCCGTTGCACACTGAGGGCCAGCTTGTGCCAGCGCAGGTCCATCAGGGCCTCCACCCCCTCCCCATCGAAAACACAGCTCACCAGCTCGGCTTCAGGGTCAACCCCTCTGGCTCTCAGGGACAGGGTGCGTTCAGAACCATTAAGGTCTAAAGAGAGCTGGGTTTCCGGGCATAGATGTGGGGGAGAAGGGTGTTAGGAACGTCATGTATAGTATCAATGTGCACATGTCTATTGGCAAATGCAACAACAATTATGGCGGGTGAGTTAGCTCTGACCCATGGATATTACAAATGTCTCTCAAATTGTCTGACTGGCAGTAGCTTCAACTAAGAGTAATAGGTATGTTTTGATACCAGCTAACAAAGCTGTAGAACACAGTAGAAGAGATTAAGTAAATGGGAAGACGTATTAATTACACGCCCAGGCAGAACAGCCAATCAATCACTGTTAATGAGGCGACTTGGCCTCCATCCATCATACACATTGAGTATTTAAATCTGGCCTCAAACTCTTAGTGATTATGGGAATACTAGGAGACTCCAGTTCTTCATCATGAAACACACATGAATAACAATGAAGGTGAATGAAAGAGGAGAGCAGAAGATGATCAAGGGAGGAATGACAGAGAGACAGGGAGCAAGAGAGAGGGGGATCGGATGAAGAATAAGAGAGGACAAAAGGAGCAAGGAATGAATGGGGAGAAAGAATTGAAAAGATGTCACCAGAGAGAAGAAATCGAAGGGGAAAGTGGATGACTATGCAAAAGAGAGATGAGATTCTGGTAGGATGAATAGGCAAACGATGCACAAAAGGTGATAGATCGAGCAAGAGTGAGTAAAGGAGAATAAGACAGAGGGACGGGAGAGTGAAAAATATGCAGGATACAGAAAGTGAGGTGCACCTGTGGGTATCCCTGCTGATCAGATATCTGAAAAAGGTAGATGGTATCCCTCAGGGCAGCCTTCTTTAAAGCCAGGGTGAAGATCAAAGTGAATTCCTCAGGTAGGCTATAAGGGAACACCTGACTGGAACAAAGAAGTTCAGTAAGGTCGGGGACACAGTTTTCCTCCATACATGGGAGCTATGAAACTTAGTACGAGAAAAGTCTAATGGAGAACTTCACCAATTTTATATCTAAAGGTCAGTTTACTCGTCATGCAGAGTGCTACTCAGCCTCTCTTCTTTGGTTCTCAATGAGCTTTCTCAGAAAATAACCTCTGATTTTGTCATCAGGGCTTGGAGACTACAAAAAGACAGTACTGTATATGACTTGCTCTTATCAGCAAAAAAGCTCTAGTACCGTACCTATGAAAATGTATTCACCCCCCCTTTGAAAATTTCACATTTAATTCTTTTACATTTGACTCTTTTGACAATGATTTACAAAGTAAATGCTCTTTCAAGTCATCCAACTCACCTAAATCATCACTGGTGAAACCAAATGATTTAAGAAGTCACACAATTAGTTAAATGGAGCGCTCCTGACTGCACTGAATGTGGTTCAAGGATTGCAGTATAAATAGACTTGTATTTGAAAGGTCTCACTAGTAAATCAGTATCCTGGCCAAAAACTAAACCATGAAGACAAAAGAAAACTCCAACCAATTTTCAACATTAATCTACCTAGTTTATAATGCTGAAAAAAAAAATTAATAATTCTGCTGTGCATCTGCTAGATCTGTAACCAACTTTAAGCTAACACGTTTGAAATATCAACTTATAACATGATAATATGACTTTGTTTGAAGTCTCAATTTGGTAGTGTAGATGTGTAATATACACTCAGCTTCTGTCTCTCCGGGGTTTAAAGTTTTTCCACGTTCACTGTGTGAGACAGAGAGTTCTCCTGAGATAGAGACAGAGGCTCCACATATTTCTCCATTTTTAAAAGCAGAATTACAAATAATTACTGAATTATTACTGATATCATACATTTACTAAAAAAAGAATATCTGAATATTGAAATTGAAAAACAAGTACCTATCTAATGGAAGACTGTTCGGATATCAGGATATTTTGGTCCAGCCCTAAATACATGAAAACATGATCTACTTACACATAAAGTCAGAGAAGTAAGATCACATTCAATTAAGACACCTTTTTGTGTTTGCATATCTTGCTTCTACTTCTTCCTCATAAGTACAGTGACAAAGTAATCCTTTGCTTATTTTTTTTTGCCTCTGGCAGTTTCTTCCTGCACGTTTTGTGACTGCAGCCATCACTACAAGGCAAAGTCTGCTGTGCATAACCCCCTGGCATTCATTTTCATAGCAGATCCTGTCCGGCAAGCCCATCCCTCAGTTTTGGTCAAGGGCACCTAAGCACACAAATATACCCCTACACACACACACACAGACAAAAAAAGAATTCACTGCATGGAGGTGTGCAGATGTATTGAGAGATGAAGGGTTCACAAACAAGCCCAGTGAAATGCCTGCTCACTGAGATGGCGAACACTTTGAAATATTCTTGCTTGCTCTATTTCTGTCTCTCTCTTTCTACCCACACATGCAAAGGCTACACACACAAACACACACACACACATACAATTGTTGATGCTGGCAGCTGGTTTCCCACTCCTCGGAGTGAAGTGACAGTGATTTATGACTGAGGGAAGATCCAAGGGAAAACAGCCAACTACAGGGCATCAAAACAAAGGGAGGATGAGCAGGAGAAAAGGTGAGAAAGACAAAATGTTGAACCAGGAGACCTGGAGAGAGACAGAGAAAAAAAGAAAGGACAGAGAGAGAAGTAAAGAGAGAACTACAGCAAAGGACCAAAACATTTTAGGTAATATATGAAAATGCATGAGATTGTATTTTGACTAATCCACAGCTGTAGGTAGAAAATGCGATAATAAAAAGAGACTGTGTTGAAGAAAGAGAGGCAGAGAGAAACACAGAAAGAAAAGGAAAAACCGATGTTGAGAATAAATATGTTTTGCTGTCGATGAGCTGCAGGGCACAATACTACTCACAGCTATTGACTTTTAAGGTGAACATATCACCTTGTCCTTTTACATTGAGTGTCCTGAACACATATAGACACATACGCACACATAAACATGCAATGGCGCTTTTTAAACAAACTTTAGACGGATATCCATCAATAATACATTCGCAAGGTTTTACATAATACATAAAGTTTACATTATACAAGGCAGATTCCGATCTATCCTCTCCCAATGAGAGAAGGTTCCTTCGAATTTTTGTGTTTTAAAAGTAGAAGAAGAAAGTCTATGCAAGCCAGAGAGTAGATCTCTGGTTTAAAATGGGAATATCACCTGGAGAGGTATATAGGCATCCTTATACTGGGTTCTAACTGAGCTGAAGGCAATTGCTATCAGTCGAGAGGCTTTCTATGTCTGAATGAATTATACACAGCAAAGTGAAAGGAATTTTAAGAAGCTAGAAGTGGACACATAAAAGAGATAATATAGTTTAGCTATAGTGGTCTAAATCTTGAATATTTTAAAAAGTTCTACACATACACAACATCAGAAAGAAAATAAAAATATATATTAGATATGGGATAGGCCTACTGCTACCAGCTATGTTCACAGCCCAGGGGTCAGCAGTGACCCATCCTTTTTGGCCCATTTAAGCAGAATGTAATTCACTTTTTAAACAACTTTCAAGTGTGAAATTAATTTTTACCACTGAATTTTTTAAAACCTTTGAAAATCATAAGGCTAGGCTAGGTAGGTTGAATTGTTGTCCCAGTTTTCCAGTAGCTATTTGAAGTTTCAAATTTAAAATATGAAGAGCGTACAACCATATTAGCTGCTCTGTGAGAGTGTACTTAAGTTCACAAAGTCTGTCTGATGTGCTAAGTGAATACTTCAGACAGCGGACACCTGAAGAGAAAGAGGAGAAATAGTGGTGAAGGACAAACACCTACCCCTGATATATACCACGGGCAGATAGAAGAAGTGGCTGATATCAGAAAATCCAATCAGTGGCTGGACAAAGCTGGACTTTAAGACAGCACAGAGTCATAGTCAGCTAATCAATAGAGGCTGGGGTCTACCACACCAGGCAGGACTTCAGACATCATAATAGCAGGGTGCAAGATGCTAGCAGGTAGGGCATACATGAAATACCATAATCAAGTGGCTGGCACAGTGGAACACACTTACAAAGGTGGATTATAATGACCAAGCAAAAACTGATAAACCGGTTATGGACCTACCACACATTATAATTGTGGACAAACAGAAGATTCCTAAGCAACAGCAACATAAGGGAGAAGGAACATGAGTTCAAGAAGAACCAATGGCTGAAAAAAGAAGCTAGAAAAAAAGGAGGAGGTAAAGTGGTCGGCACAGTGACCCCCGAACTGGGAGAGGGGCTCCACCAGATTCCAGGAACGACATCCAAGATCTCTGTCCGGAAGAGTGTAGTCCAAGAAACAGCTAGGATACCGCACAGGATTCAAACTTGAGGGAAAAAAGACTGCCTGCACGAGTAAATGGGGTGTTTTTTTCTTCAGTCTTTAGCCTTCCAAAGTAGCCACTTACAGTGGATTGCAAATTTTTTTGTTACCCTACAACTGAACATTGAAGCCCTGCCAAGAGAAATGCAAAATTAGGGGTATTTTAATGTTGGGCGTTATCTGAAGTCTTAATACCTTTTTGTATGAAACATGGAGTAAGGACTTTATGGCTGGTATGAAAAGAATGAATGATTACAGTAAACAAAACCTATTTCAACGTCCTGATTATTGTTTTAAGACTAAAACAAAGAAGTGTTCTGAGATAAAGGCTAACATCAGCATTTTTCTGAACACGATTACATCTGATACTAAAGGTAATACCTTTTTTTCAGCAAAAACATTGTTATAAACAAAAGTGAATAGTTATCAGATGCTAATTAGAATGCTGCTGTCCTCTGCAGACCCTGAGTACAACATTTAATGGGCAACCGACCAAACAAATAAACATCTGCTTTAGAACATTAACTCTAAGGACAGTAATGCTGATAGTGTGGCTAAAACTTTCCAGCACTCCCACCTGCACAAATGAAGTCAAGCTGCTGAATGCTGCTGCCCTAGCACGGATTTCAGCAATTCCCAACTTAACCCACACAAAACTGATAAAAAAGGGCATATATTCTCAAAAATATATATCCCAGGTTAATAAAGTTTCTTATAAATTACATAACCCCAAAACAGTTACTCTGGCTAATGCATTGGGTTTGGACAAGCTTGCTCAACATTAGTCAGACTAGCAATCACTTCCTATTTGCAGAGGCAAGTTGAAATAGCCTGTTTGTAAAAAGTATATCAAGCTTTTCTCTGACTCACGTCCCAAATCTGTATCTGCTTTCTAAAAATAAAGTAGCCAGCTCTCTTTTTTTCTTTATTTTCCTCATGCATTATGTTGTTTATGATATTCAATAGTCAGATACCATTTCCAGCAGTTATTGTGAGACATTTATGTCCTTTTTTACTATTATACTTGGCTGCTTATATATTTTTTTATTAAATTATAAGTCGTATCACATTTGCTATGTGATAATAAATGTTAAATTCATTAAAAGCATTTCGATTAAGTCATAAACAGTTGTGATCTTGGCCTCATGCCATAATGACAGAATTACTTCCTACTCTCTCTCCTACACAGTGTAGCTACATAAAAGGAAAAGGCCCAAAGCTATCAAATCATATTTTGCGGAAATTAAAATCCATGTGACCAGCTGTGATTGGTGCCCATTTCACTGTCAACTGACAGCTGAGAGAGCAAGAGACAAGTAGCTACAGTTGGCTGTCACTCATCTGTGTTAGCTTGGATTAGCTGAGCAGATTAGCTTCTGGTACAAAGCAAATCACCACTTTCCAATTACTGTACACACACACCATCTCACGCTTTAGTCAATGTCACAGTCAATGAATTAAAAAGCTGCTTGAATGACAGGGAGTTTGTGCCAGATATGAGTCATGTATAATATAGTTTTAAATGTATAGAAAATGCCCCAGGTCTAAAAAAAGGAAGGGATGGGATCTAGCATAAACTGCTGGAATTGCATAAGCGGAAAAATGTAACAAGCACACACACACATGTATAAATGCTGAGCATACACACATTAAATCTTTTACTGAGAGGAAAAGCCACAGAACGAGCCTGAGGCTTTATTCTGATGCATTCACATATTGCTTGGATTTGAACCTTTAACCCTCTTGTTTCCTCACCACTACATCCCTTAATCACCCATCTGTTCCGATCTGATTTGTTCCACCTCTGCTTTTTTTCTAAATGCCTGAAACCCTTCCGCACAGTGCAATTTAAACAGGCAAAAGTTAAAACAATTAAAAGCAAATAAAGAGAGCAAAGGCACATTATGACAAACTGATGCTGATAGACATTCATCTGTGATTTCCTCTACTTTTGGTGCAGGCAAGACAAGAGCAAGGAGAAAAGGCAAGCATCTTCATTGATTCTGTTTAGTCGTTTTATGAAACATGTAGACGAGTGTTCCAGGTGCAGAGAGATGCAGAATGAAAGGCAGTCAGCAGACAGGGCTGATGTGAAAACATTGATTATTGTATGTCTGAGTTTAAAAAGAAGTTGCCCAGGTAGCATTCTTCCCTGATAAAACTGACAGCGAAGCTGTCAATGACATCAAAATTTCAATAAACTCTGCACCGTTACTAAATCCCAAACCAGCAGCAGAGAAGACATAGACAACGGTGTTCCCGTCTTCTCTGTGTATGGTTAGAGGCAAAACAAAAACGTCTTGGATTTTCCTCTTTGGCTCCAAAGATACTGATTTCCTGAGAAGTGACAGCTTTTTTTAGTGTTTTCTCCCCTTTTCATAAGAACGACTTCTCTCTAAGCTTGTGACAAACAATATATGTGACACTTTCAGAACAAAATGTCTCTATTGAAAAGGAGTGTTTTGTAGACAGATTTATCGGGCCTTCAAGTGAGCGGGACTCACGGCGCTGGACAGAGTGATAAAATACTCCAGGCTGACCCAGTTGGCAAGCTGTGAAAAACTGCTTCATCTCTAGGTAGAAAGACACGCAGCTGCCGGCAAACCAGCTATAATTCACATGAACTGAAAAAGAAAAACAAACAAACAAAAACAAAAAAAAGCACAAAAAAACAGCCAGGATATGACCCTAATGAGCACTTGTCACACAGTTCCAAACACAGTCTACATCCAACTACTGCGTAATAACAACATTAAAACCCAGGGAAGTATAATTAGAGATGTCAAGCTATTGGTGTGCAGGGAAGCTGTGCTCTCATAGCCCTGAACAAGCTCAGGCCCTCAAATGTTGCTATTATATTCAAATCCTTGTTACTTTTTTTTTTTTTACATTTCTTTTTATTGACAACCTCATCATGCCTGATAATTAAAGCATCACTCACACACTTTGTACACTCCATATGAAAAGTAGTTACAAGTTAGTAGTTATGAGTATGTGGGGCCACAACCGGAAAACCAAAAGGCTGTTAGTCTTAAGTTTTACAGTGTCAGCGGTGAGGGAAATGAAGTGGTATTTCTGGAAATGTAATCAAACATTGACCCATGGTGTACGACTTGTGTCTGCTTTTTACATAACAGCCATTGGACAGCACTGACATGTTGAGTTCAGGGTTCAGAGGCTGATTGGCTGTGGGGTGCTTCGTCTCTTTGCTTTCCTCCTTCTACAGCACAGCATAAAAACAGAGTTTTCACTTCATTTCCAATTCTGTGATATATTCTCTATCACCTAAAGCTGTAAACAATGCATTTGAGTGAGATGTGTTTTTTTTTTCTGTATCTGCTAGAAAAAGAGAAAGTCCCAAAGAGAGAGCGAGTTACGCCGTAAACTTACTCGACAGGGCGTAGGAGTGCTGTCTTGCCCAGGCGGAGGATGATGGGTCCTCGAGGGTTGCGGATCTTCTTGACATCTGCACTCTTGAGCAGGGAGAATCGCCTCACCAGATTAAAACCTGACAAAGGATGGCATTCATCAGCACCCATTCAAATAAAGCTCAGTGAAGGATATGTGTCTGTTTGATCTTGTCTTTTCACCGGTGATATTGTGCCTGGCCGTCTGAGGAAACTTCCACTCATCCACCTGCAGGGACGGGCACTGTACACCTGTGGAGACAAACAGATAGCACAGAAGGTTACGCAAGAAAAAAAAAAAAAAAAAGACAAACAGTGTAGAACAGCACATCAATCTTTAAGTTCTCTCAATGCAACCTCTCACATTTACTGCTGGATGAAATGGACAGAGCTCTTGAGAGAATATACAGTACAATACATTTGAGAGTAACAAAAATATTGATCTGGAAAGAAATAAAATAGGAGTTGGTAGGGGTGAAAAAAGAGTAGAAAAAAAAGGTATAAAACACAGAGAGCGAGATGAAATGAGGGCAAAGCTGTGCAGAGAGGAACACAGCTCAGTCTGACAGGTTGTCTAGCACCAAGCTTGTCTGTCGCGGTAGCCTCCATTTGATGGATACGTTCTCACCCTGTCAGGGGAGGTTACAGAGAGAAGTGTTGCCTGTCAGAGCGGCCTGACTGACTACATGGGGAAAATGTGAGATGTGTAGAAATACCGGGTTTGATCAGGTAGACATGGAACCCGTGAATCACTGTGATCCACAGTTAATTGATCTCTTTGGGGCCAAGGACCATGGCCCCGATCAAGACATTCTACACAGCACAGTTTTTCAGAAAGAAAAAATGTTTTCTTACTATACCTGCACAGAATCTTGAAGCAGGCGGTGCCCTTTGTTAACTCAAAATGAAACCTAATCATTTTCTCTGAGCTGTGTTGCTGTCAGTATTATTCTAAATCATTAATATGTGTCTCATGCCAAAGCTGAAGATTATATATTTTAATTTAACCTCATTCAAAGGTGCACGGGGAGGATGGTGGTATTTTTCATCATCTTCCCAAAAGTAAAGTGTAACAAGGTTTATCTAACATACTATAAGATGCGAGTGTCACATTCAGGAGCATGTATAAAGGAGTAGACTATTTCTTTTAGCATCACACACAAATGGGATACAATTAAATAAACCTAGGACTTGTCAAATGATATTGGACCAAATGGATACAATTCTTATAATAAAATAGGTCATTTCACAGAGTTTGTGATGCTCAGGCAAATGAATTCACTGTTTTATAGCTGATACTTTTCCAGTGATTTAGTTTGAAAAAAATGTGACTAACTGCTAAGTTGTTGTTAAGACCAGTTTGGCCACTGCACCAAAATTGCTTCAGTGCTGTTGCTGGGTCCTTGGTTAACTGTGTGCACGTGAAAACACGAAACTGTGATTAGACACTGATTCCACTGCAGTGTTCGTTTGAAGGTGACTGTTGGTTGTTGCTATTAAATAGACGAAGACATTGATTAAAAAGGATTCTTAGACATCGAAAGCGCTCTTCAGACCCTTTGTGGCTCTTAGTTTTGTGGATTCTGTGTGAAAAACAGTGAGGTACTGTCTTGAACCATGTTTCCAACCACAATTTAACTTAATCCAGGCTGAACGTCTGATCAAAACGAGGTGAAAGAGCATGATATAATTGCTAAAATAATAACATCCAACTGACTTTAATTAAGAGTTAGGAATTTAATTTCACGGAGGTCGGCTCAAGATAGAAGTAATTCACATTTAGTGCTTCATCGCTTATTATCAAGTTCATCTCTTGACACCCTGCAGCTTTTGCACGTCTTGGTTTCAAAACGCAGAACAAATCAAGATTGTGGAAATAAGATGTCAAACAGCGTTGTTGTGGGAAGCCGGGAGAAACTTGAGAGGAAGTCATAGAAATTGCATGAACTGAATACAACTGAACAGTGGGTAACAGCTACAGCGAAGACTACAGAAACATTAGAGGCTGCTGAGCCCTCTCATACTCTCAATCACTCTATCCTTTGTCCTTTTTTAACACATTTTTTTTGTCTTTCTCACACCACGCACACAATCATACTGGTCCATCCTAAAACCTGATCTGCTTGCTCAGCACAAACTGCACTCTGACTTTTAAATCACACATACACTAAGAACTTTCGCAGGTTTTTTTAAGTTCTACCTTTTGTCACTGCTTACTCCTATCTTTTTTTCTTTTTTTTTTTCGTTTTCTTTGTGTTTTTCATCACCACCCCATTTCCATCAGACAGAGATGCAGATGAAGGCTTGGTTCAGGAGCGGAGAGAAGCTGGCTGGAGGCACAGTGAAAAACTAAACAACAGAAGAGAGGAGAAGGTGGAGACAGGGGGAAAAAGTGAACACAGGACAGAGTGAAGAAGAAGTAATGGGTGGTGAGAGGTCGCTTGAGGAAAAGCAGCTTGCCCTGAACACAAGCACTTTAAGGCTATGCTTAATCTTATCTTCAGAGGTGTTAACAATAGACTGGATCCTATTACAAGATAAAGAACGTATGATGTGACAGGTTTCTTTTAACCCAAAATACGCTCTTGTCTTTCCACAGCAGGACATATCTAGCTCAGCATGTCACGCTCTTTACCTTACGACTTGGTTCAAACTATTAGCACTGAATAATACTTTAGCATGAATCTGCAGTTAGAACTCACTATAGCCTCACTAAGCCTTGTAGCTTGCTTCCTGAAAAAACGCCCAACTATAATTCTCTCCCAGCACACATCAAACACAACTATCAAACCACCACATCATTTAATGAAATCATAATTGTTTGGCTTTTTATTACAACATATATGATGGTTTGGTTTTCATTATAAGGCATGGATATTAAACGTCTGGTGTTTCATTATTACATATGGACATTTATTATTTGATGATTTATTACCTGTGAATATTCATTATTTCATAATGTATACAATCATTATCTGTTGTGGTAATTTGTTAATTGAAGAGTCAGAGTTTTATTTCTTAAATGTGGTGATTCATTACTGTTCTCCTGCATGAGAAAGGCTTCTGTAAGAGCCAGAAGGGGTGCACAGAAGAATATAAATAAGAATTAGGCATACATAGATAAATACTCTCTTATTGTGCAAGGTTTGGAAAAGCCAATGTTGAAAAGTTTGTTGAGATGTATTTTGCAGCAAATAGTCGTCAAACTTGTTGGCGGAGAAAACGTGAAATAACATACCTCCTCCATAATTCACTTTTAATTTCTATGTGAGATGTATCCAGTAAATAATATTTCACATTTAAGATGTTTGGCTAATGAAAAATCCTGCTTTGTTTGTTCCATCTGTTCTTTTACTGTGAACATACACAATTGGCTGTCCATCAGAATTTACATTCACTAATACAAACATAATGTTCTTCTTAATGATGTCAATTTGCACTTAATGGGATTAGTAATGTGATTACTTAACTAGGTAAATATCACTTTCACACATATAAAAATAGGAATGTTGACACCCATCTTATAATCTTTTTCTTCTTGATTTTGTCTTTTTTTATCTCAAGTTTATATCAAAAATGAACAACTAAACTGGTAAAGACATATACTGATATTGTTAAATGTCATCTCTTTTTTGTAATTGGATCTATCTTTTGTGTGTGCATCTTTTGATACTTTATTATGCGTTCTGTTTATACTTGTTAAGTTTTTATGAACTGCTTTATATGAATTGATTGAAGCAGGAAAGAGACGAAAAAACATGCCTCTGCAAAGCTGAGCTCCATGGATCAGCCTGTTTGGATCGACCCCATTATCTAAAACCCGATCTAACTCTTTAGGCTACATTGGGGGAGATATCAAATATTAATATCAGATTGCTCCATGCCAATTAAAAACATTCTTTTTGTTTTAGAAAAGTTATTTTTTACCCAGATATTTTGAAATAACACATTTTAGGGCTGTAATTGCAATATCACGACACCGTGGGACCATGAAATTCTTTCTCAGGGTTATCATACGATCAGAAACTCCTTCTGACCCAAGCCTTGCACCCATCCAGTCATCCATCCATTATCCTTCACAATCACATTCATGGGCAATTTACCACCAATTAACATTTGTGTCTGTGGATGGTGGGAGGAAGCCAGAGTAGCCGGAGAAACCCACACAGACACAGGGAGAAAATGGAAACACAGATTTAAACCCTTTTACTTCTCGTGAGGCACCTTTGCTAACCACTACACCATCGTGCCGCCATCTTTAGCACCCATACAGTCAAATGTACTCACGCGAAGATGATAAAATATTCTGTGGAGCTGAGAGTGACTGGGGAGTCAGGGCATTATTTTGTTTTAGCAAGGCACTTCAACCAACCCACATTATATTACACACATGTCATTAGAACCATTGTTAATTGCTCATTAACTAAAAACTAAAAAATAACTCCCCCGTTGTTGCTCTTAAATGCTGCTGTTAAAGCATTACACTTTTGCTCACACTCATGGGATTAACAAGCTATTTCTATATAACTCAGAGGTTAGATGATATTTTAGTGGACTGTTGCATACTCAGGCACTTTGGCACAGGATGCACTGCAGAACTCGAACCCCCTTTCCTCTCAAGCTGTGATCAAAGGAAGGCATTTGCTTGTTGACAAGCTAATTACCACAAAGTATGAGTGCCACTCCAGGATCCTGCTACTAGCTGCATGTTGTCTTAAAAAGATTGGATAGTCTTGGCTGGGTTCACTTCCTCTTTGATGGGTTGTGTTTAAGTCTTGCCAAAGCAGGTAATGGTAATACGCTGGCCGTCGTGCTGCACACAGCTGGGAATGTTCCCTCAAGTCTCCACCTTGCCAAAGATAAAAATTCAGGTCTTCATTCATTTAAGGCATCAGAAGTAAAACGCCAAATTTCTATGTTTATAGACTTGCATTTAACATAGAGGGTGTCTAACACAGACAAATCCATATTAATGTATGAATATACAATCGAGGAAAACTCCTATATAGCTTGTCTTTATGGCAACGGCTGGACAAAGACTGAGGCATTCATTATAACAAAGATCAATTTATACAGACAGTATTAATACAACTCTAGCTGACCTACTGCAGTGCCCCTGCTAAAATAAGTAATGTGTGACCTTTCTTGCATGTCACTTGATATTTAACAAACTTCAAATGGTTTAGGAATCAATGGCCTTATCTGCAAGTGCCTTGTTGTGGCCAGGGTCTACTGCAGCCATCTGTTTTACAGTTTCTATTCGGTTTATTAAAGCAGCAAACACTGTGCAGTGCTTTCATTACGGAAAAGAGGTCAGAAATGTGCTCATGTTGCCGGAGTATGCTGTATGTGCTTTGCAATAAGAGAGAGCGTGGTAGTTATTCAATGTGCTTTACAGTGTGACATTGTAAAAGACTGTGCTGATGGTCAACAGAAAGTCTGACTCCACAGGAAAGTCTTCAAAGACTTGGAGCTATTGAGCGCATGCAACCTATGAGAAGGAGAGTGACATCATAAGTGACTCAAAGCAGTGATCCAGTGTAATCTATATGAGGTTAAAATGTGAGGAAAAGGACAACCTGACAGCGTCATTAAAGGAAGGAGGGATTGAAACAGATGGACAGCGTGTGTGTGCTGCTTGCCTGCTTGGCCAAACAAGACAGACAAGAGAACATTCCTGGTTGTTTTCCAGAGATAAAACTGCAGTACAGAAGAGTGGAAAGACTTAAAATGCTGCACGTTATAGGGATGAGCTCACTCATTTTCCCCGTGTAGGTCTCTGGCTCACATTTAATACAATGCACTCATAAGCACAAACAGACAGGACGTGACATGACGGGTGACAAACAATCTTTTCGAGCTTTTCACAGCAATAACCTTGCACAGGACACGTTGAGGTTACTGTGTGGTTATATGATTCTTGCAAGCGTCTGTAATGACTATTGCATTGCGTACGGTGTTTCTGTAGAGACCCGGGACATTACAGGACAGGTTCATTCACGAAGCAGCAACCCTGAAGCAGTTACAGTGAAGTTAATTTCTTGCCAGTGACACCCAGGGAATGTCTATGATGGCCTACAAACTGCATCTGTCACACCTACCCACACCTCCCACATCAGTACATAAATCCAATACAGACTGCACAGGTTCTGTGGTGCACAAAAACAACTATATCAGCAACACTTTACCACAGGGAGCGAATTTCAGCAATTTAATTTAACTATAGGGACTAGTCTCTGTGGCCAGTACACTGCAGAAGTGCAGTGCAATCATCCAGCTCGAGTTTTCAACACTAGTTTTACTTAAACCTGCTTCCCCGCTGTAATGTCAGCAAATTACCAGCAAGTAGAGATTTGGATGAGTCGGAGGAATAGTGATAGTGTGCATATGCGTGTGTGTGCAAGTATGTGTGTGGTACTTGCTGTGACAAAGTGTTGTGGCTGTACTCGAGAAAGCACTTTATTCCAACCACTGGGGGAGAGGACTCGGGGGAACTGCAAGCTGACTCAGTCTCATCTGAAAAGCTCTGACTAAGGTTTCCCATGAGGGACTCCCCTACTTCACAAAGCTCCCTTCAGGGCTCCATGAGCTATGGAGGCTTCTTTGGCCCCTAAAGTGATATCACAGGGTCAGCTTTTGAAAACACACTGACAGCGTGATGAGGGAGTATGACAGTTCAGAATAAAATTAATAAAACAAGACAATAACAGTGATGCATTTTCACCTCATTGGCTCCTAATTTTTTGCTTGTCTCTGTCACACATAAATGCACTCACCTATATATATAAAAAAAAAAGTACATTGTTTCCAACATACATACAAACAAACTAGCATTCGGCTTGCTTGTAATCTCATAAATGCGCACACTGGGATTCAAAAGCTCACTCTTCTCCTGTACGAAAACAGCAATGTGTGTGATTGATGGCTCGTGAAGAGGAACAAAACCACACGTGGTAAACACACACATGCCTGTTTGCCACAGCCTAGCCACACAGCCACCCATCGCCACCAGCTTCACATACACATAACCTGTAATCACACTTAATTTCCATTGCACCCCTTGCACAACGAGACAGAAAGGTTCAGACGGACACAGTTCCATCAAACAAATGGGTTTTTAAGAGTTGGTCAAGCATACAGCTCCAGTTCAAATATGAGAAAGTCTTAGTTATACCTGCTTGTAGCTTGAAAAAGTATTGCTTTATCCCCAGAAGGGATTGCTTCATAACTTTGTAGTCTTTTTAGCATTTAAATGAAGAACTACGGACTATGCTTAGAAGCAATAGGTTCAGAGCAATTAGTATTTTTTATGGCCTTCATCATTTACTGTTTGTTTTTTTTATTCACAGCTTTGTGTGTAGAAGCAGTAATGTTGAACAAATAACAGTTTAACAAAGCCCCGTGGAGGCCACTGATTTAATGCAATTATTTTAGTTTGAACATTTAGATTGAAAGAAATGTTATTTTTACTAAAGAAGTGATTTGGGAAAAGTGCTTAAGCTATTTCATTTGGGCTCAGTGTTGGATAAGAACATCAATACCACTCCCATACAGCAACAACGGCAAATTAAACTCATTAAGACATTCATAGCCTATGGCTTCCAATCTTAATGTTAAACTAAGCTAAGTGAGTGGTGGTTTTAGCTTGACATTGAACATACAGACTGAGTGTCAGCCTTCTCATATAACGCTGTGGACTTTCCGTGAATGGGGCCAAGCAAGCTGTTTCACCCTGTTTTCTAGTATTTATGCTAAGCTTCACATAAAAGCGACAGATTGGTATCTATCTTTTTCTTCTTGTTGGACTTCCGTTGGACTGAGACAACATATCTCGTCAGTATTTCCTGTAACTTTGAGAGAGAAAATAATGCAAACCACACACTAGTGAATGATTAGGTGAATGTTGGGTCCAATTTGTCCTGTCAATCGCAGGGGATTTACTCCAGGCTGGTCTGCCCAAATGATCCTGTAGTGTGTTTGTTTAGTACAAATGCCAAATGTGTAATTTTGAACATTGACGTAATCATCTAGTTTATACGTTCTTACAAATAAATGATCAAGAATCAAATCTCTTGTTGTGCTTGTGGAGCTCAATGCTTCAATGTATTTGCCAAAATTTATTTTTTTTTATTCCTTTCGTTAAGACTAGACATCTACATTTTAAATGTCATGTTTTTAGGGTGCGAATCTCCAGCAGGGCAGAGAAAACTCACCTTGCTCTGATGTCAGTGTGTCACATGATCCGAAGCTGAGAGCCAACAAAATCAGAGAGGAGCTGAGAAGCCACATGGTTTCACTCCTCTGTAATCGCCTCAGCTCACCCCAGCCACGAGCCGACGGACGATCTAAAAGGAAAAGAGAAAGTCAAACAAGTCAAATCCTTTCTGTGTTCGGTCAGCAAGCCACCTAGTCTGATACCAGTGCTGACAGCTGCACATTATGCTTGACTCCTAAATAGACATTGATGTGTATTTATGAGTCCATTATAGCTGATGTGTTAATTTTGTGATATGGTGCACGTTTTGTTAGTGGCATACGAATTAACCAGAACGTGCCTCATTAAGGAGTGTAACTCCATAAAGCCTGATCATAGTCATTATACTGTCCATCTGGTTGGCCTTTGACTGGGCAGCTGTCACACTAACACACTCAAGTGCACACACACGTGACCGTATCTGTGAACTAAAGCCATTCAGCTCCATTGTCAAAAAGAAATTACACATTCTTCTGCTAACAAATACCTACTGGAAGACAACAAAACAATGAGCACACATCAAAGTAAAGTGATTTACATGCAGGCTGGTTGGTCCTGAGTCAAACAGACAGTGGGGCCAAAACACACAAACACATGTGGAGAATATTCCACTGAAGCAACAGCTATGCTTCACCAGATGCTTCCACGTGGCTCGATAAGCAAGCGTACACGCTGAGGCACAGATTAAAATGTGTGCCACGTCTAAATAATGATTATATGCAGTCTCAACAGCCCCTCTCCCATACTACAGCCACTTATTCATAAAAACACTCAAGAATGCACGCCCACTCTCACCCGTATGAGCACATCCCACATGACCTGGACTTGCCCTCAGCATGTGCCAGGACCCCATAACTCTGCAGTGTTTACAGGTAGAGCAGCAGCCCTCAAGGCAGGCAGGCAAGCAGACTGTGTTTCTGTACACACACCTGTCCCGTCTGCAAGGAAAAATGACCCCTGCGTCCCCCCGGGGATACACCATGTGGCGGTCCTGCCTGGCTGAGGACAAGGTGTGAATACCATCTAGCCTAACCTGACTGCCTGCAGGTTGCTGCTAACACACACTGATATGCCCCACATTGTGAATTATGCATTCAATTTTCAGGGGCTGCTGACTCAAGGTGCGGTTGCTTATTCCTGTTCTTACATTTTATAAGGCCAGGCTATCATTTTATAAAAAGATCTTTTCCAACAATCTGTATAATCATAATATGTCGTCATTTATCTGTGGGCACAGTTGTTGACAAAATGGACGCTTTTATGTAACAGTAACTGCAAGCTAAATAACCAGAAAAACATTTTGTGATCAGAAGTTTTCCTCTGCTGCTGAACGGGTGGAAGGTTAATCAAAGCCTTAGACGACTGCGTTTGAGCACTTTGAATCTGCAAGCATTATTACAGGCTTCATGCCACACGATCACAATAATAAAAAAGTTTGCACAGTACATAATGTAACACAGTCCAGAGAACACAGGCTGAAGGAAAAGCCACAGCTCACTGCTATTCTTATCTGGACATAATCCAACACAATATAATAGGCTTTCTAATATGTGTTGCTATGTGGATGTCTCTCTTTCTTCTGCTCTCTCTGCACTCCATCTGCAGCTTCACAGCCACCCAGCTGACTATAGCAGATAAAGGCAAGGCAGCGTGGGGTTAGGCCACTGGGTTTGGCTGCAGGGCTGGCCATGAGCCAGGTAAGCAGGGCCTGAGAGTGATCAGGTCACTGAGAATGAAGGCAATACAGGAAGGAAAACAATGAGAGATTTGAAAGTCTTCCAGCACTAAAAGCTTAAGGACATGTGACCAACATCAACAAACACAACAGGCCTCATTCTTGTTACAGTTTGGATGTCCAGAAGCCCTGAACCAAAATGATTCCTATTCTCTATTTCCTGCAGCGATCAGTACAAACATTTTTTTACTGCATAAATACATGGACAAAAGAGACTACTGTTCTACATAACAAGTGCCCAGCGCTCAGCAAGTTTTGTTGTCACGCATTTCATCACCATTTTCATCACATCCAAGATGGAAAAACAGCCTCCAAAAAAAGTCTGTTTAGATGAATACACTATGACAGCATTAAATGAAATATGTCCTCTCCGTGGCCTGACAAGAGAATTTCTTATTAGCCACCCAGACACGGATGATTAAATAACACTCAACCAGTATCCCACAGTTTACACTTTGCATCTGTGTTAAATGGGAGAACCCAGCGTAAATGTGTCAGTCATGTAATATTTGGGGGTTCATTGCCTTTCCAGCTGTCTCTCCCGGCATACTGCAGCAGAGAGAACGACAGACAGCTCACTCGCAGGATATCTGCTTCCAATCTACCCTGCACACAAACTCAACTCATCTCAAACACACAAACACAGAGTCGAGAGCATTTTTGTTCCTGAACCCCCTGAGTGGTCTGCAGGGTTGCAACCCCAAATGAATCACCCGGAGAAAGAACTCTCTCAGCTGATGACGTGTAGGGAGAGTGCAGTAAAAATGAACTTGAATGCCACAGAGGGGTTTCACTGGACATGCACAGATTCATTCTTATATGCAGGCTACAGAGTGCTATGATGTTGGCATCACCCCCACAATAAAATGGATGCTAAAACCAGTGAATATGTTGTCATCTTTCTGGACTGCTGTTTTCTGCCAGATGCTGTAGGAGGTCTCAGAGTATTTCTGTTGAATGGTTTTTGACAGTCACTGTAATTCTGACTTAATTCTGACTGAACATCATGAACACGGTAACATATACGGTACACTCTTGGCTCCAGGAACTCCAAATGTGCTTCAGGCCAAACCTGAGAGTGAGCTGTAAGCCTGTTTCAACAGAGGACTAGGAATGACTAAAAGTAACTAAAGATGCCCTGAGGCTTTGCTAGTCACTCCAGATACCCACCGACTGGAAGCCATAAAGACATACAAACTAGCGGAGGCAACATCCAGACCTGTATGTCGCTCATGAGAGACTGGGGCAAGTTTTTACTAGTCTTACATTCTGGACAGTGTTCAAGGCCTTTACGTGAATATTTGTGGATGAGAAACAGGCCAGCACAGTTGCAGATGAACAAAAGAAGGGAGTGTTGAATACAAGCAACTCTCCCTAAACATCTGCTCAAAGCTGCCATGCACACTTTTGCTTCACTCACTTAAAGTAAGGATGTAAAGTGAGGCCTGCTCTGATGACGTGAGCTGCACTAGTTGGCCCCGAGCCCATGTTATGCATGGTTGAGTCAGCCTTCACTTGGCAGATGACCTGCTTAGCTTGACTTTAGTATCTGCATATCTGCTAGGCCAATGTTCACTTCACTGCTGAACTGAAAAAAATCAGAGTCAATTTGCTTCAGGCCTACAGCACACGCTGAAATTAGAAACAGTATGTGAAACAGATACTGCACAAGCCCACAGCTGAGCGATGCGTGTGCAGCCTACAGCGAGTAAAGTGAGCAACAATTAATGTGTAGTTAAATGCAAGGACACCAATTTATTATCTCTATGGGCTATATTCCCCAGGTTGTGAGGAGGATGTAGAACATCTTACTTATGGAGATACTGCAGCATAGAAGGATTGCCAAGTTTTCTAAAACCACATTTTTACTGAAATTCAAAAAGATATGTCTTGTGTTTACTTCAGGTGAGAAGGTAACCTCTGATCAGTCTGTTCTCTTTAGGTGCAGCTCTCCAGCGAATTAAATACATGCAAACTTGAGGGTGTGTGTGTGTGTGTGTGTGTGTGTGGGAGGGGGGGCGGGGGGGGCAGGATGCAAAAAACCAACAAACATGGGATAGCTGAGAGCTGAGTAACGAGGAAAGCAGATGTGTCTGTGGCACTCAAGTCTGCTGCTCTGCACTTTGTTCAGCAGCTTCCTTTCCCAGGTCGAGGAAAGGTTTGTTCATTTCTTTCTTTCTTTCTTTCTTTCTTTCTTTCTTTCTTTCTTTATTCGGAACACTGATCTCAGGTCAGCGCAGAGCAGACGTGACACCGCATGTTGCACATCCACAACCCGGTGCAGCTTGGAGGCTTTTCCATGCCACTCTCTCTTGTTGGATCCGAGCCACACAGATTTACAGAAACAACTCAGGCCGTCTTGTTTTGTATTAAGGCCTGGCTCAGACATGAAGGGAAAATCGGCATAATTTTTTTTGTTAGTTTTTTGCCAGCAGCTACACCAACTCGTTGTAGCTTAAAAGTTTCTTGTAAAATCCCCCAAAAATATATATATAGTTACTCTGCAGATAGACTTCACTAGGACATATATCATCTCACAAAAAATCACTTCCCTTCTGGTCTATTGTGTTTAATGGTAAATGTACAGCTGATTAGCGGTATATGTATGTAACAGTTCTATAATATTCCCATGGGATAAACTTTTCCGTCTGCTGCAAACCCACTGCAAAAGTTTCACCGTTAACTTTCTTTCAAACTTCTTCAGCAAAAAAAAAAAAAAACTTTCGCATGTATGACGTTTCAGACAAAGCTAGCAAGTCCATAAAAGTCCATAAAAGTCATACCTTCAACTATTGATAAATCCACTAATTTGCGTTCACATTAATCCGCCAGCAGACGCGTGTACGTATCCAGGGACCGCGCTCGGAGATGCGAATGAAGTAGAAATTAAATCCTGTGTGGGTTTTTGTCCCCCTGGCTTTTCTTTCTTGAGGCTTCTTCCACGGAGGAAGGAAAGAAGAAAAAAGTTACAGCAAAAATTGTCCGTGTCTAACTTTTCCCCTCCCCTCTCTCTCTCTCTCTCTCTCTCTCTCTGTCTCTCCCGCCGCCGCACAATGTAAATCCCAAACCTCTCACTCTCCCCCACTGTCTTCTCCCCTCTCTCACTCTCTCTTTGCTTCCTCTGTCTGTCTCCTGGTTTCTCGTTACTTTTTCCTCTCTGTTCCTTTCCCAGCTTTTTCTCTTTCTCTCTCTCTCTCTCTTTGGGAGATCCCTGTGTAGTGACATCACCTTGTCCACATTTGTGGAAAATGAGCCCTGGGCATCTCTCTAATCTGTCTACTAAACTCTTCCAGGCCTCTACCCTCTGTTTCCCCTCTACCACCTACCATCACCCCCACCCCCCTCACTGCTGTCTGTTAGATTCACAGCTTATTGGAGGATGAGACAGTCTTTCTTCCATTGTGTCAGACTTAAAGCAATGTATTAAGACAGGAAGTACAGATTACGGTGACACGCTCTTGTGCCTAACTTAGAACAATTTACTCCATTCAAATTAATAAACGTACTTATCATATTTAACTTTGATTGACGGCTCGATGTGAAGCTTCTGTATTGTTTTATCACTGGCTTTTATTGATTCCAATCCATAAAATGGCTTTGCTTGCAGCTCCTGACCATTCACAAACACTTGTCTTAATAGCCACATAAATTTCACCTTTATTGTCAGTAAGTAAATAGTGCAGGAGGTAAATAAATATCACTTTGGTATTTGATTTATGTGAACCTCCGCCATCGCTGGGGCTGGATGTATACTGTATACTCACATCTTTATTTTTGTCCTACGTTAAGAGGTCAACTCCTCTAGCAAGCCATTATCTTTCACTTTCTCATTAACCTCAAGCTTATAAAAAGACGTGTGAACAGCTTTGCGGCTCTTTATTATTGCTGTAAGCGTTGAAATATATATATATGTATATCAACCCAGATGTGATCTTCTGAACTAACAACATCAATGGTCATTCAGCCTTCTCCCTGTGGGAAATTCAAATTCATGGTTACAAGATGATGTAGCCCACTGAATGTCGTGATTCCCTGATTTTTCTTTTAGTACAAGGTTCGTGTTTGTGGCTTTGAGTGAAATATCTTGACAGTTATTGGATGGACTGCCATGAAATTTGGTTCAGACGTCCACATCGCCCTCCGGATAAATTGTAATGACTTTTGCGAGTCTTTAAGTTACCAGTAAGCATCTTCAGAAGTGCTTGTCGGCTGGTTCAATACATTTTGGAAACCCCTTCCCCCCCCACCTTTTCAACATCAGAGGGGTGTCCAACCATTTCTATAACTTTTCGAAACTGACAATCTGACATTTGCACCCACTTCATGCCCTGGTTGCCGAGGTGTGTAGAGGTGAAAAATGAGCCAGAATTTGAACTTTTTTTTTTTTCTCAAGCTCTCCTTTTGAACTCCTCTCACCAACTACTTCTGTCACTTTTTTACGTGAACAACTGAGTGCATCAATTTCTTTCAGGAGAGGCTGTGTCTGAAAATCTGCGTCTTTGGTTCCTGTCTCTATGACAACAGGCTTTTCACTTCACCGGGTGTGGCTGTTGAGAACAGCTATAACCACGTGTTTTCTGACCTGGCCAGACAACATACACATTAAACCACTTATTTTTCTAACCAGGCCTTTAATTTCTCATTTAGCATTACCATCAGTTAAAATGTCAGTGTCAGAAAATCTGTGGTATTTACATTTCACTTCCTTTTTCTGTGTAGCTTAAAGGTTTAATTGTGTAAAATAAATGTATAAGATGCACTAGTTCCCCATTAAATGCGTCTCCATGAAGACATGGTCAGAGAAACTTAAGAAGCACCTATTGAACAAGAATGTGTCCTCTTCACACACAAACTCTGTCTCAGGTACACTTCTTATTTGCTGCTTTACAAACACTTTTTCATCATAATCGACTCGTACTGTATTCACTTTCTCATCATCAATAAATGTAATTGATTTAAGAAGCAGAGATAAATCTCTCTGCCAAAGTTTTCTGCTTTAAAGTGATCTGTTCAAAACTTGCCAGTGCGGGGGAAAATTGCATATAATTACTAGACCTTTCCTTCAAAGGTGCAAAAGAGTGTTTGTGTGTGAGAGAGAAGTAGGAAGAGAAAAAGCACTGACAAGAAAGATGCAATTACTTTGAAGGTCTCTGTATTATACATGAAAGGATGGTGTTTCAGAGGCCTCCTGAGAGCTACACACGGGTAACAGATTTGTCTTCTCTTCCAATTCTTCACAGCTCTTCTATCCGACAAGGAAATCAGGCCACGCAGCAGCATGCAAGTACAGTTTCAATGAGAATTGATGTAAATGCTGCAGTTCACATGCATATGAGCCATTCATTTCATCTGGTGGGACTAAATTGTAATGACAACCCCGAGAGAGACGGTCATAAATGCTTTATCATAAAAAAGAAAGCTGAAGAAAAAACAATAAAACAAAATATTGCTGTGAAAGATCAATGACTGAGATATCTGCCGTGTGAGAGGAGGAACGGGCTGCGATGAAATTGGCCACATCTCAAAACGCTGTCTGTGCTGTTCTTAAACAAACTGACGGCAAACACGAGACTTCTGAACATAAGCCTGGTTAGACTGGCTTGGTGTTTGCGTGTTTATATATTGTGCGTACTGTATATGTGTGTGTGCGCGTGTATCTTATGGTGTGATCCATTACAATCAAACACACTGTGCGCGGTGGGTGGGTTTGGCTGAGTTCCAGCTCTTGGCTTGGGAGCATCTCTGAAAAGGAGGATCAATGAGCTAGTCAACCAGCATCGTATGGTGGTCTGAAAATATTCCATGATTTACGAGAGGCGAGGCCTCGCTCTAACCAGTTTCATTCTGTCAGCAGTCGAAGCTTCGCCTCACCTTCTGTTCGGTTTCGACTCTGCGCCGACCTTCTTTTTTTTATGCACCTGTTCCATTCTTAAAAGTATAAAAGTAGTTAAAAGTACACCACTTTCCAAAAAAATAAGTAGGTCTTCTCAATTTAAACCCCCTTCAGTTCCCCTAATTAAAAACGAGTAGAAAGGCAATGCAGTCTGATTACAGCTGAGGACCCTCGAGCTTTCAACTGCGAACAAACATAAGAGTCTCAAGTTTATGCTGTGAGACTAGAAAGCATTGCACTTGTTGCAAACTCCACTAGGGAGTCTTCCAGGAACGCCCAGATTCTCCATCACAGATACCTCTGGGTAGGAGCATCAAGGGAGAGGTGTCCATATGTGTTTGCACATGCTCCATCCCAGAGCTACAGTACTTTCCCCCTATCCGAGTCGCTCCATCTTTATTCTATCCTACCCTCCTTCTCCAGCCTCCCTCATTCATCTTCAGCTAATCAGACGGCTCTTGCATCCTATCCTCCACCTTTACTTTCATTCACGGCTGTAGTCATACTGGAGGTGGACTTTCTCTTAGCCTATTCCCCTCTCCAACAAGCCTCACCACTCTTTCTCTCCCTCAGCAGCTATGTGAAATGCTGGGAGTGGATGGATCCTGGCAGTGTCTTTATTGGTTCGGTTATTTCCACTGCATGCTCCCGCGCACCCCTAAGAGGATGAGGGATGGGGGGAGTATGGGAGCATTGAAACAGGAGAGTAGACAGGAGGGATGGGTGGGCAGTGGTTAGTGAGTGAGGAAAAGAGTGGCAGTCAGTGAATCTTTACACATACATGGTAAAAGTCTAACACATAAATACACACACGTACACCCCCCCCCCACACACACACACACACACACACACCCAGGCACACACATACACACACCCAATGATATAGTGCGGACAGACGAGTGGATTCTATTTCAAGCTTGAGTGCCGATATAAATCAGTCAGTCAATGAGGAGAGAGATAACCACAAATGCTTATAGATGGGCAGTCACACAAAATATACCCTAGCACACGCCAGTGAATTTGTGTGAGGAAGTCCTGTTTTTATAGTCATTAAAAGCCTCGGTACACTGTTGTGTACCATTAAATTGGCTTAATACTCCACACCGGCTCTTGTTGACTGATAATGTAACTGGCTTCAACTTAACATGAATAAAACAGTGAATGTGTGTGTGCGTAGACTTCCTCAGTTTGCTGGACTGCATTATTGCTGCAATAAGCCATGGAATAAAGTCAAAGTGCCAGGCACTGAGCTGAAACACCCCCACTGCTGCAGCAAACTTAAGTTACAATGTCGCCGCACACCGAGCACACTTCGGATTTAAGGCTGGAGCAAGACGCCATAATATGTTACTAAAGTCTAATTTGCCTGTCGCGACATTGGGGAAAGCACAAAATACAGCACAATAAAGACAATGAATAGGATCCATAAAGAAAAGAGCGAAAGATAGCTGCTGAGGGACATGGGGAAGGTGGCTTGCAAGAAAATAAAGAGGGTGTAGATTAAGCCTGCCACATCCTGCACCATGATGACAAGCATGTGAAGCCTATTTGGCCAACTGACACATATTCCAACAAAAGCACATCATTTTCTTTCCCTTCCTCCTCTCGGTCTTTCCATCCAAAGGAGAGGTTTGAAAGACAGCAAAGGGGGATGTGTCTGTGGAATATGCTGACACAGGCTAATAAGAAAGCGGGAAAAGCAGGGGGAGAGATACAAAGAGACACACACAAAGAGACCAAAACGTTGTGGACGAAATACAGTAGCTGCAGCAGTAGTTTTCCATTGAAGTCTGGAAAGAGTTGGTGTACTCCTCTCAGTTGGGGAATGTGTGGTCACATGATCACCAGGCCACGTTATTCAGAAGTTTATGGGAGCTTACAGCTGCCAGGACTCTGGAAAGAGAAGACCTTTCTTTCTGCCATCTTTCCAAACATGTTGCATAAACCTAAGTCTTACAGCCTACATGCATGAGTATTTTCCACGTAAAATGTAACAGAGACGACTCTCTTGTTCATATTATTTCCCATTTGTTCTCTCCTGTCTGAATCAGATAAAGTGCATTACTTTCATGCTGAACTTGATCTCCTGTTTGGACATGCAGAAGAAACGTACACGTGGATGTGTGTGGACATATGCCTATATAATTTGTTTCATTCTTAATAGAATAGGATCTCAGTCAAATGTGTACCTGTGCAGCCAAAAAGCTAACAAGTCTATACCTGGGTCACTGTGTCAACATTGTGCTGTTCAAAACGTACAGTTGCTGAAGGCTTAGTAGACTGCTGGGCTCTTTCGTGTTTTTGAGATAGAGGCTGGATCTATCACCATAATTTATTGAAAACAAATGTGATGTTATGTGATGTTAAGTAATATTAGATCTTTGCATCTGTCTGAAATCAGTTAAATGTACAGGTATGTTCTTTAATTTAGAATACAAGACCATGAGTCAACAGACAAGCTACCAGCATTGTGATGCATCAAACAACAAAGCAAGCATGGCAACATGGCCATAATGGCAATGCTAATGCATGCAGTGCATGATTACCATTTTCCTCCATCAATCATCCTCTAGTTTACCATGTTCACCATCAGCTAACATGCTAATTTTTTTAAAGTTTCAACCTGGAAACCATGAATTTCTGCAACTAAAGGTCATACTGAGTAACAAACTGACATTTCCTTCCCTAGAGCCAGGCTGCCAGCATGGTTAAAAAGTTATTTAAATGAATTATACTTATACAAGATACTGAGTATAATTTTCCAACCTCTGTTTCATTTTGCCTCCATTAGTTTTCGTGTCTACATAGTTCTAATTCAACAGAAACATGCTACTGAGTTTCAGGAACATTATCATTAATAACACTGCTGGTGCCTTGTCACGGTGGCAAACAAACTTCCTTCTGAGGTGTACTGGCTTCCATCAGTACTTGAGGTTAATCGATTTATTATTGTGGATGTGTGAGGGAGCCAAGCAGCTCGGCAAAAAAGCCCTCTTCACTTTGTTCTCTCAGAGGAGTCAGGAAGTGATGTCGTTAGTTGAAGGGCTGGAGACGGCCAAAGGAGCATTAAGACTTGGCCAAGGTCGACTGTTGACACTTGCCTCCTAATTGCCCAGGGGCTGCATGGGCGTGCAATCTGCTTTCAAATGCAAAACTGCACTTTAAGAGATTACAGAGGCACACCTGGAATACATATTACCATTTAGCGTCACCCAAGACTTTTCCCTCTGTTTATCAGCTCAGATAGTTCCTGGCAAAAGTCTGTGCACACGTGTCCCATAACATGCACATGATGTGATAAGAGAACACTCCAGCATGCAAAAGCACACTGACTTGCTCCAGTACTGCAAAACACTACACGAAGAGGAGTTATACAAGGGATCTGCATGACCTCCGGTGTCTCTCTAACTAACATCAGCAGGTCAAAAAACACATGCAGAAGACATACCACAGCAAATGTTTGGCTGAATCAATACCAGCATGCTTCATCCACATGCTCCCACACAGGGTGTTTATAATCAAATCAATATGAGCAATATCAGCATTGTGCATCTCAGCTGTGACCTGATCATGGTTTCGCTCTTTTACCCTACAAAGACTCAAAACACTTCTGAAATGCCTGCTGGTGAAAAATGGACGCCCAGTGCAGTCTTTTGCATGTCAAGCATGCATAAGTGATCTACTATAGTTCTTGGGGTAGATTAATCTTGGTATACATCCCTGAAAGCAGACAGTGAAAGTGTAAATCAGCCCCGAGTTGGAGGCTTTTAGGCTAATCGAACTGTCCGCCAGGTAAACGAAGCACACCAGGAGTTCAGGATACTTCTGACAGCCGATGGTGGCAGGTTTAATGAAAGCACTGGCTCATTAACATAGGGCTCAGACGGTGGCCCTGTGCTGTCCCTTCCAGGCTCGTTATCTCAACACCAATCCACCACAGCCATAGCTAATTGGCTTCAGCACACAATAAAACTTCTAACGCTTTGAGAGATCATTAGAAAAGGTTTGTTTTCGGAGCGTGCTAGCATGTTGCCAGCAGACAAGCATTCGATGGCTGCAGGTTCACCTAGTTTCTCCACCCTAATGATGGATCCTCCACAAGTACCAAAGTTTAGTTTGGAAAGTTGTCCATTTGTTCATGCGGTTTTATGAAGTAAATGATACTTGCAGCAAAATTTAAGTGAACATAAATAAAAATGTTTAGATAATCTAAATAAAGTGTTATGTGCTCACAAATGAACGCTGTTAACTATTAGTTAAATTGCATCCTAGTAAACCTATGCTTTTACACTTATTTAGCTGTTAACTCTTATAATAAAATGTCTTTTCATAATCATTTACTATTATCTCATTGCAGTGAAGTCTGCTAGGCTTCTGTCTTTGTCATTTAGTTTGTTGAGGTGGTTACATTTTTAGGAGCAAAACCGCAGGCACAGTGATTACTGCCTTACCTAAAATACAAGCAGTGTGTTGTAAATGTTGATTTAGACAGTTATATGGTTAACCACCACCTTTGTCTCTGAATCTTGGACTTGCGCTTGTCTGCTTGGTGGTGCTGTTCCTTTTTTTCTCCTCACCCCAGTTTTCCATAAAGCTGCTGAGGCTTTCACAGTCCTAGTGACTATAACATCAATGACATAAGCATGTCAGTGTGTGTGCAGTGTTTTCATTTGTGGCACTGCTGTGTTCTCAGTGCCATTTGCTGCAAGATCACACTGTGATGGTCTGTTGCTGAACCCTTTTCTGCTTTTTGAAATAGTTCAACAACTCTGAATGTACAGATGACTTCAACTATACACACTCTCTGTCAACAGTTTTCGTTAATAATTTCACTTTGTCCTGTTCTACAGGACATTCCCATCAGCCTCGATCATACTTTAAAATGAGGAAGACACTGCTTACTAACCATCACCATGTCAGCATTACGACTTTGAGCATATTAGCATGCTCACATTAACATTTTTACTGCCTCCTAGATTCGCAGATGGCACACACAAATGTGTGTTAACACAGGGCAACGCCTGACCCTGTCAACCTCGTTTTGTATGCCATGTGTTTATACTTAACTTATACATGCCCATGTTCAGTCCACAAGATAGGCGAATGAACAAGTACAGCATTTACGGGAAGACAGCAAGGGAACAAACATGGCTATTGCAGAGAAAGTAAAAAAGCAATGTCATTCCAGCGTTTTTAGTTGAGTTCCTCTTTGAATGAATTTATACAGAGGCTGTGGTTGTTTAGAGTTGAAGTTAGCAGCTTACACATGCATCATGTTAGGGTTTTTCAGGTGACCCTCTCAAGAAAGCAATGGCGAAATCGAACACACATAGCTCCAAGCTTCGGTGTTCAGGTACTTGTGAAAACCTTAGTTTGGGGAGTTAGTGGTATTTTTACATGCAAGTTAGTTACTGGAAAGGTTTTTTGTACTTAAAAATATGAATAAAAGATTATTGTCATTCTGTAATAAATATACTTTACATACCTAATTTAATCATATAAAACCACATCTGGTTTAGATACACTAAGAATTGGAATATTTAGTGATGGTACTGGTCATTTGGGATGTGTCTGCGTGTAACCTCTCTACCTCTTTGGTCCTTGTAATTAGTTCAGATTTGCCAGACCCTGCTGAGGGAAGGCCACTCTCAGCCAAGCCATGTGCTGCAGTGAGGTCGGCAGGTGGTGTAAGTCTTTGCAGCGTCAGCGGTGAACAGAAGCCTCAACAAAGAGGCCGTGCGTCTTATTCTCTGTCACTATTCTTTCCTCTCACTGTCCTGGTCATTAAGAGTCTCAGAGAGTTTAGCGTTGACCTCTTCGCCCCTGCAGAGAAGATATGTTCACTATCATCGGCTGAGATCAATGATGGTGTGAGGCAGAGAACTCAGAGAGAGAGAGAGAGAGAGAGAGAGAGAGCAAATAGGGAAAGACAGACAGAGAAAGAGAGATAGAGAGAGAAAGAGACTGTTCCACATCAAGTCCTAAGCTGATCGATACCCTCCTAACAGGCCCTAGTAGCATTGATTGTAGTGTAAGTAGCTGCCTCAGTGTGGCTTACACTGAAGCCCACACAGCACTGCAGTGGTTTACAGTTACACATTGGAAGTTGGTTTTTAATACTTCCAAATGTTTGCAGCTTTGACATGACATACATGTCCTCACATGTACAGTATACTTTCACAAATTTACTGAGTAAATAATTTGCCACACCACATGGGAGTCTGCTCTACACGGGAGGCCTATTATCACTGCAAGTGTTCACCCACTCATGCTTGTTTGTTGTTTTGATCTGAGGAGTGTGTGTGTGTGTCAACGTGTATGTCCTTTGAGCCACATACTTGTGATTTTCCTGGTTTATGATCTCAGTGCAAATCCAAGGAAGTTTAACAGGAGGGGAGACACAAATCTATGACAGAAGAGACACAGACGAGTGAAGTATGAGGAGGGGGGGAGAGAAACAGAATGCAGGTCAGGCCCCAAAGGATTACTGCATGAAGGTGGTCTAGGCGGCACAGCTAATTATGCGTGACATTACTGAATAAGCTGTTCCGCTTGCTACATTTTATTAAGGGGAGTAAGACGCTGCATGCCTTAATTCATTATTCATTGACTTTAATGGATATTTCACAGCGAAAAGACAGGAAACTGCAGAGAACCAGACCACTAGCTCAAAACTTTAGCAAACTTGTATTTTCAGGTAATCACCTTATTGATTTTGCAGAAAAGCAGCAGCAAAATTGTTTTTTATTTTTTGGACTGACAACAACACACAGAATTATACTGTACAACAGAAAGCAAGGTATGGTTTAATTGGGATATCACACTTTGACAGGACGTAAATGTCTGTGGGCTTAAGGGAGGTACCGAATTTCAGTTGTGACATTTACACGCAGCGATCTCAGGTTTTGCCCCATTTACCCAACCACAGAGGCAATCCAGTTTTACAAATAACTATAAATGTTGCACACAAGTGAGTCTCATGTGCCACAGTTAGAAGGAATCAGGGAAGAAGGTTTTGTTCTGTATTGACTTAGACTTCCAGCTGAGTGAGTTGTGATTCTAATATGTTCATTCATTCTCCCTCCCTCCTTACAAGTAACTTGCCAAATATGTTAATCTACACAAATATGCCAATTTATCCTGCAGTGCAAAGTGTGACTTAGTCCAAGATATTTTTGGTATAAGACACATTTTCTTATACATTCATACATATTAAATACATAGATAACTGACAAAGATTCTCAAACATCCATGCTCAGTCGTCATGCACACGTCCACGTTTCCAGATATGTAAAGGCGTATAACGCACATGTTCAGACACTTTAACTAGAACCCCTCTGCAGAGGCGAGCTTTGGGAGCAGCTGTTTTTGTGCATCTCCGAGTTGCCAGTGCGAATTAGAGGGAAGGATGCTCTGCCTCCTCTAAATGTTTCATGATGTTTACCAGGCTGTTTGTTCTGAGAGCAGATCAAGCGCAGACCACTCCCACTGGCACCCACCAAAGGGGAGATGGAGAGGGAGGGGGCACAGAGGGGGTGAGGGAAGGAAACAGGGATGGATGAGTGAGTTTCTATAAGGCCCGATTGATGGATAGATTCAGTGATGGAAGCTTAGATTGATGGATACAGACATACATTACACAAAGATCAAATCTAATCTGTAATGGATATGTGCTTCTGCTGTATGGGCAGAATATTGCTCAAAGATCTTGTTGCTCTACCACGACAAAGTAACTTTCATCATTAGATGTAGTTATCGATCATTGTGTTTTCATATTGAAAAACCTTACTGGCAGCTGGCCACATGTGGAACAAAACAATATTCAATATGCACATGGATTTTAGTGCATATGTTGCAGTGCAAACAGTCACTGCTGACAGAAAGTGCGTGGTGAAAAGACAAAAACTAATGAACCTTGATGTACTGAATCCATTTGATTTGATGGTAATGAATGAAAGAATGACAAGAATTATACAACATAAAGGATGAAGGACATAATTATGAAATGTAAATGACTCAACAATAAATTCAATCAGAGAGAGAGGTGGATATAATCTACAGCAGGACAGTAAATATATTTGAAGAAGATTCAATGAATATGAATGAACAGAAGTACAGATGCTGTCCAACTGGAACATGCTTGCATTAATATCCAATTGGGAACACTGGGATACTTTTTAGTAGGAACAGTGTGGACAGACTACAGAACAATAAATATAACTGAGTGTAGCTTCCATGATTAATTCATAGTGCATACTAAAGCGACACGTCATGTTAACAAATTGTGTGCTAACTAAGCTAAGTTAACAGGATTCCTGCGGAAGTGTAGGTTGAGTTAGGATTGCTGTTAGATTAAATACATGGGCGAATAATACTAATTCTAGGTGAAGCGATGGTCATCACGTGACCGTAGTGTGTGCAAATCAGATGCGCTACACACCTATTGACCACTCTGACCTCATACATTCCTCCTCACTAAAGTAAGGCAACACACTTGTGCCTCCACCTCAGCTTCCACTCACCTCTCCTGCGACATGTATTGTCCCATAGGTCTACGATGATAGGACATGCAGCAAAGTGGCACAGGGAAGTTATACTTTTGCACATTTGCCTTCTATCTCATATTAAACAATAAAGAGGAACCCATTAGTATTCTAGCCTGTAGCCTTATCTTCCCCACTCTTCCTCCTCCTTTTCTTAATCTGCGACGTTGGGCAAATATTTCCTCCCTAACTTGCCATATTTCAACCCCAACCCCCTCCTTCTCCTTCCCTTGCTCCTCAGATGGTGTTTAAGACGATAATTGACATTCTCAGACAAGATCAGTGCTGACCTGGAAGTGAGCAGGGGAGCGTTTAGGCAGTGGCGAAGCTCACAATGCTCCCGCTGTTCTGCCAGTAATTACACCCGGGGCACGGAGATCGGCCGCTGCTTATTGAATTCATATCAAATAAAACTCAGCTGAAAGTGCCAGCAGACGGTGTGGTGTAGCAAAATCCTACCATCCAACCACGCTCCCCACATTCATCCGTCCGTCATTACAACTCTCCAACACCCTGCAGCTCATCTACAGCCCAGTTTCTTCTAATTCACTTACTTATTCTGTCATATCTGCTCCCTCTTGCTTATTTTCCAGCTCTTTTCTTCCTTCCTCCTCCCATGTCTACACTATCACTTTCTGCTCATTCGTCCTGTCTCTTTCTGCTTCTCTTCTCATCCTTTCTTTTCACTTGGTCAAACCTCTAGAGTTCTGTTTCAGTGTCTTTATCGAATTCTCAGCCTGCTTTACTCTCCCCAAAGCTGGGGCCTCTCTGTTATTCTATGGTGTATGTATCCCTGCTTTCTCTACCAACTCTGCCAGAACTGTGCTTCTGTCACCACTTTGCATTTGTCCTCTTGCTCTGTCACCTGCTATTGTCCTCACATGACAATCTGTACTTTATTTCTTCATTATCTTCTCTGCATCCAGGAGGCTGTCATTTTTTGTTATTCTTTTCAAAGGTCATATTTGACACTAAGGAGATTACACAGATTACTCTTCAGCACTCTGCCTACATAATACGTAGAGTTTTTTTCAGGTGTGTTTGCATTTTTTCTTCACCACATCTCCAGGAGTTGTAAAAATTACATGCTCTTATTTTGTCTCTTGCACTGCCGCAGTTTGTCCCAGTTCCAAGAGTTCTGCTGCCTGCCACTTGGGGGTGACATGACCACATGCTTCCATTTATTAACTGATCTGCAACTGCAGGTCCTCAGCCCCTGCTGTGCCTCATACAGAGTCCACAGTCTCTGGGTAGCTGCACCATCCCACGGGCTCCCTCCTCCTCCTCTTCTTTCTCTCCATCCCTCGTTTCATCTCTCTATTACCCCCTCACACAGCCCCGCTCTTCTTAAATCAGCTGCGATAAAAACAGATGCCGGATTGAAATGTCACAAGCGTATCTCAAACTGCCAGAACATTAACCTGTTCACCCTTAGGTGCCTTGCTTTTCTCAGAGGGGAAGAGAGGGTGGGCTAAAAAAGGTTGGGAGCTGAAGGGGCGGGCGGAGAAGACGGAGATGTGGCAAAAAGGGAGAAAGAGAGGGAGGTAGGGTGAGCTGCCATTGATTAAGAGCCCTCATGGGTTACAGAGAGCAGGCAGATATACAGGCAGGCTGTGGGGGGAAAACAGACAGCGTAAGCAAAGTAGATAGAAAATACTCCAGCAGCTAGGGAAAGGAGGGAGCAGCGGGGAGAGATGTGAGGTAGTGAGAGCAATAAAGCAGAGAGAAAAGAATGAGCTAGTGAAAAAGAGAGGCAAGAGGGTCGAACGAACAAGAGACACAAAGTCAAAGAGACGAGCTGGAACATGGGGGAAAAGGTGAGAGGTGAGTAAATACTAAAGAAGAGAAAGAGAGCGAACAGTAAAAGGTAAGGTTGGGAAAGTCAGGTTATGTATGGTGATGGCGGCAGGGGTGAGCATTGATCTGGAAAGAGAGTGAGTGGGGATACAGAACAGAGAGAGTGCAGAACAGAGTAGATATGTGCTACATCTCAGTGGGGGCGATTTGGTTGATAATAGGCTGATAAAACCACCGCCTGCTCACAATGCCTGTCATAAATCTTTCATTGTTACTCTCGTCTCCTCCATCTCTCTCTTTTTTTTTTTCCCATTTTCACTTGTATAGCCATCTCATCTGCCTTCAGCCGTACACTACAACTACCTCGGTTGAAACAGGCCAGTGGTGCTTTTTTAAAATACTCACCACATGGGGGGATCCACAAAAGCAACGGGTTAAGTTACAGCTTCCTGTTAGGGACAGCAAAGCTCACAGTCCACATGCAGGACTAGTATTCTAACCTGAGGATTTGCTGAGACATGTCACTACTCGGAAGTTTCATATTTTAAACGCCCGTTGTGCTTTTAGAAAATCCTTTTCTTCATTTCCACCTATTGCTCCAGACTTACCTTTATCCTTCTCTGCCTTCTTCTCCTCTCATCCTCATCCTGCCTATCTCTTTGCTGTTTCCATGTCTCCTCTCCTTTGACACGACCATAAATCACAGGGACTGAGAGCGTCTTGTTTGCGTTGGGGGGTAATTATATGTACCGTATGTAAGCTCTCAGGGCATGATGAATTAGTTACCTGAAATAGGCAACTCCTGATGGACACAGATGGCACAAGCATCAGCCTCCACTAAACTAGACACTACTCACTGAAACAGGTAAGTAAATAGCAATAAAATATATAAAGAATATGTGGTTTGTTGTTAGCTAGTCAAATGTACTGTGGCTACCGTACCACGTACCGCTAAAGAAACTGTGTTACTAGGCAGTACTGCACATAAGGGAGAGCTGCCCCTGACTGGTCGGATTCAAGAAGTAGTGACTGCAGGTCACGGGAAGGCAGAGTTGGATGATCCAGAGCCGTCCAGCCTGGGGGGAATTTTGGATCCCTGTCACTACCCACCGTATTGCATCCCACATTTTGGAGACTATTATAACCCATTATTAATTGGCTATCAGGTAAAATTGCAGATAAATAACCTACTAATTTTAAGATCCATATTGTACAAAGAATGAGATGATTATACTTTGCACTACTTTTGGTCTGTGTGAATGCAGCAGGAAAAGCATACATCTTAACTCTGTCCTTTTTCACTTTATTGATCTGAGTGTGGAGTTACACTGCAGAGCTACAGCAAAGTTCAAACACTTCAGCTATGTTCAGCTCCTGCAAAATCAGTGTTCACCTGAGAGCCTCCAGCTCAACTCTCTGTGCTGGACTTTCACAAAACAACATGCTCAATAATAACAAACAAATTAGCTTGGCAAACATTGGTTAATTTACCTTATAATGTAATGACCAATATAATCTGATACACTGGTGGAAAGAAGGCGGGAGGGCATTAGAGACTAATTATTTCTCCCACTAATCTTAAGAGAACTGAGAAAAGAAATTAAAATAGAGGGGAAAAGGGTAAGAAGTACTAGTAATGGCAAATATTTAAAATTACTCTCACTCTGACTATAACAGGGTGAAAAAGAGATAAAATATTAGATTATCATTCAACAGGTTGATAGAAAAACATCACCATGTGATTCCTGTCTGTCCAACATGTAGACCAAACCTTCTTTAGTTTGCTATAGAAGCATATCAATTTTAATTGATAAAATTGATTTAATATGCCAGTAGGACAAGCACAGGTTTAAATAATAAAATGAATTATGGCATCTTAATTTTTAGCATTCTGTTATTGTGCACAATGGCTCGCGCTCACTCTGGAACTCAAGTTATTAGTTTCACCTGTAATTTCCTCACTATGAAGTCTACAGCAACATTAAAAGGTAGAAAACAACTGCCCTGCAACGTCAGCCATTTTTGATAGCAGCTAAAATTTGTAAATCAAGCTTTGAATTTGAGTTGATGTTTTATTGAGCAGCATATTCTGCATGCTGAGTTGAGTAAAACAGCAACGTCTCAAGTGAAACCTTGTGAAATTAACATAAAGTCTAAAATAAAGGCTACAGTTTGGGCCTTCATTCCTCTATGTCAAGAAGATATTTAAATAACCATTTTATGTGCTCAGAGAATCAGATTAGTCCTCCATTTAAATCTCTTATTAAATCAAATTTATACGAACATGAAAATACAGGTAAACATACCTAAAATATATCAGACATTTCCATATGCCACACGAACAGAGTACAACCAGTATCAACCACCTAGACCTTTACCATGAACTGTCAAACTGTGGCACTCGTCTTCTGTTATTGGCCATGCACTGTAGGTTAATGGTTGCAACTAGGTACGAGCTCACAAAATTCCCAGAAATGTTTCTTGAGACTGTGTAGACAGGTTCATATTCCTGAAGCATCCAGGATCAATCGAAGCTGTTTTTGTTTTTGGTGTTGTACCACAGAAAATAAGACCTTGTCACTTACTCGCCTGCAGAATTAATCAATAAGTGGATTTTCATACAGACCTTTTGTTTATTTGTGCCCAACTATATTAGATGCATTTGGTGATTTTTAATACCTGGGGCTTTAGTGAATTAGCATTCCTGGCTGTTCTAGCAGAGAACATTTTGAACACAAAGTGAGACGCTCCTTGACTTCCAGCCAAGCGAAGAAGACTCCAGTCTGCCTATAATGGGATTTAAACAAAGACGGAAGTGGGTTGAAGTAGAACGTCTCGCTTTGCCTGTGTACCCTCTGCTCCTTGCCAGCCATTGTTGTCCCTCAGCTGACAAGTGATGTTCAGTGTGTCCCAAACACCATGACAGAATGCTCTATCGTTTGTGTCAGCTGGCCAGACAGAAGCAATGTGACTGGACTGAGGAATATGCAATGAGGGAAAAGGTAGCGAGAGAACATAGAATGCGGAAAGTAGAGAATATACATTTATCTTCTGGCGTATTGATAATATTTTTGCCGCATCCCTACCACCTTCTTCCACCCTCCCCATCCATCCATGCATAATGTTTTTCTTCATCACTGGAAAATGTGCATGTGAATAGCTGTATGAGAGTGAAATGCAAAGACAGAAGAGGGGGGAAAATGGTGTGAAATGCCTTGCAGACATAAATGGCACTCTCAATATAAGATGCAGTACATGTGCATAAGCACATGCGGTCAGACACACAAAGCTGTGCATTCACTAATGCAGCACATCTAAGATGTATATATGGTGATTCTGATAGTAACCATTTCAATATGACACAGAATTTTTCCCCCTAGATACTTCCCACCTGCACAGATACACAATCAGGGTTTGTCACACATGCATGGAAACATCCAATCTGACACTGAGGTCGAGACTAATAGGATATATGTGTGAGTGCAATTATGTGTTTGGTATGTATGTGTCAGGGAGCTCAGTGTTGGTGACTTTGTAGGTGTCATCAAATGGTGCTCTGTTTTATTCTTACCTTGAGATGGAGCTCTCCCCTCCTCTGTCTCATTGTCTCTCACCCCTCCCCTTTCTATCTTTTCTCATGTCTCATTGGCACAGGCCTCTTCTCTCTGTGGAGGTGTGTGCAGATCCAGCTGGTGTGTGTCATGCTCTGCTGCTTGGTGTTGTTCAGTAATGGCCACAGTGGCCAGGAGAGCAGCTGGACATGCACACATGCTCAGACACACATACACGTAGCAAAAGGCAAGTCTTCCCAGAGACTCACTATTCATTCTCCTCATTACCATACTGCCCGTCTCTCAGAGAGAACGGGGTCCAGTGGGTGGCGGTATGTCCTGTTGTTTCACCCTAGAGCACTATCCAAGCGGCATGGAATAGCTTTCGCTGTGGCACGTTTCCATTTCCATCAAACCAGAAAATGCCACGGGAGTAAAGGTTTGAGCCTGAACTTACAATTGCTGGATTAAAGCCTAAAATGGCAGTGGTAACAATACAGTAGCAATCACAAGAGCTCTGTAAACAAATCCATCTTAGTTACAGGTCTCTTTTTTTTCCACAGGCTGAGAACCACCCAGGAGCGTCTATCTCATGTCAGACAGGTTCAGAGGAGAGCGGTGCTGCAAACCACACGTAGCACATCTCACCATGGAGGTCAATAAGTAAACACTGAATTTCCAGCTCCGCTCTAATATTTGCACTTTATTTATTACCAATAAATTGCATCATAAATCACACCACAGTGATTCACAAAACCCCAAACTGTTTTCAGGTGAGGGCTCTCTGCTGGCTACATGCCTCCATCCTTTCAACAGTAGTGTCCAACTACAGAAGTAAAGCAAAATGCTCTAATGGTACCATTTAGCTAATGTTGTGGAAGACAGCATTTTATATCTAATTTTATGGGGTCTTTTACACACTGAGTTGGCAACAGTGATATTTTGGTTAATCCATCATCACGCTTTTCATATGCACTACATTCAATCAAACAACTAGCAGGATAAAGAGAAATGCATGTTCAGCACTGACTAGAAACAAATAAAATGAAAACACAATCAAATCATTTAATTTTGTTGTGTTTTGACGGCATTGCTTGTATCTTTGTCACGGGGCATTTCGGGTGCCATTGGCATCAATCACAATTTGGCAGAGAGCAAGAGTTCTGGCAAAATGCATGTGGACTACAGTGTGTGCACCAGGTTCAGGTTGGGTTGAGTCCTTTGTTTTTCAAGTTACCAGGTCTGCACAAACACAGACTTTGTTCCACATGAAAGCTGTTGGATTTGTTAAGGATCATTTCACAATTGGTCTGACTTGTGCGTGAACAATCTGAATCCCTGTCTGTCTCCCTTTATTTAGTGTAACGTCAGTATTTTCGAACCATCTTTTTTTATTTATTTGAGAGATAATTCTATACCAAGTAATGTATTTAGCCTGTCATTCCTCAAGGCAGAGGCAGGAAAAGTCAATGGACAAAATAGATTTCACTCAGGGGGATTACAGGTTGGCCTTATTTTATTGTTGAAACCCATCAAAACATGTCTACACACTGATAGCTTAGTTGAACAGCTACTGTATACACAAATGTTACTAGAAGAGCATTTGCCATTTTTCTATCACTCGCTATTATCAATTATAATCTTAGTCTGATTCACTTTACAATGTAGTTGTGTAAGTGCTCCATCATTTAGAATTAAATACTTAATAAACGTAAGCCCACTGATTAAAATCAGGCATCATCCACACATTGATAACTGAGTCATGATTAACACTAAGCTGCTTGGCCATGAAAATCTCACATCTGTATCCTGATGGATACAAATGATGCTGGGCTTTGGTTTTGTCTGATTTATTGCACCATTAACAGGGAAAACTTTGGGATACAACTCCTTTTCTCAAAATACAAAGTAAAGATGAAGCTGGAGTCTGACGTCTGACATCTTTTAATTTATCTGATTGACAGGTGTCAGCCTGTCATACACACCCACTGTGATTTCCACTTGTTTGTTAGACACCTGTGGGTAGAGTTAGAAGACTAATTTCTCATTTGTGTATATGTTTGCTTTGCAAATATTGTAGATTTATGTTAAATTATTGCTACAGTTATTCAGGCATACCACTTTACTAATGCTAAAGTGGTATGCCTTTACTAACTTTAAGTTGTCACCTATTGAAATATCTAATAAAATAAAATATCTGTAATTAATTTATGGTTGAAAGTGTTTTAATCATGAATCTTTTTTTTATAAAAAAGAAGGAATATGAATAAAGGGGAAAATTGAATAAATGACGAGCGACAGCTTAGCTCCACAAATGAATACTTTAGAAAAGCAGAGTAGAAGTGACTGAATTATGTTTTGTTTTGACAAACTTCAAAAACACCCAATTTTGGAAATGACTGACGAAACCTCAGATCAAGATCATATCTTAAGAGTTTCAAATAAGGAGTAAAATCAAGAGAATTGAAGATAAAGAAAAAATGCATCACAGTTTGTAAAAATAAGGAAAATATTCAATATACTATAAAACAAGGCAAAAGTAAGACAAGAGAGATATAGATGGGTGTGATTAAAACATGAGCAAAGGCAGAATGACAGAGAGAGAGAGGAAGATGGATGAAAAGGGAAACATGGGGAGAGCATATCCATGACTAAGCAACTGAGATGAGAGCAGGGAGAACAGAAGTTGAGAGAGGTGATCCAGGAGCAGAATTAAACAAAAAATTATAAAAAGCACAAAGTGAATGGAGATGAGGCAGACAAGATAGAGGAAGGAGTTGGGGAAGAAACAGTGGAGTATATATAATAATCACTTTGCTGTTTTTAGTGGCAGCCCATCAATAGAGAGCGCTGGGGCACCGCCCCGTCTGTCTCACATGAAGAAGAAGAAGACAGAATCATGTAAATTAATTATTAAAAAACATTAAAATTGAAATGAATGATCTATACATTACATAGATGTTCTCTCACTCGTTTACCGTCATGTGGCATATTTCCTGTTCCTTTGAGGCGCAAAAATCTTTACCATAGACATATGCTATAACTGGTGGAACTCCCTCCAATGCAAAGTATCGGAGAACGTTGGGGCCCAAATTTTGCACCCAAACCTCTCCTACAAGACCGATGTTACAGCTCCAGACCAGGAAATTCAAACGGAAGTTCACTACGGCACTTGTGATTTGTTTACAGTCAGTTGGAGGAGCATTTTTTGTCATGGAGAAAGCTAATTCAGATGCTAAATACTGAACTGTTTCACAGAAGAACGCCACAGGAAAGATTAAAGTCTGTGGACCTCACCAGCTGCACATAACTAAGAACTATGAAATAACTAACACAAGACAGAGGGAGAAATTGCACTCTGTCTTTCTCCAGAAACTGGTTTAAGAAAAAGTTCTGGCTAAGTGTCTGCTGTCAGGTAATACATTTAATACATTTTTCTTAAGAAGAGAGAAAACATGAACAGGCTAAGGGCTACATGGAAAATGCTATGTGTTATGTTTGGCAAAGTGAATACTTTATTGCTTCACAGCTTAATGAAGGCTACAGGATAGAACATAATGAGGAGCGGGACATAAAACAACACATTTATCTAAGATCATTTAATTAATCTAAGATTAATCTAAGACTACATTAAATTCTGTGGTGCGTTGGAGCTCATGTTGCGTGGTCCTGATGAAAGTGAACAGTCAGAAAATCCTGGCATTTTCATAAGGCTGGCGGACTTTGTTGGATTTGCTGGATGCAGCAGTACCTGCAGACTGTTACTGTGTTTAAGGGGACATCTGAGACAGTGCAGATTGAGCTGCTTGACTTCATGTTCACAGTTGAAGGAGAGAGGACGAAATTTACTTATAAATGATAAATGATTGAAACACAGACTGTGTATTTTACATTAATTAAATCTTTTAGTAGTGTGAAGCATGATAATAGTGCTTTGGACTATTCTAGTGGTGACATGTGGTTAGAGTGCAACTTAAAACTAACTTGCAAAAGTGCTCCCCTCCAAAAAATAATTTCTCCAGCCGCCACTGGCTGTTTTTACACACGAGCACATGAACAAAGGTACAGTACATAGTGTAATCTCTCATATAGGATCCCTTCTTCTAACGCTCTTACCCAGAGAGCAACTGTCACTCAGACTGTCCCAACTCAGGGATTATTTCAGTTTTAACAGCTTCTCCCCTGTAAAACTCACTTAGCAGACAGCACTTCTGTTATAATCCAATTTTCTAAGTCTACCTTTATACAGTATTCGCATGCCATATGTCTGTTAACAGAGGTATTGGTCTGTGTAATCATTCCTCCACTTCAGTTCCTGCATAGTGCACTATATGGCAAGGATACAGAAAAACCTGATGCCCCAGCGCATTTCTCACCAGTACTTCCAGGTGATGGGGGACTGGTCAACAATGAAAAAGGCAGTGGTCAATTTTGAGCTTTATGTAAAAGAGGATGAAACACTGTATGTCTGGAGTGTTTTCTGCAGCAATTTTCTGAAAAACTCAGCATGAAAAAGTGATGCAAGAGTGGGACAGGAAGACTTTAAATGCAGTAACAGCTGAATCTGTGCTGGACCTCATCAGTGTATGGTTTTGTGTCATCCACAACTGCATCTAGGATATATGAGGTCCCTCCCTTTCAGCTGATTAAATCTCTGTAGCCATTATACAGCAGGAATGATGTGTGTGCTCCATCTGCAGTCTCTGATTTGAGGGATGCACTGCACAATAGCAAAGTGCTGCACAATTATCCAAACTTTAAACAGTGCGCATAACTTTAGCAAAATGTCTTCATGGCCTTCTGTGCTATTAGATTGAGTGGCTATTCCACAAAATGTCTGTATAAAAATATATTGTAGATGCACACAGGGCTCAAAGATTTTATCAAAGTGAACACATCCTTTCTTATGGGAAAACAGGCAAATTCTATTTTTTAAGTTTTATTTATTGCCCCATGACCAAACTTTTCACAACGTTTAGGGCAAAGTTCTTGTGGTATCCTGCTATCAGGGAAACAGGAACAAAATTTACTGAAAACATGTCTCCACCATCTCTGTTGGGGAAGGTAATACAGCCCAGACTGAAAATAACCAGAATTAACCTTTGAAAGGATGAAAGTTGTAGACAGGGAGTTCTAGAAAGTCCTGTCTTTGTCCTGTCTTTTGTCTCTACAGGGCTTCATCTTAGGCTCAACTGTTTTTTTCTTTGTGGATAGTTATCTGGATACATGTGTGTATAGTTATATTTGAGCTTCATGCCCACAAGATGAGTGCATATTACCTCATATAGTATCAACAATTAGCTAATTACTCAACAAAATAGGTGTAAACATTATGCTAATTGTTGTTTCAGTTTCGTTATGTACAGTTTCATCAATGGTGTCTTTTCTAATTCCCTCACAACCATGTCCTATTCTGTATTTAACACATTAAGAAATAGAATACAGAGCATTATTTATCACTATCATTACTAACTAGCTGTCAGCTCTAGTGACAGCATGCAGCTTTTCAGAAGTTCTGTAGGTGTGCAAAACCTATGTGCCCTGATTTTTCTGATTTCAAAGTGGACTAATGGGTGTTTAATGGTGTGAGACATCTGACATATTGACAACTCAGAAAGCGTAAGTCACATTGAATCTAAAAATATGTGTATAGTGCATGTGTGTTCAGGCTTGACAGAGGTAGGTCAGAAAAGGTGAGTACGTTTGGAGAGCTGGCATATGGCTATTTAAATGTAGACAAACCAAAGTATGAATAGACTTTTAGGCACAGTAAAAAAAATTTGCCAGAAATATATTAAAAAAAACATATCGTTGGTTAGGGTAACAACCAATGGGTAACATTAGGAACCCAATTAAGAACAAAAAATGTAGGTAGAACAGCTTTGGAACTTCTGGGAGTTACAGTACTTTGGTAGACGTATCAGATCAGTATTGGCGTCAATAGATATGCCAGCACTAGCACCAAAAGCAATTTAGAAAAGACAAAAACACATTTTCAGTCAAAGAGAGAACAAGGTAACAGCGTGTAAGTTTGACATTTAGAATCTAATTTTAGATTATTGTAGTAAATCGGTGATGACATAATAATTACCACAGTAACATCCAATTATCTATGTGTTTTGTCCTTTAGTATATCCTATTGAATTCACCATTAGCATAGTCACAGCAAAACTCACCTCATGTGTTAAACTCTCATTCTTGCTGCAAGACCTCATTTGGATGTTAATACCTCATCGAAGAGCTTGATAATGAAGAACAATAGCTTAATAACCCTGTCAATTTCAAGACAATACGTGAAATACCTCTTTTCATAGAGTTTAGAGGAAGAAGGAGATTTGAAATAAGAAAGTCAGTAAGATAGATAGAGGTTCTTAAGATACTGTTGGGAGATAAGAGGTCATTAAATTCCCAGGAACAAGAAAAAAAAAGTCTCAGTTGAATAGATTGAACAGACTGCAGTTTGTTCTGACCTCCAATTACTTTTCTATTCCCAGCTATTCCGACTGGTTTTATGCTTCTCAACAGCTTTGTATTTACTGAAAAGTCACCACTGCTATCTTTCTGCCTCAATTCCTTACCAAAAAGTTCTCTCTGTTTCTTCGTAATCAACAGCCATGCATAGAAAAATAAGCTGACTTGTAGATGGACGATTGCTTACGTCTGGTTTCCATCCCATCTTTTCCTCTCCTTTTAACCAACAACCTCCTTTTTCTTCTCTTTCTTTAATAGATGTCCCTTCTCTAATCGCTTATCTCGCTTTTACCCTCCTCTTATTTCTTTTCTCCTCCTATCATTTTCCTTATCATTTTCTTTCCTCTGTGTGTTCTTTGCTTCTCTATTACCTCCCTCCTCCTTCTTCTTTCTCTCTCTACTCTCCCTTCCTTTCTCCCTGGCTGTGAGGTGATGTATGGTCCCTGTCAGCGTGGGAATCAATGGGACGCCGGTTGTTTTAATTTAGCCTGGGAGCCCAGCGGATCCAGATCCTCAGTGTCATAGAAGAGCGATGGCAGTGGCCTTTCTCTCTTCTGTTTTCACTCTCCTCCTTGTGTCCTCTCTCACTCGTCGCATTGATCAACACTTAGCTCCCGTTGGACAACGCTCTGTGGAGGCCCACACCATCTGAAGACCTTAGAGAAGAGAGCTCACCTTATGTCTGTTAACATGCTCTGGATTCACATCAACGCCAATCGATGTGCTGCCTCACAGTCTTAGATACCTACAGCTAAAGCATGTGAGAGTGGGAGTGTGGTGAACTGCAGATGGCTGGCTGAAAGATGCCACAGGTGTTGACAAGAAACAGGCCAACACATGGCAAACATGTTTTATCGAGCATACCTTTGCTGCAAAAATCACATTAATATTTAAGGCTAACACATAGTACACAACTAAAACATGCTAAAACATGAGGGCACCATTTTGAGGATCAGCTCAAGCATGCAAAAATCATCCTGATGGCTGTATAAACAATTGATACTGGACTGAAAGGTAAAAGGTTGGACGAGTTTGATTTGAGCTACGATCTGGGGCACATCAGCCACATATCTTTAGACAGCTTGTCTTCTCCTTCTGTCTCACATAATTTTCCTCCCTTTCGTCATCTCCCCTTCATCGCCACCCATCATTAATACAAATCATCTCTCCCCATATTCCCCCCTGCCAAGCCTGAACGAAAGCCGTCATGCAAAGCTCACGTTGTGGGCTAAAGTAATTAAAATGACTGCTTTGAAACAAAAGGCTGAAAAGAGGAGGGCTTTGGAGAAAATGAAAGAAATGTGCACAGTAAGAAGTGGAAGCAATCAGAGAACTGGGTTCCACCACAACGGCTCTGTTGATGAGAAATGTGCTGTACACACAGGTCATGTATTATTGGGTCTCCAGTAGATTCATGCATGACGTGACACAAAAGGTTAGAGGGTTTGGATTTCGTTTGAGCCACGGCACATGAAATACAGAAATAATAGAACAGTTTAATTTAAACTTGTAGAGTTGTTTAAGTTGTAAAAAAACTTTTTTTTACAACTCCCTCCAGGTGGCTGGAGGGAGTACTTTAATTTAGAGTTGTAAAAAAAACTTTTTTTTACAACTCTAAATTAAACTGTTCAATGCAATTTCAAAAAGTTTTTATGTTAAATAGTTAATTACCTAACTAGCTTCTAAACATGTTAGCAACACAAGATGCAAAAATATCTTAACACTAAAACGTTCCTCTAGACGTTTAGCTCTTCAGTTAGCTGCATTCAATCTGATCATACGTTATTCAGTCAACAGTAGTCACTGTTTTGTCTGTTCATGTGCACTACACCGAACACTGACGAGACAAAGAAAAGAAAAATGGACAAACATGCTAAAGGTGGTACAGGCTACAAGATGATCTCCACACAACTTGATGTTCCAGTGAACACAGTTGCTAATGTTATGTTATGTTATGTTAGGTTTAGAAGAAAGTACCCCTGGATCGATCAAAAGGATAGTTTGAAAGATGAAAAAAGAACAAAGGAAACATTTTAAATAGCTGATCTCCAAGGTACTTCCTCAAAGAATACCAATGGGTTTATTTTTTTATTATTTCTTTAAACAGAACAACAAGCATCTTTACTGGTATACGAAGAGAGAAGAGGTGTTATCCTGTCATCAAAAATACAGATTTTTTTCTCTAAAGAGAAAAGCTGTATATACATAGCAAAAGAAAAACAAACTACAGTTTTTCACTCATATTCCACTATCTGAAAGGTCTTGAAAGATACCAATGACGTTTACCAGGAAACAAACATAAAAAACACGACAAGTTGCGGTAGAGATATGACAGTAAAGAAGGTGGCAGGTGCTATCATGTGGAAATTAATGTGGTGAAAAATGACAAACTAAAAAGAAGAGGGTCGGTGTGATGTTGGATTGACTGTTGTATGGATAGGGGCATTGAGGTGAAGTTGGCGTGGTGTCAGAGAGCACCTGTGCCTCTGCCTAGTCTGCGGTACACTCCATTTAACATTACAGCACTGTGAATTTGTCAGAGGGAACCAGGCAGAAGAACTGTTAACTGTTATTTCAAGCTGTCAACTTGGATCTGTGTCACACAATGCCTTGTAGGGCTCCTGCATTTGTGACACAATAGAAGAGTGTAGGTGGCATATAAGAAGGAAGAGACAAAAAGAAAAACAGATTAGGCGTTATTAGGAATAAGACATTTGCCTTGCACCTGTCACTTGTGAGAAACAATGTAAATTATAATGTTGATTCAAAACTCAAACAATATAAGCTGGAGATAAAAAAAAATCATCACTGCACGACGGGAACACGAACTCAACAACGTACATAATAATGTCGTGGGACTACAATACCATCTTTCTGTTAACCATGTTTAGAGATTCTTTAAATGAATTTGTCCAGCCTCCCTCCAACCCTTAACAGTGGATGGATGGAAGAGAAAGCACATGACATTTTAGTATATACTATATTTAAAACAGACACTGATGCCCAGATTACACAAAACAACCCTGTCTTCTGAAATTGCAATTAAATTGCAACAGTGATTATGTTTTTTTTTTGTAGTAAACATAATCATTATGTTGTAATATGTATTTTTGAATGGATGTACATTTACTAACAAAAAATGAATCGCAAGTAGGTGGTTGAGGTGGCTGGAGGGAGTACAATGTCTAAGACTGACAAGCTGCAGATTCGAGTTTGAGATCACAGTCCCTGTGAGATTAGGATTAGGCATGAAAGGTACTTCGATTAGGATTAGGGAAAGTTTTAATACAGATGTGTGTAAAATGACGAAAAATTTTTTCTGTATTTAGCCAGCCCACACTCTTCCCCTGACCTTACAAAGTGCTGAGTTTCTGAACCCAACTAAGAACTTTATAACGAACGAAAGTTATTTATGAGAACTCATCATAGCATTGGAATCACACAACTGGATGTTGTACTGCAAAGTTGGATATTTTTGCAGAAATGACAATTAAAGGTTTCATTTATTTATCAAGTAAGTATCTACAGACTTGTCATTTAATTGTGAACATATGGTCATTACATTAACGGAAAAAGTAAAATTTTCATACAAAAATGTATTTATGACTCTGTGAACTTTTAGGAGACTGAGTTGCACAATAACATATACAGACATGAAGCTTCATGTTCCTTCACCTTCCCTTGTATCTAGGTTTGCAACGGTATGCATAACCTCCTACCTGCAGCCATCATCAGTGACACAACTGGAACAAACTAAAACACATAGCAACAGTTCACACAAGGTCAGCAGCTGCAGGGTCAGATGCTGGGCCTCATGGATGAACATTTTTGTATTCTTCTACTAAGTTTGTCTTACTTATCTCTTCGTATGAGGTTTCCAAGTCAGGCTCACCAAACTCTAAAGCAAATTCCTCTAAATAAAATCAACCTTTTCACAAGGAGGAGCACAATTCTGAGATCTGGACATTAGCACCATAAACAACCCTGAATTAAATCCCATAAGACTAATTGTTCCAATTGTTTGGAAAAGTTTAAAATGTGTCATACAAAAGTAAATATAAATAATTGCACACTGCAGAGATTCAAGTCCACAAGAAAACAAAACAAAAAAAAAACAGAATCAGCAATGTTATTACAGGAGCAAAAACAAGACAATCTGAGAAGTTTATCTGTCAGTGAAGTGTTGTCAGAGAACCACCATGTTGTGATAGAAATAAACAGGGAAATGTTCAAGCTTCACCAAGTTAAAACATCTTTCTAAAGCAAAGTGGCAAAACAGAAACAGAACAACACAGTGACTAGCACTGTCATCTCACAGCTACACCCAGAACAACCTGGGTTTGAATGGCCAGGTGCCTTTCTGTGTGGAGTTTGCATGTTTTCTCTGCGCCAGTAACGATGCCCAGTAATAGTCATAACTGTGAATGAAATGAAAGTCCTCTTTCCCTTTCGCACAGCATAATTGTTTCAGTTCAATTCACAAAGGTCAGCATGCCCCCAAAAATTTAATATTAATTGAACAGCACTAAATCTTGCCCAGGCTTTAGAGCTAATGACCATTCATGCAATCCGAAACAAAAGTAGCTTCACGGACAGTAAGTTAGAAGCCTCACACATACGCATGTTCAGCGCTGCATCTATGTGTGTTAAACTCCTTCCATTACATATTTAGCTAAACAACTAATTGACTAAAAAGCAAAACTTGATTGTTGTGGCATGTGCTATTCCATCCTGGATAAGATCACAGATTTCAGGATTGTGGGAAACTGGTCTTCGGAATGAAACCTTCACTGTAGATCGTGAGAGAACGTCAAGGCCGAGTGCACAGCCCACACAAAAACAAGCAAGCAAATACAAATAAGTCAAAGAACTCTGATTCACATTCAAAATCAATACCAAACTGAAGCGTGCTTACGTTTATCATAGTAAATGTTCTGCAGAGACCATTGATGGCTGTTTGTTTTGGTTACAGGACTAAATTATCTGAATCATTTTCTCTTCATTAACATGCACAGTTGAGCGTGAAAAAACTTTATTCAAAGTGTTTCCTTGTCAAACCTGGGTTGATGGACATTGACATTACATAAACTGATCTACACTGCGTTGAAAAGACAACTCAAACATGGGCTTTGACAAGCTGTCACAAAAATAAAAAAGACAACAAAGAGAACAGAGTAAAGAGAGCATACTGATTTTTTTCTGTGTTTTGGGTAGTACCTGACTTTCTATTCTGCTGCTGGAGCCAGGATGCAGGAGGGTAGAGATGCACACGTGCACACATACCGTACATGCACATCCAGTCACATAAAAGAAAGTGCACCAAAAGTGGAAAGAGTGGCTAGGGGAGGGGGTTGTGGGCAGGCTGACATTTCAAGTAGAGTTTTTGCTACAGTGCGAAAAATGTCATATTATTCAGGCAGACACATCTATCAAAGACAGGAGGAGTCTCCAAACAGTGGACAGTAAAGGAATTATCACTTCATTACATCACCCTCAAACTATCTGGTTCTCTCTATATCTGCCATTTTGTGTCGTCTTTTTCTATACAGATATGTCCGAATGCTCCAAAACGTGTAATCTGATGTTTCTATCATTTATGTCTTTAAATCTCACGGGCAGTAAAACTCAACCTCGCAGATGTGAGAACACAGAAAAGCACTTGTTTTCTTCTATTTTCCAGTGGATTTGTTGGATGTTGAAGTTCATTTGTAAAAAAAAAAAAATTCACATATACAGTAAAACCCATTTGATAACCCCAAAAGACTAACTAGTACGTTCGTAAAAACACTGCTGTCTAGAGAGAAGGAGTAGTGGAAAAAGATGGAAAAGAAGTAAGTAGGTAGTGGACAGATGCACACACATCTTTGCCCTATGGGTACTCAGAAAGGTCAAGAAACACACACTTTGTCACAGATTCAAAATGGAAGCATGCAGTTTGAAACAGGAGCCCTCTGCCTGTAAGATGTGACACCACAGGACACAGCATCCAGAGCACAGCAGTGCCCCTGCGGCGAGCAAACAGTTGACACAAACAGGAGCTGCAGGACCGGAGAACTCCTCCGACAGGCATCAGCCCACCATAAGTGATATCCCCCCCTCTCAGCCGTCATTATGTCTGAGTTACTTGCTCTAAGGCCAATGCGCTGCTCAGAAGAGACGAAAATGCTTGCTCGGTCACAACGCAGAATTATTGCAGGGAAAATATTGCGCCTGCTGCTTTGCCCAAAGGCAAGGCTATGTTTGTCTGCAGTGGATCAGACCACCTAGAGCAGATGTAACGGCATTGTAGAGGGAGGCAGAGAGTGTGAAGGAGAGGGGGAAGAAACTTTTTTTTGTGGGGGAAATGACAAAACATGCATCCCTCAAATCTAGGGCTGAAAAACAAAGACTCACTTTTTCCCCATAAATTTGCACAGTGAATCAGTCATATTTATTATTCTAACATTATTTGATGAAATTTGATGAAAGGAACTCATTACTCAAATATATGATACACACAATCGTATCCCTGCTCAGCAGTACATCTGCAGAAAAGACTAATGTACTATTCAAGGACTATAATCTCAGTCAGTCAACCTACTGAGTTATAGTGTATATAGGTTAAGTGTGGTAAATTTGGAACTAGGAAAGTTCACATCAAGTTCTAGAGAGAATATTAAATATATGAGCCATTTATGTCTTGATTATGTGTTTTTGTGTGTAGTAAAAGTAGGTAAATAGAGATGAAAGATGAGAGACAGATCAAAAATTACCTCTAGATGTTCCAAAAGTGTCTCAAGGTAGAAACTGTGCCCTTCTCAGGCCAAAATTGGCAGAGCGATGTACGTGTTGTCCTTCCTCAGGCATAATTCAGTTCATTTATGTTCCAAGCCTGAGTTTGTTGTAAGAGCAGTGCTGTCTTAACCTAATTTACCCATTTTATCGACTAGATGAAAGTGTGCAGCTGCTATAAATCACAATTTAAATTCCTCATATTTCTACTTAGCACATGTAAATGTTATTAGAAAACAAAAACAGCTGAGATTAATTTCGCTGCTAGCAGAGCTAAAAAACCCTTACGTATTTTCCAGCAACTGGTGCGGTGCTGATTTCTCTTAAACTTTGGACTAAACTTAAAGTTAAGTGAACTTGAAAGTTAATAAGAAAAGATGAGTTGATTTAACTAGCCTTGTTTCTGATGTTTTACAGTGTTACAGATTCTGTGGTTCCTAGATATGTGGCTTATAGATGGAGTTCTTATACATTTGATGAAAACATGTCAGATGTATTGGTATGAGCCTGGTATGGTACGAGTTCAATACATTTCCAGGGAGAGATTCATTATAGAAGTAGGTGACATTTGCCTGAATATAATACAACGCAAACACAGGAGATTGTATTTTATGTAGGAAATACCAAGGCTGCCTTGCTTTCACATTTAGACTTTGCCTCTTGAGATTGCTGTAAGGAAGAAATAAACAGAGTTGTAATTTGAAGCGCAATTAGATTTGACAGGCTGTACTCTGAAGAGTTAGTAAAACAGCCCATGATGTGCAGTGAAGACCTACAGTAAGTAGCTCCTTTCTTTCAAGGTGCTGATGAAGGAAAGAGACACGTGCACGTGCAGCAGGTTGGAAGTGTGAATCCCAGATAAATTCATAACATGTCTGGAGGTGGTCTTGCCAGTGTAATCCCTGTTGCCAGGAGCTTGGCACTGTGGCTTAAACATGGTTGAGAGGACTCTTCCCAGCTAGCCATAAATCTGTGACTTTTGCTGCCTGGAGAGCCAACGGGAGGCTCTCTCTCTACCTTGTTATCTTTATGTCCCCCATTGTGAGAGTGCTGATTAAAAGGTGCTCGATTTAAAGTGGTTTCCCCTTTCTCATCTCTCCCTCTCGTCATTTAGCACTTGTCTTTTTCGCCGCCTTTCTTTTCTAGCTCTTTCTCTCGCTCTTGTTCGCCGGCGCAACGCTTCACTTCCTCAAGAGCGTCCAATCACGGCCTCACAGACTCATGCGCAGGTGAACCACACATGGAGAGACACACACACACACATATCTGGGAGAGAGGGACCTACCTGCTATTTATACACCTCTGCTATAATTATAGAGACAATGCTTTGTGGGGGAAAAAAAAAGAGAGATAGGATAGATTTGTGTAGGACATTTGTGTAAGACAGATGTGCAAGCACAGCCAGCTCTACTAATGTAACTCCTTTTAATTTGATTAATTTAAACAACACTATTTCTAAGTCATTATTATTTGAACAGAGAAAGAGCTAGAGCAACAGAAGGAGAATAGAGGTTACAGTAAAGAAAATAAATAGCAGCTGAGGCATGGGCACAATGTGAACATTGAGGAATAGATGGAGAATATTGATTATGTCTCATGCTTATTAATAACACCAAGACAGTCTTTAATTTCAGGGAAAATACTTGAGAATCACATTATCTGCCCCCTATAATTCATTTCAGCCCCTCCACACCTCAGGTGATGTTTCCAAATTAGTTCAGAATTTCCACCATGACAGGCTGGGCTCAGCGGCAGTCACAACAAAACCTTCCCCGTGTCATCCCCTTCTCTGTCAGGATGACACCGTGTCGTCAGGGGAGAGTCAGCAGGAGGAGGAGGAGGAGGAGGACAGCTGAACAGTAAGGGAGTCGTGATACTTCATTAAAGTGATACACATGACTGATTTTTCTCTTCCCTCCTTGGACCTGTCTTCCTTCCTTCCTTCGCCTTAGTTGCCCTTTGCTTGCCATCTTGATGTGTCGCCCCTCAGTTTAAGCCGGTTCCCCTCTTTCTTTTTTTTTCTCCTCTTGTACCCCGTCTATCATTTGATCAATGCAAAAGAAAACATCTACAATTTGTTCTAATTTCTAAAATGCTTGAATGGTTAATATTATTTTTAGTGCCACAATAAAGGGAAGAGGAAAGCAAGAACGACCTGTCCGCTCCAACTTTTCAACCCAAACCACAATCTGCATTCCTCTTCAATACTAGACTACACCATTATATGTTTCTGAAGCAAAAACACTGTCCATTACATAAATCATCAACGTGAAATACAAATCACTCCATAAACTTGGTGGTGGTTAATTTCCACTGTTTCAAAGAGTCATGTTAACTGACCTTTCCTGAAGTGAGAGAGGCCTGCGGTTCCTTGATTGTTCTGTAAGTTCCTTGATGAGTTGAAACTGTACTCTTACCGTACTAATTTCTGGAAAGGTTCATCAACTCTTCATTAACTTAATTTGTACAGCAAGTTTTTGCTTTATATTGTATTTTGTGTTTGCTCAAGTTCCTTTTATTTTATATTGGACTTAAGATCTGAAACAGTTTACTGTGATCTAACCACAAGAAATGCAGTAGGTGTACCAATGCTATCAACATCACCACCCTGCCAACACAACTCTCTTCATTTCTTTTTGTCTCTGTCAGTCTCTTCCATCCTTGGCTCAGGAAGCATCTTCTCTCGCCTGGCCAAAGACAGCTCCCCTCTTTCCCTGCCTGCCTGACTGTTCTGCTTTAGGCCCCACAGCTCTCTGTATCACAACTGGCTGGGCATTGCTCCACATGACATGTCCATTTGCGAGACATCCTTGCAAAAACAACAGCCCCCTAACCACAAAGAAGTAAAAAGCATATTGTGTCAAGGAAGGAGCTGATAAGACATTTAATTAAATATAGAAAAGGAGAGATAAGAAATGTCTTTAAAAACTATGATTGTCTATGGCCGGTTTGGTGTTCTGCTCTTTGAAATGCCTCAGACTCACTGGCCTTTCTAGGGTTTATAGCTGAAACATCTCATAACATTCATGAGTGTTTACAGCTCCCTGACCTGAGGGACAACGTAAGCATTAATATGCCACTGGGGAGGTGTTAGATGTATTTGCAACAAATCCTCTCCCCTGCTTGTAACAGGACTATCCACTAAGCCACCCAGCACTGTGCACTGTGCAAGCGTCGAGGGAAAGTTTGATGGTTAAGAAGGGGGGAGAACGTGTTTTCAAGGTAACTAACACAAAGGCAGGCTGATTAACAAAGAGCGAGGCAGAAGCCAGGCAGCCAGAAAAAAGGGAATGAGTTATGTAGTTTTACAGCATTGTGGATTTGGTGGTTCCGAAGCGTACAAACGTGCTGTCATAAAGTTGTCCCGTGGTTTCAATTCTAAGGTTCTCAGGGACTTCAACTGGGAACTGGGAAATCACTGTCATTGACCTGTCTTTGAACCTGGTATGAAGAGACATCGTTTAACAGCGGCCTCTAAAACATTTGATTACTTCACATGACCTACATCAAGCGCCACAGAAGACTCATATATCAAACAACATATCATGAGGGTCATGAGGATGAACAGTGACTGTCTGTATCATAAACATGAGATTGAGGCACACCTTTTTTTAATCATTTCACTCGGGAAATTGGTCTACGTTCAGAAGCCATGCCACTCTCTCAGATTCAGTAATGAAATGGTATACATGTCCTCAAAGATGGAGTCATGAGGATGTGGTTGGGGTGAATGGCCAATGCACAAAGTGAATCACGTCCTGTGTGTTTTTGGCTTTGGGCAAAAACACTTGGAAGGTTAGAGAGAAAACTGTGGTTTTGTAAATAAAGTAAATTAATAGCTTGCATTTAAAATCCTTGTTAAGTGTTTCTCTATTAAGCCAGGCCACTACCTTGGCCTAATGCTGTGGAGTGTAGGCTTACTGCAAATTAAAAATATAGTGATTTTTTATTAGTACTGTACAAATGGATTTGTCTCTTGCCATTCACGTTACTTAACATCGTATCCTCGTAATGACTTCACAATAGAAAATGCAGGAAGTGTCTTACATGATGTTTTAAAGAGTGAATATGTGTACCACAGGTGGGTAGAGTAGCCAAAAATTTTACTCAAGTAAGAGTAGTGTTACTTTAAAATAATATTACTCAAGTAAAAGTAAAAAGTAGTCAACCAAAAAATTACTCAAGTAAGATTAAAAAAGTATTTGGTTAAAAGAGTTCTCAATGACTGAGTAACTGTTTGATCGTAATGATTTAATCAGACAAAACTATAAAATAATGTGCAAATTCTGATATTTCTGAATAATGAAATTTAAATTATTGTGAAATTTTAATAATAATTTAATTTGACATGTTTTGACAAGATTTTAATGTCTGATCTAAATTCATACAAACATTTCACAAGGTCTGTTTGACAGTGAGATCACTATTTTTTTTATTTTTTATTTATTATTTATATTTTTTTTACCCTTTGTTAGTACTATGTAACTCGTTACTATCCACCTCTGATGTGTCCCAAATGTCTTGGTAACTCACTGAATAAATTCAACATTTTACCAAAACTAAAAATGCCAAACTCATAGTGGAACAAAAAGGCAGGTCAGGGGATCACTAAAGTCAGTAGGGTTCATCTTGTGTGCAGAAATAAATATTTTGGTGATACATATATAGTTATAGGAGTTTCTTTAGGAGGATGTTTTTTTTAAGCAAGTTGTGCTTAGTGACGTGTGGGGGATAAGGCACATAAGCAGCAGGTGGAATAGTTAGCAACAGTATTTCTATAGTATATAGAATAAATTAATGAAAATGGGAGCGTTTGACTTCAGTGAGCTGCATCCATTGGAATAAATTGTGACCACTTTTCTTTACAGGTCATTTTATTATCTACAATTCAGTGTGAATCTCTGTTGATTTGTCTTTCATGCAAAACAACAAGTTCTAACACTCATTATCTTCAGAAACACTTTTTTACTGATCAAAGGCCATGCGCCTAACTTTAACCACAAGCATACTCATCTTAATGAGCACACTGACGTAGAAGCATTACATCCTCCAACTATGTTCTAGTTAAAATAAATGTGAAGATTTTTATTAGAAAGAAACATGTTATTTACAATACATTTCCAACTTGGATACAAATAAAGCCATTTATCAGCCATCAGGATAAAAACCACACACTACAGCAGTAGGCATGGCTAAACTATCTGTGCTTGCACACTGAGAGTTTAAGATTAATCTGTACATTAAATAACACATAATTTACTATAATGGCTGAGCTACTTTTGATGTCTAGCTAAGAAAATCTGATGTCGCGATTCCTTTTTAGCAGTGTGAATTACTGATGACAAAGCTATGATATGTTATTATACTGTTTGGAAATGCACATGTCCCACTGAGTTAATTGAAGAGAAAGAAAAAACGGAACATGAACGTGTTCATTCAAGTCTCTTTTTAGGGAATGTAAAGGAAGATGTTTAGCAGTTTTTAGTTTTGCCTTGGTCTACACAGAGGACATGTAGAGGCTGCTGCTGAATTTATAGTTCAGAAGTAATAATTTAGAAAAGATACACTTTTCATACGTTACTGCTGCAGCACAATGTCAGAATAAGTTATAGAACAGCTTGTATGAGTCATGTCTTCTTTTTTTTTGCTGACACTAGGCTTTTGGCTTAATCTCCTAGTAAAGTGCTTTTAGTGGAATTCTTGTGCTTGAAAAGTGAGACATTCTTCCCTGGTTTTGTTTTTTTGGAGAAGCCCGATGATGATCCTGGCGTGGCAGAGGCAGGATGAGCTCTCTGCTGACATTGTCACTGAAACAGCTGGCTGATGTGCAGCACTTGGCAGAACATTTGAATCCTGAATATATTACCCTCATTCTCCAGTACTATATAATGTTATGTATACATCTTAGACCAAATCTGATTCGTTTAGGATCATATTTTTATCTCTTCCCTCCCTTGTTTATCACTATTGTAATACAGTATATAAACTCTGGACCCTACATTGGCAACAGTAACTAAAGCCCTTACACAGATCGACATAATAATACTTATAACACCCAGAGCAGGCCGTAAGGCAGGAGCAGCATCATCATTAGGTTTGCAGGAGACATCATATTAATGGCAATTGTTCGAGCTTGATATTGACTATCAGCTACAGAGGAAGAACAGGCTCTTGAGCTTTCACAGTTTAATGGTACAGATTGTTGAAATTATAAAGATTTATCACTGATAAACTTAAAGCTGACTTTTTTAATATGTTTAATATTTTAAAGATGTTTGCCACTGTTAAGAATTGTAATGTTGTTCGCCTTCACTCTTTGTGTACAAGATGACTTCAGCAATACACACTAATGTATCATTTCAGTTTAATGCCCTTCGCACTGTCTATAAGGAATCTAGCAAACAATAATCTTTGCTTTAGCTTGTGTCGACAGAAACCAGTCAAAATGTTGTTGTAGCAGAACTCTTTTACTCACAAGGTTTTTGTTCTGATCTGAGAGTTGCACTTTAGTAAGTTGAAGAGTCTGTTGTGGTTCCTTAATAATGTAATTTCAAGCTCCAGTTTCAGCTGCAACAGAGTTGCTGAGGAAGCAGGATCACCAGCTGCTACAGTACTCACAGTATAGAGCCAAGACCATTGGTGCAACTGGCATAAATGCAATCTTAGCTATTGGCCATTAAAGAGAAATGATATGCGGTATTTTTGTGCATCCTGTTTGGTGCTGTTGTGATGGATTAAACTTATTGATCGGTAATGATCGGTTAAAATCTTACCTTTGAAGCTTGTTCAATATATTTTCTCAAGAGACTACTGCAACATTTAACAGTTTAATACCTATGACTAGTAAACGACTGGCTGCTGTGCTTTTTACATTCTTTACAGTGTCTGGGTTGAAGTCATGCAAAGTCAAATTTTCCATGTACCTCATACTTTCTTGTGGCTTTCTTATAAAGATAACCTCCTTTGCATGAACAAACAACAAGTGCTGCTTACAGCTTCACTGGCATCTGCAGGTCAGGGGAAAAAAACAAGTTGTCTAATTAAAAAGCTGTTTAAATGCATATCAGCTAATTGCTTTATGAGGTGCCAGACACGTGACATGCTGACATTTAGCTCAACACATAATTGATACGTCTTGTGTTTTATTTTATGGGTCCGTGTATAAAATAAGATACAGCTTTTAATTAAAAAATGTATTCAAACTATTGCTAACTTGTGTTATTTATGATTTGCAGTAACTTCATCATAACGACCTTAAAAGTCAAGAATATGTCCGGGCATTGTATCTGTCGGCCTGTTTTATTCTGGAGAAATTAATTAATGCTAAATTTAAAGGATAATTCCAGTTTATTTTGAGCCTGTGTGTAGGTGGCACTGTGGGTTCGTGCAAACTTTTCACCACCTCTACTGTAGAGATTCTGGGGAAAATGAGGACTCACACAAAACATACAACCCCCTGCAGCTTCCCTAATAAATAGGATTTTTACATGAATCATTTCACTTCAATCAACAACTGTTAGCGAGTGTGACAGAAAATAAACACACAAATAAGCTGCCCGGAACAGCTGCTGTACTAATTTTTTAGGGATCTACATCTGTGGAAACTTGCTGAACTACTCTTTCAGATTTCTGTCATCCTGGCTGTCCATTGTCAAATGTTCTTGTCCAGGCATTAATGGATGACTGCAGTGTAGAACTGGATCACTCATGTGTCATCTGCAAATGTCAGGAGTATAACAGATGGGTCCTCTGAGGTGCAGTTGGTGGTGAGAGCACACATACCTGAGGGGTGCCAATGCTGACTGCCTGGATGTGTGATGTCTCACAGGTAGGTCAATACAAGTCTTTTATAAAAACTTCACGACCGCAGACATCAGGGTGACAGGCCTGGAGCCACTGGAGGGTTTCTCGGAGACCGGCACTACTGTGGAGTGTTTGAAGCAGGAGGGGACTTCGCGCAGTTTTAGAGATCTGTTGAAGGTCTGAGCAAAGATGGAGGCCACCGGGTCAGCGCAGACTTTCAGACGGTAGAGTGGCACACAGTAGGTTCAGCAGGGAGAGGTAAGTTGATTGCAGGAGGTGCAGCTTGCTGTGTTATGTCTGAGATGAAGCAAAAGCGGTGGGTATATATACAGGTTCATCAAATCTGTGATAAACCACATTCTTCAGCCAGTTGATAAATCTAAATGATGTGTGGAGGTAGTTTCCTGCAGCTGGTGACATCCCGCAGGTTTCTGCACACTGGCCACAGCTTCCATCCATCCAGCTATTTGCAGCTTTTCAGTGTAGTTTCCTCTTGCTATTCTGATCTCAATTGATCTGGTCCATATGATCACACTCTTGACCAGAGGCTTTGCAGATTTTAGTTTCTCCCTGTCGAAAGAAAACGAACAAGACAGTGATCTGAAGTAAAAGGTATCAGGATTTGACAAGGAAGAAAAATGCTTTGAATGAAAAAAGATGATATCTCTGGTTCTGCTGAATTGATTTTGCTATTTAAAAAAAAATAATAATAAAAGTGTCCATCCTGACTCTGACAATATTATGAGAGCGCAATGCTAAATCCATAAACTACTCTTTTAACACATTCTCAAACCAGTTTTTAAATATATATTCATATATAGATATTGGCATAATTGAAAGGAATAGAGAAGTGCTTACATGAATGTTGCTGGACTTGGTCAAACATACAAAATGGTGTTATATTAGCTGCTGCAATGCATTACAGGCATTACATCTAAGCTTTCAGCATGAGGCAGTATAGCCGTGCAATGCAAAACGTGTTCCAAGTAATCCAGCTGTGATCTGTGGTCATTTTCAGTACATAATATACTGTGTACAACAATGGAACCTTCCTTTATCCTTCTTTCAGTACATCTATTTGAACTATACCAGGCGGTGCTTTTCTTAACTTTTTAAAGATTAATGAGCAAAGTTTCTTTCGGTGAGGGATCTAATAAGAACATACCCTGTTAATTAATCACATTAATCACTTCTGTACAAATGAATGTCAGTACAGGTGCTGTGGTTTTTAACTTCTCTTGGTCTTACAGGAGTTGGATGATTGAATAAAAAGATACACTTCCAGCTTTTCATGGAGTTACTGCCTGCGTGTTGTTTTAAAATGATATTAAGTGCCACTTTTTACAGCAGACTTTTTCACATAGTGCTAATGCATGTTTGTCTTTGACAACATGTAGTGATTCACCTGTCATACCTAGGGGAAGAGGACTGAATTGTATTTCTTAATGACATTGTGAACATATGACTATTCCCCAAATGTTCTCTACTGAAAATGAGCGTAATAGTCAATCGCCTTATGTGTAATGTTCAAACTCTTATGTTTCTTTTTGGTGGACCTAAAAGAAGATGAACATTATCTTCAACCATCATACGCTTGACAGCTGGCTGATACATAACTAGCTCTTGTAACTGCTCTGCAAACACAGCATGCACAAATTGTTGTCACTGTAATTAGTGCAAATGTGACTTTGAGTTGAAACTTGTAGCACCAGAAACAACTGACACCTTCAGACGGTGTTAGCAGAATGGAAGGAACAGGAAAAGAAGTGTTTATGCATTATTCAGTGCACTATAAGCTGGTGGCTGAGGACGTACATAGAATGAATGAAGCCACCCGTGTTCACCCTGCATGTTAACCACGCTCATGCTTACATTCTTCAGTTGCAAATGGATCTCTTCTGTTCACCGTCAACCAGAGAAATTAGTGCATTCAGCAACAACAACGCCTAGAAGTATTCATTTGTACGCCAGATATTTGGTTTGATTACACAATAAGTTGTAGCCTGTAATCTAAAGTGTTACCAAGATATGACATGAGCACAACTTTGTAATGTATCAACTGTGATACATGTTACAACAACACAAGATGTGTGTTTACTGCAAATGAAAAAAACAATTATCCCAGTTGGTGTGGTTCATGAACAGATGGGAGGACAGGGAATGAGATGGAGGAATCTATTCCTGAACAACTGCGGGCTGGCTTGATTTGGCACAGAGAGGCTCTTTAAGTGGGATCAAAAAATATTTCCACTCCCTCTGGGGTGAGACGGGGTCCCTGAACGCATCCTGCTTTTATGGCAGGCCACTCTGTAAGGCTTTGAGCCTTGAGCCTTAAGTAGGAGAAAAGAGATGAAAAGAAGATGACTGAGATTGAAGCATGTAACGCATTTCGCTGCATGATGGTGATAGTATTTATGTGGTATATTTGCTCCCCAGTAGCTTTGTTTGAAGGTCAGAAAGAGGACTATATGTTGAGTTGTGCGTGAGTGCAAAGATAGAGGGAGAGTAAAAATAAAGAAAATGGGGTAAGACATACTGAGCATGACTATGGCATGAAATTACATACAGTACATGTATACATCAGAAATATCTAGTTCTAGAAGGATGTGCACAGGTATGTTAGCAAAACCAATTATAGCTTTTTAATTATAGTTTTTCTATGCAATCGTTTATTTCTTGTCGTTCTGTAGCTCGGAAAAGAAGCGCGGCTGGTGATTTGGTTGATTTAGCTACCATGACTAAAAGCATCTGAACCCAGATGTGCGCTAAAAGGTTTTTTTTTCCCCAACAGTGACTAAGTGATGAGCACCTATATTGTTATATTACTATAAATTGTACCTGAGACACCTGTGATTAGACAGATCCAAGACAGGAGGAGAGGAAGGAGAACATAGAGGAGGAGAGCAGGAGAGGTATGCTGTGACCAAACATGGATAAACCAGAGAGAGAGAGGCCAGACACAGAAAGGCGAGAGAGACGAAGGACAGGTGAGGGATGAACCAGCGCCAAAGACACCCAACTTGATAGGACCAAAAAACTACCAGCAGTCTGTAGACTTGGCATTGGTCGAGCAATACAAGGCCTGAAAAAGCTTTGTAAGAAAAGTTGGCTGGCTGTAGACACTGCATGTGAACGTTTGGTGCCCCACTGGAACAGAGATAGTGTTTGCCGAGTGTTTTTTGTCCTGTCTGTTCCTCGTCCTCCACAGTGTGCTGAGCTCTGAGCTAGTCTCCTGAGATTGCCGTGGACCTGCACATGGGCCATTTTTGTACATGCCTCTTCTCTACAGACTCCCCTACCTCCCCTAAGGACGATGTCCCTTTATTAAATACATTTTAACTTTACCCTATTTCCCCTAGTCTCCAGTGCTAAGCTATGTAGCACATTTCAGTTCATGATGCACAAATAAGAGATTTTTCAGCTCACTCTGAAAAGAAAGCAAATTAGCTTCTTAAATGTTGAGTCAATTTTTTTTAAGAACCACTCCTTGATTCTCAGTCCAGCTCAAATTAACGTCAGGATACGTCAACCAGCACATCATCCACCCCCAACACACACAGCTAAAAGAATCGCTAAAGTGCACGTGGGAGGCATTGGAGGTGGTCACCCTCATTTGGACTCCTCAATGCTGACCGCTATTGGACAGTTGCAGTTCAAGAGGGCGACTTGGCTGTCTCATTACCCCTGCAACCAGACGTGTACGAAGGCGCATCACGACTTCTCACCTCCCTGTCAGCATATCTCCTACACTCTGTCCTCTGACAAACTGCCTGGAGGTTTAAAGCCGCCTGCACAGCCTTATGTTGTGTTTTTTTCCTCGCCTTCCGGTAAGACATGAGAGGGATAAGTCGATGTTTAACATCTAGCAAGACCCAGGCATTGCATTTCTTGGTCTCTCAGCATGTGAGAGAGGCTGTGGTGGATTGCATTAGCCTAAGCCTACCACTACATTATGCCAGTGTTTTGAGAAGCCCTTGGCAGTGTGGAGAGGCAATTCATACTGACTAAATGTAGGTTGCCATAATATGTGAAGAGTGCTTTGTGGAGAGAGCTTGGTGGAACCAAGAGAAGCGTCAATGAGTCCTTTACATCAGCTCTGAATAAATCACCCTCAAAGTGTCAAAGACCACTTGTGTTTTATCCCGGGCTGTATGACGGGGACGGAGACACTCAATGGATTAGCTGTGCCAGAAATCTGGATGAAGGACAGAAAGGGCATTTTATATGGATAGCCATCTAACGGCATTGTGGAAAGAGAGTCTCAAAGGAGCAGTGTGCCTGTTCCGCCAGCGCCAGAAAATCTGGGCCAAAACTGAAATATTGGCATTGCAAAGCACTCAGGGATCAGATCCATAACAGCACAGATGAGAATAAGCTGTTTGGTCAAACATCAGAAAAAGAGATGTCTGTGGTTTTGTCCAAAAGGGCTATTAACTGCTTTAACTTGTTGTAGATGGCTCTGTTTATACTGTGACAGTGCATGGTAAAAGTATCCTGAAGAAAAACTTCACAAAACCATTTTCAGCGTCAAATATTACTTTCACCAGTGTTTCTGTCCACCGTGGTCTTGTCCACTCCATCCTACCTTCTTTCTCAGTGTCCCCTCAGTGCTGCATGCCACCAGAGCCTGTGGTACAAAACCATCTGTCAGCTACCGAGAGGGGACACCGAGACATGCTACAACCATTAGAGCAATGGATTTCTGCTGTTCTCTGTCTCGAGACTTAAACTTCATTTGTACATTTGTTCACTGCGTTGCCCTGCACACTTTCACCTTATTGCAATGCCGAAGCGAGACATGTCATTCCACTCACAGGTTGCAGTACACAGTATACCCAAGGCACCTCACGCTGTCAGTTCGCCCAAATTCCTAAGTGTTCCAAAGATGTTCTTTGTTTTTCCTCCCCGTATTTGTTTTGCTTCTTTTTCACTTTGTCTGTCAATCGTAGTCCTTCTGCCCTTGCTCTCACTGCACAGCTAGCAGCCTGAGGCTACGTTTCATGTATAAATTGTTGTATTTTCTACTCACAAAAAAACTAAAACGTCTTTTGCTGACAGGAACCGTGTGCCATGCAGGGTTCTCAAACAGTAGCCAGGGGTGTTAAGTACCTTTAGTGCACTACAGCCCACATGGTAAATTTACTGCAGTATTCAGTGTATTTCAAAAAACCGAATTCCATCTGTACAATACGAATCATTTTTACTCACCATTCTGCTCTTCTGAAACTGAAACACTCTTGTCATATACACTACCAGTCAAACGTTTGGACCCACATTGAAATGAACATGTTTTTTAAAGAAAAGCATATTTTATGTCAAATTGAGCAGAAATGTGCAGTGTAGACATTGTTAATATTGTAGGAAATAATAGTCATTTATTTCCTGTGTGTGTCCAAACTTCTGACTGGTAGGGTAATTCCAGTCATTTCTTCTTCACCTCACTGGTGTTATGCAACAAAACTCTACATTCACTTCACAACACTTCACTCGTGGAATACAGTAAGTACCGTGGAGTTGCACATTGCCTGCCATAAATTAGTTATTTTTGTCTGGAAGCCGGCTTTTTTTTTTATCTTAAGGTCTATCAAAATCCAGATAATGTCAACTACTTTCGATAGTCTACCATCCTTATCGGCAACCAGATTCTCCCGCCATGCTATATTTTAAACAGGAATTTGCTTTAATTTATTCGTCTACACTAATCAACTGATCATTTAAAGTTACCTCTGTTACATAGGTTAGTATTAATGACATAGGTAATTGTGGTGCCATGCTGGGCTCAGCAGTGCAGCCCATGGTTTATTAAGGAGGTGATGTCACAGCACTGGCAATCCTTTTGTGCAGTGATCCCTGGGAATAGAAAGACAAAGCACCACAGCAATAACTGATGGTTATAGAAGCCTCAGCCACAACCCACAGAAGAAAAATAGTGTGAATTAGTGTGAATATGAATTGAGAGTATACAGTAATCCTTCTTGTTTCTAATGTGTCTATATTCAAAAGTCACAGTGGAACTCTTTGCATTGCTCTTTTGTTTGTCTCAGCCGTATTAAACTTTCAGGGCTTGTTGTGCAGAGCACCTAAAACACGCTAATCTCCTCGTGCTGCCAGGAACACGCAATAGCGTGTCCTGTCTTTATGGTGAATATCAAGCAAAAGGCAGCACTGACAGGGAGGCTCCTGGTGGACACAGCCTCAGTCAAGTTGAAATGTGTTGTATCTTCTTCCAACTCATATCTGTCCACTCTTCCTCGTCTCTGAGTTATTTGTCAGCAGGGTTTCTCCTAAGGTCACCATTAGTGACACACCAGTACCACAACTTAATTACCCACAAACCTCTGGGAAGAATAACCAAGAGGCACTCTAATCATGCTGACTCTACTGCCAGAGGTAATGTGAAAGCTCCTTCCCTGCTTTTACTTCGTCTCTGCACGTTTTGTCCTCTGGTTGGACTTCTCTTATTTTCTTCCTTCTCTGACCTCTCACTCCCTTCAGAAAGTTCCATTTGGTGGCCTTTCTCCAGGGTGACTGATGGCAGCTCCACGGGCAGACTCATCCACACTTAATTACCCACAAACCCCTTGGAGGGCAAACGCAGAGTGACTGAGGCATGCGCTTTCTCATCCAGTCTTGTTCCTTCATTCCAGCATCTCTGACTGGACTATTAAAACACATCCATTGTGACTATTTTCACCATGTTACATAACTACATATTTTTGGGGGGAAATTTTACTTTTGAAGAGGATTGATATTAGCATAAATATTGCTTAAAGTTTATATATTTTTAATGAAATAATCACTTTGACTTGACATTTCGCCTGTAGTTAGTCCAATGCAACATAACTTCAAATGCAAAGAACTGTTCCTCTTACATTTTCAGACAGACAAGCAGGGCCTCTGATTGGTCACAGTTAAGCTTCAATGCTTCTGGGTAAAAGAGTTTGTCATGCCCAAAACCCAGAGTGATTATATGAAAACATGGGATTGTGAGTACACTGCAAATCAAGAAGGAGCGAAGTCATTCTTATCCACAGACGCCCTTGAAGCAGCACATATGCACATATGAGACACTCTGATCAATTTGAAAATTTATTTTCATATAAAAACACACTATGAAAACATTAGAGGGCTACTTTGTACAATCTTATGTATAAAAAGAACAAAAATGAGGGAGAAAGGGAGTAGGAGGGTTCTTCAGTATTAAATCAACTGGAATGTTGGATGGTTGTAGCAGTTGGTTTACACCTATGCATCAAAAGCTGAAGGGGGAGGTGAAGGTGAGCATAGAAAGTTTTTGAGCTGGCTTTCACTTAAAGTTAAGTTCCTTGTCTGTGTTCCGCTTTTTTTTTTTTTTTTTATGGGCAGGCTTCAAGCATGAAAAAAAAGTCATACTGCTGTAACAACAGCATTTTCTTATGTATCACAACAGAGTTTATAACAGAAAAGTTGTAGGATGTTCCTTAGTTGTGGTGGCACATTCAAGTAATCAGTCAAAAATCTCTATCGCAGTCAAACAGAATCTCACTTATTGTTCTTGAACATGAAAACCAAAAAAATCATCCCTCACTGAGCTTGTGTTCATGAGCAATGAGAAAAAGAAAATCTGGAAAATCTCACTGATAGAAGAAAAAAATAAATAAATAAAAATCTTATACTGAAACCATAGTCACATTTCTTTCTTTCTGCAAATCTCTTTTATCGTTACCATGGGAACAAGGCTTTGTGAAGAATTCATCTAGTGTTCTTTGAAAAATGTTCCATTTTATAAATTAAAATAAACTAATTTGTCTGTGTAAAGGTCAAATCTGTTTCACCTGAGACTGATGGTTTCTTCTGCTGTAGAGTAACACCCATTGACTGAGACTATGTAGCCCACAGGCAGCTGCTTTGTTCCGTTTGGACAAACTCTATAGTAGGTCTGGATCCACAGCCTCGCAGAAGGTCAGGTGAATGTGACCTCAGCTCGGTAACTTGAGGCCGAACTGATCTCGCTCCTCAGAGAGGGGGCGAGCTGTTTGCCTATCAGCCGATTAGCTTGAAAGGTTAGAAGGGCCGCACTCTTGTCTCACCATCTGCGCTGCGCTGCACTACTACCACATTAGGGATCTTTAAACAGATGGTTTAAGGGCTACATTGGAAAATGTCAGGACAAATCGCCATCCCTGGATAATTACTGTTTTGAGCACTCCCCATTCTTAATCTGCATCTCTGCCTGCCTCTAGCTTTCTCACTTTATATTTTTGGATCTTTCTTTTTTTCCTAAGCTACCACTCTATCTCACACATCTCTTCCCTCCTAAATTGTGTCTCGTCTTTTCCTCCAGACTGTTAGATTAATGGAAGCTGCTTTGAACATAGACAGAAATGTTATCGAGCCATCTATTGAATTCATCCTGCACTCTGACACTTTCTCTCTGTCGGGGTGTGGAAAACTGACGTGCTAATGTAGCAACAGCGGGAAACTGGTCATCCACTTGTAGCGACTGAAGTATGGGTGTAGAATATCAAGCGGGGAGCATCGCCGCCGGTCTCTTTTTTTGTTTGCTATTTCCTCTCTGGTCTGTCACCTTGTAGTCTCTGCAACCTCTGCAATTCCTTCTGTTTTTGTAATATGCTCCTTGTTTCCACAACTGCTGTTTTTAAAAGTGTAGGATAAAATCAACCGGAGAGGGATCTATGTGAACGAGAAGTTACATATCTGGGCTTCACTGCTAATGTTAAGATTTCATGCCTCCTGGTAGCATGACCCCAGGTGGGCAGGAAGAGCCACAAGAAACAAGACAAAAGCAAATGGGGTCATGTTTGGTTTTGTCTCAGGTACCGTCTAGTTTCACATAATATTGGACGGATAAACCTCCTGTCACATGACCCTAAAAAAAAGTGGCAAACGCAAAATGAGAGATGCTAAAAAGAGCTAGCAGAGTCCATTTGGGCTAAAATGACTAGAATAGAATGGATTCAGATGCTGCAATCTTTAAAGGCTATTATCTCAGAGCGGTGGTGAAAAAAAAAAAAAAAAAGGAGATGCAATCTCTGCATGACGATCACTATCCTTCTTTTCCCTCATGGGTGGATAACATGCGGCACACATTACCTCAGCAAGCAAAGCAAGCTCACATTTATGTGCTGTGTGTGTCCTAAATCATTTGTTCAAAGTTCCACATGGGTTAATTCTCATAGGAAATGACACAAAGGAGAAATATAATGAAAAAAACCCAAACCAAACCAAACAAAAAAGAACAAAAACAGCATGCACAAACCAAAACAATCAATTCTTCTTGGCCATGGAGCACAACTCAGTTGGTAGTTATTTGTTTCAGTCATGTTATTTTTTCATTAAAAGTTTCAAACCACAGGGATGGACTTTTTGTTTTTACAAAATCATAGAAAATATCACAAAAAAGAGGGGGAATATTGATAATGTTGACACAAGAGGATGTGAGAGGAATGGATGGATGGGATTTCTGAAGTGGAACCTGAAAAAGCAAAGAGGATGGCACATATCAATGAGCAGCTCTTTCCCCGTTCCCCACCCCTATCCATCCAAATGATGAAAAGAAAAAGGAAAAAGACTAAGAGATTGGATGCTTTCGTCATCCATTAGAAGGGAACAGGAAATAAATGAAAGCAGGGAGCCTAGGGGGGCTACCAGTGTGAGAAACCTCAGTGAGTTTCCCCTTGCTATAAAAAGAACTCAATGGTGCAGAAATATTCTTCTTCTTCTTTTTTTTTACCCCCCCAAATCATCAAACAATTGAAAGACATTTTCTTTTTTTCTCCAGAATAAAATCAAGACATTTTTTCTCAGAAATAAGTTTTTCATAGTTCTTTTTAAGTTCATTTAAAAACTTTTTTCAGCCACAGACGTGTCAAGCCCCTGTTCTTTTTTTTCAATAGTCTTTGCGAAAATATAGAGTAGAACAGTCTTCTTTCCATGTCTGTCCACTGTAGCAGTAAACAAATACAGTGTGGGATCTGACAGAGCACATTTCAGGGGACTGGGAGGAGGGTGTCCTTGCCAAAAAAATCATATAGTTATGTATAGCTTTTCAGGGGTTCAGTATCACTGTGTGCATCTGTATCTGGGCATGATCATGTGTTTTCAAGTGAGTGTGTACAAGTCTGCGTGTCTTCACACTTCAGTCTGGAAGTCTCCCTCGGAGGAGTCGGGTGTGTTAGCAGAGGAGGAGTCCCAGTTCTTATTGTGCAGCTCCATCCGGTCCTTCTGCTCCCCAGGCACAATGGACAGCTCGGGGGTCATGGTTTTGAAGCTGTCCCAGGAGCTCTGGTCTTCCGGGGTAGACTTGTCCTGATGGAGAAAGAGGAGAAGGAAAGAAGCCATAAAGGAAAAGTTAGCTGCAGCGGAAGGTGTCACATGGAAAAGGAAAAGATAATTAATCTCAATTAAAGGAAAGTTCTGGTTTCAACAACCTTGGTCTTATTTTCATGTTTTTAAGCTTGTTTTTAACCACACAAACATATAAGCTAAACATATTTGGATAAAAGAAAAAACTGTCTATTTTAAACACCCAACACTCATCCTGCAAGGTCAGATTACAAACCACACAAAGGCCTCTAAGTATGAAGCGGCTCAAAGGACTCAGACCACATGTCGAACAAGTACTTTTTGGTCATTTATTTCCAAATTTCTTTGGCAATATTCACAATATAAACTAAAAAGGTTAAGGACCTTCTTGGCTTTTTATGCATGACATACATTTAACCTTAACTATACTTTCTGCATTTTTACCTCCTTTTATGGTGCCAAGGTTAGCATCTTAAAAAAGCACTCACTCTTCTACTGATTTATCATTGCACTTCTGTAACGCTGTTGGATGAAAATTGTATAATTTCAGAAAGAAAAATGCATTTATTCCCTCCAAAATGAGGGGCTACCAAAGGCTATATTCAACCTCTTTCACCCATGCAGTAGTAGTAGTGCCTGAATAGATTTTTATGTGTAAAATTGGTGTTACCCCTTTGGTATTATAGTGCATATAATTACATTTATTTCAATCAAAATATAATGGAAATAACTCAAGGAAACCAAGTGACGGGGAACCGGGGGCCAACAGTTCATGTTTCACGTTGGCTTCTTAGTGTCATGACATCATGTTTCCATGCTGACCTAACATACAGTACTTACCATAGCTTAAAGCTTTCCCCACAAAGTGATGGATGATCTGAGTCCACTCACTTTTCGATTTTATCCCCAAATATGGTGGATTAGATAATCTCATTAAACTCTTGTAACACTTGCTTCCTAAATGTCTGATCATCTGATTGCACATCTTACTTGCCATGTCAGAGTTTGTAGTCAGGTTGTTCTCAAATCTCAGTCAATTACTTTAGGTTAGTGCACTCTTATCAGATTAGATAGAAATCCTAGCAAATGCTACGAAATAAGATCCAAGATGTGATAACCTGTCATTACCTTGAAAGGCAGTAACGGAAAACTATTTTTTTGGCCAGTGTTGGCTTGTCTACAGATTTGGAGATGAATACATTAGCATATGCACTCAGACAGCCTGAAAATGACTTCAACATCATCACACAGACGCAGTGAGTCCCACCACTCAGTGCCATTTCTCGGAAGTTATTTAACCTCAGAAATACCACAAAGCAGCACCATACATACCTGTAGTGCAATGCAGCTTCACAACATTCTGTCATAAAAAATAAAACTGTACCCGTCCCACTTGAGCTCCCACCTCTCCCAATCAGTGACTTTTCAAATTAACTGATAAAAGCATGAAACCCTTTAGGCCTGGGTCTACGATCGCTGCGTATGGTCCACCGATGTGCCCACCATGCATGTAAAATACATGTTGAGGGATTAGCTAAAAGTGGAATTAGAGGTAGTATTATGCATCAGATAGGGGCTATTATTCAAATCACACTCGTTATCTCGTATAATGATTTCACAGATACGGTGCTGGGAAAAGACATGAGGGATAACTACCCAGATGACTCTTGTTGGAGCAAAACATATGAAGACAATTAAAAAATAAAAAAAACACGGGACAGAATACTGCTGGTGTGTTCCACAGACGTGATGGACCCAGCTGCATTAGAGCTTTTTTTTTCAGCTTCACGGAGCTGAATATTCAAACTCTAAATGAAGATTCAGAATGTGAAAACTGAATATTCATCACAATTTCCAGCATGTTTTTCAGGACAGTACAGTCTAAGATGAGTTCTTTGAAAAGTGAGTTTGAGAGTAAATCGTGTGAAAATACCAGATGTGCTCACCCCGACATCTGTGCCTGTTTGTACATACTGTATGAAATCCATTAAATTAGAGCATACCCCACGACTCTGATCTTAAAATCGATCTCTGAGTAATTCAGATGGTTTCTCCTTTAACTTCTTCTATTTTTTTCTCTATGGTCTTTTCCCGCAGTCTCACCTTCCCTACATTGCAGCAGCTCTTCTAAAGTACTCACATGTAATTCACTTTGAGCTATTCACACCCTCAATCCCCGTCTATCTCTTTTTCCCCTTTATCTGACACACACACACACAAAACTCGCCGATCTTTAGTAGCACTGCACCTCCTTCCTCTGTTGCCATGTGATGATTGTCGCCGGAGCGCTAGGGGGCAATATCTGCCTGATTATCATTCACCCTGCGTCACAGCCTGACAGTTGGTAAAATGAATACAAAAGGCATAATCTGGGAGCCAATTTGCATGCTAAATGCTGGCGGAGGAACATTTTGTAATGCAGGAGTGTGGGTAATGCTGCAGTTAAGCCCAACTTTATCCCTGGGAGAGTAGGCTAACGCGAATGTGCAGCTACCCCGTGTGTACCCTTTCCCTTTTGCCTTTTCTTTCAGCCTCCATTCCCCCCTCCTCGCCCCAGAGCCCCATCTCATCCCTCACTCTCTCTGCCAGAAACCCCTCTACTTACACTCGACGAGTTCCTTTCACCTCCGGCAGACGAAATGCTCCATCGCTTTTCCCTCTGTGGTGATGAAATGGGAGGGAGAAGAGACAAGGAGGGGGTGACAAGAGAGAGAAAGAGAGGAGGGAAGACAGAGAGAGAAGAAGAGGAGGAATCACAGTCACTGACAACTCTGCCCTGAAACAATAACATTGTTCCCACACCTTCAGCAGGTGAACAGGCAGTTGTTGCTTTGTGCTTACACTTTACCCCTTCTCTCTCTCAGTCTCCATCTCTGACTCCTCCTCACCTGCTCTCTCATGAGACAAAATAGCACGTGCACACGCTCACAACATGCACACACAAAGAGAAATAGTGCAGACACTGATCTAACACGCGTGGTTATACACTCATAATCAAACTGTGGAGGAACAGGCTGTTATTTTACATTTTTTCTCAATTGCTAAGACACGCATAATGAAAGTGACATCCACCTTAGGACAGCAAAAAAGCTTTTTCTCGCAAATGCTTGCAAGCCTTTTCTGTTGGTTTTACACATTTAAACTTTAGCTTTACTGGATTAACTGTGTCAAACTAAAGGAAAATACTTATATTTACAGATCGTAGAAAATACTTGCATAATGCTGAATCTCTAATGCACCTATATGCAAACCCTTATGCACACACTTCAACAATCAGTCTTCATTCATTTATAAAAGATACCACCTCCGTGTTGCTATTTGCAAACATTCACATTCATTTCACAGTATTTTAATTCTTCTTTTTTTAAATATTTCCCATGAATATCCTTTGGTGTCTTTTATGTTTATTTTTCAGTATTTTTACAGATGTAATTTCAGTATTCAGCTTTTCTGACTTAGACCAGTATGAAATAATAATAATAAAATCTGAAGCAGTAAAATATGGAAAAATTTGTTTGTCTGAAATGTTACTGTGAAAAACACTGTGCTGTATTGAATGTCCAAATGTATCTAGTCTAGGCGCCTACTGTAGGTCTTGTATGTCAACAACAGTTCATGGGCACAGAAAAACCTGCACACGGGCATACAGTACAAAGATTGATGACAAGTGTCTTAGAAAAAGTGCAGGTGCAGAGTGCAGCTTAGTTTTTCTTACCTTGGGAGAAAAGAATACAATATGTCTGCTTACCGTTTGACTCGTGCTATAACGTTGCACTAAGTATCAACAAATAACACAGGCTGTTAGCACATACCGAGGTTGAAGGTTTATACTCATACCTGTTATTGTTCATTTTGTTGTCTATTGTGTAATAATTGGTTGAAATATTGAATTACTTTAGCCACAAGTTGAGTTGTTCGAGGGGAAAATTTGCCTTTGTCGCATGTTTTGCTAGTGTTAAAACATTCTGCAAAGAATATGTACAGGAATAAGAACGTTTTAGCCTGTGTGATGACTGTTTTAAAAGTGTTAAAGCAAATGAGAAAAACTGTAACGTCCAGACCTGCCAAAGCTTAGAGAAAAACTAAGGAGTCAAGGACAGAGCAGGTGAAGAATAGTATATGTTTAACTAATAACAGTAATAGCAACTACAACTACTACAAAGACGATTAAAAAGGACGGCATGCGAGCGTAGAGAGATCTGATTCTTAAACCCACAACAGTGAGTGTACTGTGCAATGCTAGAGGCTTTGGAGCTCATGTTTTTTAAATAATGTTGAACTGGGATAACTAATCTGGTTGTTAGTGCATGGAAATGCTATCTACACTATCTGCATTATTGATTTTATACTGTATGTGTTAACACAACACATAAAATGGTCAACGCTAGGCTATAAAGTGGACACTGCTGACTCTGTATGTTCCGCCTCTGGCTCCAACACATAAACCTTACTTCCTCTGCTGTATCTCTTCAGTGTTATCTACAGTGTTCTTTTTAATGTTCCTGTCTGTTTTGTGCTTACGGCAGCTTGCTTCTGTATTTTTTCATTTTTTATTTTATTTAATATTCACAGCATGTACTGCTGCTCTGAACTAACAGGTGTTTTCCTTGTGGGCATATCAAGGTTGGCTGGTGATGAGTCCAGCAACACCAGAGCTAAAAATGGAAAGTATATACTTCTAGTGTTTGTTATTGAAGTTCAATTGGAAGTTGTATTGACTGGCCAACAGCAACTGTGGGTGTGTGCGTAAGAGTGTTATGGGAGTGGTTGGCGTATAGGCTCACATCATTTTTACTTTCTCAATGCTACACTGCCTCATCCTCTGTCTCTGCCCAAACTGATTCCCTACGGTGACTCCAACGACATGGCTGATATTGACTGGAACTTTTTGTTTTGGCTGGAAGTTTTTCAGGTTATTGTGAAAAAAAAAAAGAAAAGTTTCTGCAGAACCCAATTTCAAGTTTTTGTCCTTTTTACTGTTTCTAAAAGACAGCAGAAATTGCACATCATGTTTTGTATGATAGCTGTTTATGTTAGTGAAAAAATAAATTAGAAACCCTGAGGTTTAACCCTTCTGAGATTAAGAGTTTTTGGGTCACGGTTGTGATTTAGCATATGTCAGCTTAGCCAAAATGTTGGAAATATACTGACACTAAAGTAAGTATAAATCTGAAGATCTTTACTTCAGCACTGAAAACTTTACATTGGTAGTAATTTTAACAAGTAATCGATTACATAGTTTTTAAGATTACAACCAAATAAAAAGTCACTTTTGAAAAGATAATTTAACATAAAATTCTTATGTACGGTTCCTGTAATTTCAGTCAGATGTCTTTTGTGTTGCTAACAGAGGGACTGAGTAGGTTCCAGGATAATTTTGTTAGTCAACCATCTAAAGCTTCCTCTGGATGTTTGCTAAAGAAATATCACTGTAATAATTTTGTGTTGATTTTAGCTTCTTCTCTAAGGCTAAACCCAGTGAACAGTATTCTAGTCCAAATGTGGGTGAACACAGCTTCTGAATCAATTGCTGCTATTGTCACTTTTCCACTAGCCTCACAGCAGTTACCTCACACCATGGTAAATGTAGCTCAAAATGCTAAGAAGATTAAATTGAAGACAAAAATAAGACTAAAATGTCACTGACAAAAACCTTTTTGTTGACTAAAACAAGACTAACTTTTTTTATCTAATCGCCTATAACTTACATGCATCTACACTACATTCTGAGAGATGATGCTACAAGCTGCGTGAAAAAGCAAAGTGACAAGACAGCTTGCAGGGATTCAGTGGGAAAGTACATACTAGAAAAAAGGATGCTACTGCACAAACATCTGCTGTAAAGCCATCCCAAGAAGTCTCTGCTATAGTGTTGGTGGAGGCCCACTCTCTGCCACTCAGTGTCTCCATCATTTGGACCATGGGATGGAAATTGTGTTTTGGATGTGGGTGAGCAATGTAGCAGGCTGTCTTTGGGAGATGATGGGGGAGGACAGGTGGTTGCAGGTAAGCGTGTTAACTTTACCTTTGTTGACTTGGGTGCCCATGGTTCTGCTGACTGTCTGGCTACATTCAAACTGGGACATGACATCAAGCATGCAACACAAGGCCCAGTCAGTCAACAAAGGACATAAAACAGAAAACAAACAAAAAAAAAAAAAGCAAAAAACAGAAATCAATAAAATGTAGCAGTAAGGCAAAGAACAAAGATAAACTGAGTGTGAGGCTCACATAGAACAAAGTTAAAACACATTTACGCATGAAGAAAATGAAAGTGACATCAAACAATGCAGGAATAGATTGAGTGGATACCAGAACATGGCTGTAGTGTTGCAGCTGTGGGCTGTTAGTCATTCAGTTCATTCAGAACTGGACTATTTCAAGGCTTCCATGTTTTTTTAGTTTATTATATCACCACTACTGCCTATTCAATGCTGGCATAATTTATTATTGAGCACAAAAATAGACGGACTGGGCACAGCAGTCTTTAGCATCATTTACCTCTTAACTGGGAAAAAATCTGTGTCACAAGTAATAAGGGCCTTCAAAGGAGCCATATCTAGAGAATGTAGGGCAAATAAATTCCATTAGTGCAACACATTGCAAACAAACGAGCTATCAGACACACAGGCTCGCTTCGCTGCTGTCTGGGCTTCTGCAGTGCTGCACAATACAGTCCAAGGCCAGTGTTCCTATAGTGAAAACAGTTCCAGCTAGCGATTTGGCCCTTTTCACCTCCTTTTAATTGGCCCAAGGACACTAAATGAGTTAAATTAGTATTGTGGCTCTTGGTGCACAAAGCCAGTATTAGGCTTGTTCCGGCTGGGCTAACCGTCCCCTCATTAGGAGCCACTGATAGAGCCAGTATGTTAAAGCTACACTCCACCAGTCTTCAGTTTTCATGGGCAATTTGTGTGGAAGGATGAAAACAGTTGATGAGTTTATACACAGCACGGAGAAGGGGGCAAGGAAATAATTAAAAACAAGCTAATGAGAGAAATTAATTGTTCAATTAATGCCTCAAACGTGCCACCGAGGGTTGAGCTTAGAGGGAGAAATGGGTAAATGAGGGAGACAGCAAAATAGAAAATGTCAAGCCGTTAGGACGAATAGAGGGGTGAATGAGATATGAAGAGGAAAAAGAGGGGAGGACTTGCTTTATTGCTGGAATGTGAAATTGAAGCCCCTTGGCTTAATGCCAGCAAATTGACTATCAAGACCTACAGGGTTTGCAAGAGCTGGCAAATTGCCCTCACTGAATCAACAGAAATTGAGTCTTTGTCATTTAAAATTATACATCTTCATTTTACACGAGACATCCTCAAAGCGCAGACGTTACCTTAGCTAAATTTTCCTACAGTGGCTTGAAAACTAGCTGGAATATCAATAACAGCCACTAATGTTAACTGTGTAAGAGAGCAACTCGGGTTAGACTTTTCTTTTATGGGGCGGTCTAATGGAAGAACCCTCAAAGACTATACTACACTGTATGTACAATAGAGTTGGATTCATTATAGAATCCATACACAGGTCCACATACTGCAAACACATCTTTCGTAACCGAAAATTTGCTCGCCATCCCCGCTCTGATCTAGCATGAGTGAAATCACAACAAAATAGAATGCTTGTTTCCTTTGTCTTTTTCTCCATCCCACTGCGTTCGGCACAACTCCTCATGTCTATCTGAAGAGGGAAGCCAAGCACGCTTCATTTAATCAAGAACACAGCAGATGATGGGATGGAAATATATCCCATTTGAGAGCTAAAAAATGCATCAGCCAGGCCATTATGCAGTGAAAACTCTCTCTCACATAGACACACACCTTCTATCTCACACACAGTGAGGCAGAACACTGCATCATTGGGCACTGCATGCAAATTCGTGTTATGACCTTCTGAACCCTGTGGAGAGAATAGAAAATGACAGGCTAGTGCCACAGTTACGGGGGCCAAGAAGCTGTTCTCAATCTAAACATTAGGGTAGACACTAATGCTAAAACATACTGCACTGCATCCACGCTGCCTTTCAGTAATACCACTGACTCCATTTGTATCATGTCTCCATTATGGAAGACAATGGAAATGCATTGCATGCCTCTGCCAGACCATCCAATGTACTTAAAACACAGTATGTTTTGAATTTGCATCTGTCATTAGCATTAATGTGAAACCCACTTTCTATCCACTTCAGTGGAGTATAACACAAGTGCTACCACAACAGATATTATTCTCTTAAGGGGGCTGACAACTGTGTGTATATAATAAAACACTTGATTTAAGGTCAGCAACTGTTGCTGTGATGAAAACAACGCTAAATAACAGTTACAAACAGAGCAAACATTAACTCACTGACCTCTAACTGTTGCAGCAGGTTTTCAGTATGCAAATGAGGTGCTATGCATCTTTCAGCATAATAAATGTGCATAGAAGTATGAAACCAGCAGGCGAAATATATGCTTGTGTCAAAGCCTGCAACTGACCTTTGTCAGCCCTAGTTTACCAGTTAGCCATTTTGCTGAATAGAATTTAAAGGTCATATATATGTTAATCAAAAATAGCAACAGAATATGCAGCAAAGGGCAACATGAACATTTATTTTCAGTCTGCAGGAATAGCTAAAAACAGACAAGGTGATTTTCAACATTGAGGTTAATGGTGATTCTTGTGATACAGTGCCAGCCTCCGCATTCTTTCAGGTCATGTCTTTTCCTTTTGTTTTCATCTATTAAGAGTAACACTGAGTCATCACTAAACAGCCTCTAGCTAAATATAGGGATTAGGAATAAGTAAACAACATGGAGTTAACAAGAATGTGAGGGGGCAGTGTGGAGAGAAGAGGAAAGAGAAGAAAAGCATGAAATTCGGGAGACTGAAATGCGAGGATTTTATCTATGATGGCACATGCAATGCCCAAGTCCACTTTAAGCCCACCGCACGTACACGGAAAATTGGAGATGTCGTCAAAAGTATGTGTGGGACAATTTCTGATATCCACTCATTTCCTCAACACAGCCAATGGAGAGATCCTACCTTTTCCAGAGAAGCAAAAATTAATAAAGTTTCTTTTGATCTTATAAGCCTCTGTGATATTTTGTAGAGCCATTAAAACTCATACAAAGTGCATCATGTTTGCCCTTTTTAGTGCCAGTGAGATTATTGTTTCTGGACAGAATATCTTTGGTTTATGAGATGATTATAAATCGGTCATTGTCTTTATGAACTGATTTATTGCCTGCTTAGAGCATTTAGATCAAAAGGTTGAACTCAGGCACTGAAGTATACACAATGACTGTATGGATCATCACATGATGAAGAGTGTGCTACAGTAATGAAAACACAACCAAAAACAGAAAAAACAACAGCAAAAAAATCAACAAAGTTAAATCCAATCTTGCATCAGACCACCTTACAAATCCATTTATTTGATTATAGTGTTTCCAGAATCTAGATATTTGCTATGAATTTGTATAGTAGTTGATGAAGGAAGGCAGATTAACATTCATTATGTGAATGCTAAAGTACAAAGGGTATAAGCTGTGATACATCGAGCTTTTACACAAGCACACCACTAGGATCTAACATCAAGGCTCATCGAATGCAATCACAGCACGCAGCACTGACATGAAGTAGATGAGCAACTATGGAACAAACTTACAGTTTGACACTTGTGTTACTGTAATTTGACTCCTCAAATAGTACTTTTTCTGTGTCACGTACACCAGAAGCCAATGCTAGACTGAAATACTACAGTCGGAAATGACTGTTCGCTAAACCCCACATGCCTCCTTGACTTCCTAGTCAGACAAAAGTTGATTTCTCATTTTTAGGTTATGACTGTCATCTCTGATGTCCAAAAAGACTACAGTCTGGCAGGTTTACTTAACTTTCCAAGCTTTTAATTAATCTTTAACATTAGCTACTTGAGTTGTTGCAAGTCTCTGGCTGACCTATTTGAATACTTTTCTATTTGGATACATGTTTTTCCAGAAGCATGTTTCACTTTTAACATTACAAGACAAATGGCTTTTAAGATGAGGATTAATCAATGTCTTTAGAGTTGGATAACATTATGTTGCTGCAATTTAAACCCCACTAAATCCTGTAAAGAGCTGAACTAAGCTGCTAATATTAGCCTCTGTTAGCATCTAGGACTAGTTTCCACACAGTGGGAAATACTAACTAGTGGATGTAGCATTTGTGAAATTGGCCAATTTAATTATACCGATTTACAATTACTGCTGTTAATTACTTATGTAGGTTGTTAATTATGGGCTCCTTGATCTTGGAAGTAATGCTTGTCACTGTCCATGGTGAGCTTGTTAGCTAGACATTTAACAATTGCAGGTTCTATTGGAGCAGATACACACATCACCTAATACAGTCTATGCTTTTATATGAGTATTTCTCTTACTATGGTCCAGTTATTGATTCTTTATGTAGAGAAACTGAAAACTGAACAGACCAGTTTTGTGGTTGCAAAGCTATGACAGGACAGTCACTAACTGTGGGGTTTAACTAACAGTCATTAACATGTGACGTATCATCTTCGGTAAACAGAAACACATACAAAATGTACAGTGGCAAACTATGAGATACACAGAGTGACGTGAAGTCCATCCACTTGATGGCCTACTTTAGAATGAATTAGAGGGGCTCTACTGCACGAGGTTTATGTGGGATTTATCATGTCTTACGTTGGCTTTCTTTGTAAATGAGGGACGATCTGCGAACTAGTGATGGCTCATTGTTGTGCCTCGGTGGTGGGGGAGGGGGGACCTGTGGTGGACGAACACCGGCCGTGGTTGTTAGTAGTGGTCACACAGTATTTGGTTTGAAATACTGTTTAGGCACTTTAAAAGAGAAAGAGGCCTGCAAAAGCTGAGTGGTTTATGCGTCTTTACAATGTCATTGTTTGAGGTAGCAGACTCATCATTAGGCACAGGGAGTGAGATGTTTTCTGCCTTCTCCCTTCTTCATCATTAAAAAGTTAGATGCTATAGTGACTAAGTCAATTGGCCATACTAAGTTAAGGGTGAAAATTAACTTTCACGGTACTTTCTGTGTACATCCATCAGAAGGTATCCTAGTAAAATGCAGTTACGTTTACTATTAAGTCAGAGCATTCATGTAGTATATGTGAAAATCACTGTCAGTGCCTGTCATATGGCATAGAAAGGTGGTTATTAAAGTTATTATGAAACGATTATATCATTATCCATGCAGCAATTATCACCTAAACACAGTTTATGTGCTTCAAACGCCATGAGAGCAACACACTGATCTCAAACAGATATGCACACACAAATGACAAAGAAACAAGTGGACACATACGCATACACACGACCACACAAAGACATGCAGCCACACACGTAGGCACTTTAATATGGAAGTGTACAGACACACACACACACACTCTCCCACACACCCTTCTCATCTCCATAATTACTGTATAGTCAGCATGTCTGTGTCTGGGGGGGTGACTCTCAAAGTGAGATGTTGACAACAGCGGAGCTGAACTCAAGCTGGGTCCTGTCAAAGGCCTGACATTGATAGCATTATCTGTGTAATTATTCACAGTTAAGTGAACTGCCTACTTACTTTTAACATAATGGATTCGGATGAGTAAGCCACATCTATGATGCCCCGCTCATTCCATAACTTATATGACGTCATTAACCCAGAGGAAATATGCTTTCTAGTTTGTCTAATTAGTTTCAATACAGTCTATATGTTGTTTGTCGTTGGCCTTTTATTTCTTTTACATTTCTGCATAATCTCAAAGCACACCTGAGCTCCCTCTGAGGCACATTAGCATGCTGCAGTGCAACTGTTAAGAACAGACTTCTAATATATGGCTAATGCCTTTGCAAGCAGCCTGCCATTTTTCTTCCCTTCCATAAAATACATGCTTGGCATTAATGAACGGGGAGTCAGCCAGGGCTTCTGAAAATCTTGATTAAGGCGCTGAGCAAATGAGGAATGAAGGGGAAAGCAGTGGGTCTGGCTCTTGCGATGTGGCACAGTGTTTGCATGTGCGCAAGTGTATGTACAGTAAATGTGTGCCTACATGGCATGGGCAATGTGATGTCAAGCTGGCCTCTATTGCTCTACTGGTGGTGTAAATGAGATGTTAACCAGCATGCCGCCAATGCCAGGGAACAGTACACATATCAAGGCTGACTCATTGTGGCTTCATGCACTAGAGCTTCACAGGTGAAGGTAGTGCAAGCATGTGTGCATGTGTTTAAATCTTTATAAAACTGGCCCTCTGAAGGTCAGTGCAGAGCAAGCAGGGACTCTTTCGTATGCTGCTAATGGTGTATTAATGATTCAAAGATGCTTTTGCCTCTCATGTGCACAGGTGCACATCCAAGCACCCCACTGACACACAGAAACACACTTAACCACCTACGCAGACACAGAGGAAAAAGTCATATACAGTAAATAAAAAATAGTACATTAACAGACATTTAAATCTGTGTGACATGCAAAGACAAAGCACTTGTGCATGTTGTTTCTTTCTGCTGTGCATTATTGTACGGTGAGGAAACGTTTCACAGCTCCTAAATTGCAGAATTTGAATTTCATTAACAAGCTCTAGTGGATTATCCCTCAGCTAACAGCTAATTTTGACAGGTAATTAATATGGCACCAACCATAAGTGAGAATTAATTAAGTTCTGGCCAATTACACCAGGTATAAAAGGGACTTACGTTTAGAAAGCTGAAACAGGATGTGCCTCTAAAGTTGTGTTTATGAGGGAGTCATTGTTTCATTCTCCACGGATGTGATAAGTACAAGAGTGAATTAATGAAATAGCAACAAAAAATATATAAAGGGTTCACATTACATTCAAGTTCTCCTGTTAGAGGAAACAATGTTTCTAAGGCAGCAATTTGGCTTAAAAAGACAAATAATGAATAGAACTGCTTTCATAATGACCTCATATTTGTAAATGACTGGTAGCTTCACTCAGAATTTTTATGACTTTAATAGACTAAAAGCTGCATTTAGGAGGAAATGCTACGTTACTATAGTGCTCAGTCAGTGCTGACCATTTTCTGCGATACGTAAAGTATTACTGCAATTCTGAGCTGCGCAGAAGTCAGTGTTTACTTTCCAGTGTCAGTTCTTTAAATTTAAACGAGTGGGGTTTTAGGATAGTGACAAAGTGTGAAGGGGAGTGGAGGTGCATGGGTACAGCGGGTTCCCATCCCACTTTTGGACAATGGTCTTACCTTGAATGAGGACATGGCTGGGTCCCTGCTATACCTGTCTATGGTGTGGAACTTGGGCGAGTGGTTGAGCTCATGGTACAGCTCAGAATGTCTTTTGCGAGTGTGCATCACTTTCTGGAAGGGAAGAAAGGAAGGGACAGCAAAAATGAACCAAATAGAAACAAAGAAAAGTAAAAGGAAAGGGGGGCCAGTACAGGAGCAGGCAGCGGAGTGGGAATAGGTAAAAAAGCTGACAGACTGCAGTGATGCCAGCTATGAAAAGAGTTTTGAGGGGCGTGGATAGACTGATTGCTGGCTCATGCTTATGCATCATCCAGTATGTCAGTCTTTACAAATGTGGCAACCATGGGTGCTGTAGAGAAGTCCTTTTCAGTGAAATTTAGGAGAAAATGACCAAGAAAAATGCCATTGTTAAACTGGTGCCTGCTAGCTAGGCGTCCTGTTAACTCAGGATTTTGTCTAACTCATTGAATGCTTATCAGATGGGCTGAAATTGAACTCCTGCCCTAGTGAAAGGGAACTGGACAAAAACTGCCTTCTCTGTGTTCTGAATATGTCTGTCTAGGATTCAAATAAATCCAGATCTTTAATTCTCTGACAGCAAACTGCATTTGTCAGTGCCACCGCTGTTGTCTTTCTGTGCTAATGGGCAGTGCTGGAGCTGCTCGGCAGTAGCTAATCGTCAGAGCAGCTTGCGAGGTTGAAAGTGACACAGGGGCAAGATGCCAGCACTCACACCCGCACACTTACCGGCCAGGACTGGCGCTTAGCACTGGCTCCAATTACTTCAGAGTGGGAACTCACATCTCTGCTCAGCAATAAAGGTCCTACTACCTCCTTGCTGTGACTTTTTGCTACTCTGTATTTTGCTTTCTTTTTTAATCTTTGTCATATCCTTTTCTGGGTCATACAGTTTTATGTTTTCAAAAGTAACACATTTGACCTGACTAAACTACGACATCTAAGTGTTATGACCTCCGAGTAGTAAAGGGGCACTCCAATTGTGCATGGGGAGTTGTTTAGGGTTATCTTATCTTGGGTTAGAAATAAAGAAATAACTGAAAGCTTGTTGGCATTAGGTTGTGGGAAGCTAAGAAAAGATGCCATTGACTTGTATTGTATGATTTGGTATTTTTGGACATATTAGGATCTAAAAGTCAAGATGTCTTAATCTCTGCTTCACAGATTTTGCCAATTCTTTTTTAAATTCATTTTTTGCAAGTCACATTTTATGTGCAATACATAATCACTGGAGTACCCCTTTATGCACTCAGAGTAAAACATTATTTCCCTAAAGGACTATATTCTAAATTAATTTTAAAACTGCTCAACTGCTTCATTTGAAAACCGCTTATAACATTTCAAGTTAAGTGACTGTCTAAACAGGTCAGAAAAATCAATTCAAAAACGGCTAACAATGGGTCTACCTTTCATTAATACATAGAAGTGTGCATTCCCTTATTTTAACGGTTCTTTTGTGTCAACCTCTTTCTCAAAGGTCAACAGTCAATTGAGAGCCAATCTCCTTATTCATGCAACGGCCACTAACGACTCTCGAGTAAATTTGCCAGGTAAGTTAAATGATCAGCAACAGCGACTGTTAGTAGCGTGTCACCACACATTCCTTCCATGTAAATTGTACTACAGAGTGAATGTCCAGTCTTTCCAGTCAGAAAGAAAACTGAATTGTCACAAAAAGACCAGCAATGAAGTGCTGTATTTTAATGCAAAGGAATTCTTGATAGAGACTGGAGATTCACAGTCATTCTAACACAAACATACTCACACACTACCAACCCATGGCGTTCCAACAGATATAACCAGCCGATTAACTACGGGCACATATGTATCAACCCAGAACTGAATTGCTGGTATTCATTCAGACACAAAAAGCAGTCTACTTTGCTGTTTCTTCAACCAGGACTCCCACAGTGACACAGCAACATCATTTGGTTGAACTGCACGTGTCTTTTTGACGTTTTTGTTGGCAGAATGCTATTAATTGTCACGTCAATTAATTCAGTAAGTCAAACAATAGGTAAGTCCCTATGTCCTTAAGGTTTAATACAATTGTTGGAGAAACAGCATTCTAGATAGGTCTGAAACAGTTCATAGTTCTAAATGCAAGGGAGACACAGGTGCGAAAGGAGGGGTTTAGCAATGCTTTTTGATCCTGAATGCGTTACTCAAATCCTGGCAGAAGCACAAGAAAGCAGAAACAAGCTGATGACAGGGGATGAGGTCTGAGATCTTACCTCGAAGTCCAGCTCAGAGTACCGTACTCTTTTCCTCTGGAAGAGGATGGGGGCAGGGGGAGAGAAGAAAGCATCAATGACCAGCCCTTGACCACTATTGAACTTAAGGCCTCTCTAACTCAATCTCTCTGTGGATCTCTCAGAGTCATTGTTAAATAACAAGAGGAGGGCTAATAGGCACTGGCTGCCCAACACAATACAGACATTCTTACAAATGTCAAAGCAAAATGTAAATTGTTCAGTCTATTTCAATATAATGAGATTAGTGAAGTGGAATAACCCAGAATTAGAATGAAATAATAATTTCTCGCCTCACATATTCACAAATATAATCATTACAACCCCAGCATAAATCATCCTCTTCGCTATTTTTGGAGTATTTTTTGGAGACATTCCGAATAAAAGAGCAGCAACAAACACATGAGAAGCGGTTTTCATCCTCTAATCTTGTTTGGACCCCACTGCTCTCCTCTTAAGTGCCTCCATAGCTATAGTGAGTGGCACACAAGTCACCAATTTAACAGCTGCAGACATTTCCAACTCATCTGGCCCTGACATTGAATTGCATTACATTCCATCTCTGACTTCCTATCTGGCTGTCGCTGTCTGCCAGATTTGCATTTGGCAGAGAGAGGAGCTGCTCTCCACAGTTAGTTAAAAGCTGCATTCATTCTTTGGAAGGGCAGAGTCGCTGATCTGATGCTACAGCAGCAAGGTTTTAAAAAGTAAAGACATGCAAACAGAGAGTTAAGTTTCTCTCCGAGGTGTCCTATTCACTTTGTGAATTCATCTTTTAATACTTACAAAACACAATGCAGTTACCACTCTCCTATAGATTCCTCTATGCTTACCTTAAACAGAGAAATTCCATGTTTGGGTTTGCTTGATGTGGTGGACATGCAACATGCATACAGTGTATATGTGCAGTAGTATTGCATGTTTTGGTGGGACACACTTAAATCAGTCATTAACTCAGTCTTTTGCTCCTGTGATTTGCTGTTATGAAGTAATAACATTTACCATACCATTTCTTTCATTTTTTGTTGCGTGTATTCAAAGTAGTAAAATATACGATAACCCCACCTCAGTAGTTTTTTTAAAGGAGAAACTAATTAATACTTCCTTCACTGGTTTCTATAGTAAGATGATAGGATAATATGCACTGTGAACTTTTTTCATGCTCTGATGAGATCATTTAGAGTTAAAATTTACAAGCCTGTAACTGAAAATCAACAGTGAAATGAGCTCTGTGAGTACATTTGCGCGAGCCCTCCATTATGCGTCCACATGTTTGAATTGGGGAGTATAACACTGCTGTGATTTAATCTTGAGAGGCACGCTCTGATATCCATCTTCAAATCAAGCACATTCAAACAGGGTGAAATTATAGCAGTAAATTATATCCCGCAGGTTTTTCTGCAGATTTTTTTTCATGAGTGCGCTCGGAGTTCCTCTGACAGTGATTTTTTATGAGTTTTAATGACTTGTCCTTAACGTCCTCAGCTCTAAATGAAGCATCGACACTTTTCAGTGAAAGTGTCATTTCCATCACTTTAATCAACCTTGTGTGAGTCAGCAAGACACCACTGGGGGAAGATCCAAAGTGCCTGTGTGTGTTTATGTTTCCATGTTATCGTGCATTTTATTTTTGCACAAGTGTGTGTCAAATTAAGGTGGGCAGAGAGACGTTCACCAGGGGTATTTCCTGTGACATTGTTTGTCTCAGTCCATCTGCTGTGCCATCTTGTATTGTTAGGAGGGGGGTATCATGCTCACTTTTTACACTCACACATACACACACAGTAAAGAAAAAAGCTGTCATTACGAGAATAACTCATTTCAATGCTCATTGTCTCAGTCAGCAGCAATAAATACTACTCAACTGCAAATAATACCACACAACTCTGCTATTATCACAGCGTGTTGAACATATTGCTACTCTATATGACAGACAAAATGCATTGCAAAAGTTATTTTGTCTAGAAATTTACATCTTATTTTCTCAAGATAAAAAAAAAGGCTTTCTTTGCTTTTTTTTTCAAAAGTTACATGAAATTCTGTTATTGGCATTTTTATAGTTTGGCAAGTGCCACGATGTTATATTTAGTAACATTTAGTCAATCTTTTCTACTAATTACCTGCTCTCTTTCTTTTCTCTTTATCAATCCAACTTCTATTAAATAGCCACACCACCATAACACCCATAACTTAAAAGCATGAGCACAGGTGTAAAGTGGACACAGTGAAGACTCTCCCCCACCACTAGGAACCCTTCTTTCTCTCATTCCTTGACCTTCTCACCCACCTCCAGGGATCCTGCTGAGATGCTGGTGTTGGCATTGGTGCTGCCCAGGTTGCGCGGCAGGGTCCTTGTTCTCTCCACTGTAGTTCCACCTGTCAGAATCTGTCTGACCGATGGCCTCTGGCCTGGCTTTAGCTGGAGCGAATGCCCATGGGTGTGAATGTGTCCTCCGTGGGGGTGTACGAGACCGCCCTGAGGCATCATGTGGCCATGCACATGTGGTATTGTTTTGATCGTCCCATAAGAACGGTTGAGGTTCATGGTGATATTCATGTCGCCCACACTGGACGGCACAAAATCTGCTGGGTAGGCCTCGCTCTCAGCTGGGTGGAGGCTCAATGGTGAGGGAGGTGGAGGAAAGGGAGGATCCTCTACAGTGATGTTGAGAGGTTTGTCCTCAGCCCCCAGGCCCAGTCCTCCTCCTTGGGAGGAGGGATCTGAGGGTTTGAGACTGACTGTCCTACGAGGTAAGACCATGTAGTCTCCCTCTCCTCCTCCGCCACTTCCTCCTCCACTTCCTCCACTTCCAGCACTTCCATCCTGGGAATTGTTGGAGGAAGCAGGCGGTCGTGCCCAGCCCAGGCCGCTCTCGGTGCACAAGTAGATGGGAGCACCGCTGCGCTGCTGCCCCTGTTGTCTTTGCTGATCCACATTCATTTCCTTCTTTAGGGGTGTCTCACTAAGCTCATTTAGACCTCCAAGAGGTGGAACCTTAGGGGAAAAAAAGAAGATAAATGTGGAGGACAATATAGTAGCAACGTTTTTTGGAAGGGCAGAAAATTTATCAGAGCACTAGAATGATTATTCAAATTGTCAGTCAGAGGAAATTTCAATAACATACTTGTACAATAAGATTTGGAGGGGGGATGTTTCCGGGAAGGGAGCTGAAGTTGACTCCAACTCCTCCCTCCTGATGGGATGCGAGCTTCGGATCATCTTCATCATCCAGGGAAATGCGGGAAAGTGTCCCAGTGATGGTAGCTGGGTTACAGGTGTTCACCTCTTTGAAAATAACTGGAAGGAGATGCAGGAGACACAAGAAGGCAAGGAGGCAGCAAGAGAGTGGGGGACAGGGATGGCATTGGGTTGCAGGAGTTAGGGTAGTTTATGAAAGGGGAGGATGAAAAGCAGGGGTGAAAGGTTTTTGGGTAGTTGAAAAAGAAGGGGAAAAGGAATGGATATTGATTGGAAAGGAATTGATTTAGTTTATGCCAAAACAAAGACAGTTGACAGAGAGGAAGGCAAAACAAAGACACAAGACATACAGTATATTAGACACTGATACTGAAGTTTGCTGGGACCTTTGATGTGGCAGTGAGACAGCCTGCACCTCTAAGAGAAAGTTTACCTTCTCATTTTGGGCTAAGAAGTAACTGAGAAGAGCTTTGTCTCCGACACTGTCACCTTAAGCATTGCTCCATGTTTCCATAATTTGACAGTGAGCCAGGATTTTATTAGAGCCTCAGTGCAAAGCAGTCTGTGTGCTTCAAATGAAATAGAGCCAAATTCCTTTGCTACTGAGTCCTGTCCCATATCTCACTCACAAGCTTATTACTCGATTTCCAGTGGGACTGTGTGTTCGTGTGCTTAACACACACACACACATATATACATATATATATGTATATATATATATATATATATATATATATATATACACATTATATTGCATGAGGTCTGTATTTATTTCATAATACAATAAATAACACAGGGCATTAAACAACTTACAGTGGCTTTTGGGTTAGATTTCATGCAGGTTGTTCCGTAAATAAACAAAACAAAAGATGCTGAACATTTCTAGAACAGCTACTCCAAAAATTATCTATGACATGCTGATGAGAGACAATGTTTAATCACAACTAACATCAATCTATCATCACAAATCAAACCATCTGGTAGTTCATGCTGGACATCATGCTCATTCTGTCACCATCAGATGATAGATATTCACTCTGTGGGCCCAAAATCCAATCCTAGACCAAAGCATGTAGCAAAAGCATTGTGACAAAATGTTGGGCTACACATTTGATCAAAGATTGATGCTGGATCCTGCTGTTTCTGAGTTTACCAGCATAAACACTGGCTGATTATAGAACCATCATTTTCTCTATTCCACCGTCCTGTTGGTGCAGAGTGATGTGAAAGGACTAAACAGCCTGTGGGAAGTTTGACCATTCTGATCCCTTCACATCTGCATCCAACAGTGGAGGCCCAGACAATGACCTATAGACAAGTCGGGTTGCTGCTTCATGTGCTGTGCTCTCAAGTGCCATTACTAGACAGCTGTCTGACCTCAAAGGTCTGGATTTAAAAAAAATGCTGTGTGGTGTAACACAGCAGAAATAAATTAAATCATAACACTTAAGAAGTTTTTGCGTTATAGTAATTTGATAACGGACTGTGTTTGGGACATAATGATTTATGGGGGTTTATACAGTCAAACTTCTCAGGGAACCATGGCCAGATTGAATCTGTATGCATACAAAACTGACATGTCATTACCATTATCTCCCCAGACACACAGAATCAAACAAGTGCTCTAAAGCTAAAATTACTAGTTGATAAATCGATTACTCAGTTAACATAAAATGAATCTGCAACCATTTGGATTAAGTGCCTGTGAAGATTCACAATCATCCAGGTCATGGTTATCCAATAAAAAGTTATTCAAAGGCTGTTCAGTGGCAACTGGACTTGTTTAAGTTCCTTGAAGACGCTTCACCCTTCACCCAAGGAACTTAAACAAGTCCAGTTGTCACTGAACAACCTTTTTTGGGACATTCGGATTAAGAGTTTACGTCACTCTTGCTGTTATTTTCTAACAGTAAACTGTAGATGTCTGAAACAATAAATGGCCCTTTTCAAGTCTAGTAATCCACATAATGGAAGATTAAGAAACCATCATAGCTAACACTGTTCTGCAGTTGTGCAAATTTCTAACAAATCTGTGATTCATTTTTCTAAATTTATGTAGACTTGGCTCTGGGGGGTCCTGGGTGGTTGCCAGTTGCCAGCCTTGCACAAAGCAGTGGCTTTTAAGTTCTGTTGTTCTCACAGTTGAAGTTTCTTAAAGCAGCTGGTAACAGCACAGAACAGAAATGACACCTAACCATCTGTTGAATTACCTTTTCAGATTATAACAAGGGCGTGAAATACAGACTCCCAACTTCCAAAAAGCAAAATCAATCATTTAGGGAATGAGGGGTGAGTTGGAACATTACATGTTTTTTGTCACTTCAGTCTTAAAAAATATATTTTCACATTCATTGCTTGAAGAAGCATCTACAATGGATGATACCTTTTCTACTCCGTAACGTGAGCTGCCTCGATGCACCACAGCTTGTAGTGAGTGACGGCAGCACACAGAATGGACTGTGAAGCAATCTGACTGACTTTATCTGCTGTCAGCAATTCCTGTAGCATGACTGAGCTGCACATGTGCAGGGTATTTTTTTTAATTTATGATGGCTCATGGTCTGCTTTCATGTTTTATTTTTTTTACTAATTCTCAACGACCAACTGGAGTGCACCTCGTGACAGCACACTGACTTCAGCAGCCTCTCTACCATACGGTGATTTCCCTTTTTATTATTATTATTAATTCTAAAACAAAATAGTGTTAGTTTAAATTAATGGGCCATGGTTCTGAAAGAAAGGATATATCACCTGTCCAACGAAAGGATACATCACCTGTCCAAAAGCTAGTGTAATCTGATTATAACAATTATTTAAAGGTGGTGCTACCACAGTAATGGCTGCTTGTTTGCAACTACAACCCGGATTCGTCTACAGGAATTACTGAAGTTTGGGGAAGGACCAGGCAGTGTTAAGTAGGTCAGTTGGGTGCAAAACTTACATGGGTGTCCTCTTTCTGTAAAGGTGGAGGGGGGGAAAGTAACTCTGTGTTAATATTTCAAAGCACAAGACAAACTAGATTGTGGTACAAATTTTAACACAGCACATACAAGACCATGGGTCACGATCGAGTGAAACTGGTCTGAACACAGTGAAGAGTGTTATTATCATGCACAATTAAGCACAGTCTCATCTAAACATGTGCCCAATGAACGCTTATTGGGCAGAATCAGTGTGATTGATAAGGCTTAACAACTTATGCAAAACCGTGCGGAGGTGTAGCTCGTAATTTCATCATGTCATTTCATCAATATGCACAGTGGCAAGCTATGCATAGGGAGACAGAGAGAGAGAGAGAGAAAGAGAAAATAAGTTGAAGAATGAGCTCACCTGTTTGGCATGCCAAATCCACATCCTTCTCAAAATCCGTCTGAGAAAGAGAGGTTGGGTAGGAAGAAAGCAAAAGCAATGAGTGTGGGCAAATAAATTCACGTTAGTAACAGAATGTATCTGATGAGTGATTGGATCGTGAATGGTTATGCTGTTTCCAGAGGCTCTTATTTGACTCTATCAATAAGGATAGGATGTGCTTACATGGTGACACTTTACAACTCAGTCTAATACTAATCCTCTCAAAGACCAAGAACAACAGCAGTGTTACCTTAAGTCATACCAGAACTGTTCAGTTTTCTTTTCTTTAAAGTGATTTTTTTCCAAAACCAACAGAGAAAAAAACTAAACAAAACAGAGAAAATTCAGTGTGATGGTGCACGCTGCTGTTACTTCCTTCATCATGTGTATCAGTTCACAGCAACAGATCCATACACAGGCTTTGAGAGAAACGAGCAGAACGCTGTTGAGTTTTGCTAGGTATGAAAAGCTACTGTATGCTTCATCAGTCACCTCGCTATCAAGTGAATTGAAACAGGGACAGAAATGTACACAGCAGCAAAACTATTATCTGCAGTGTCAGTTGGAGCAAAACTTTGCCGTCTTTTAGCAGTCTTTTCTTAGACTGGGAAAAAAAAGACACAAAATGTGACAATACAGTGACTTACAGTTCATTCACACTGGTGATCAAAATACAACATCTGCTCCCAATATTCATATTTTATATAGATAAGGGAACAACCAAAACTGCTGTATATTTGCTCTGATCTTTAATTCCCTTGAGGAATGCAGACTGACACTGCTCCTAGGAGTAAAGAAATCTTTCCAAGCTCAAAAGTATTTTCTCCAAAATGGCCTCCACTCCAGTTTTCCTAAACTTCAGGGAAAGGAAGGCTCATTGCTATGCAGCTGTGGTCCTCCCTTGTCTCACCATAGAGTCTTGTCCTTTCCTCTGCGGGATTTACTTACAAAAGCCTTTGTTTGGATAATAAACTACAGATCTTAGACAGTTTGGGCACGCCACAGAGGCAAAGAGAAGAGGAACGAGGAAAATGAAAAACTGAGAAAGAGAAGGAGAGAATGTGTAAAGGTCTCCGAGGAGTGGAAAAGCTCTTAGTACGCAAATCACCCGCAGCACCATAAATGGGTCTCTAAATGAACGAATGAAGATATGAATGAAACTACACTCTTCCTCTCAGCCTTTCTTGCTCATCTAAAGTGAGAAAAGCAAATCATCTTTACTTTAACCATCACGCGTCTCTTTGCAACTGCCCCACAGGTTAAGTAGTGTACAGTGAGTCATCATCATCAACTGCTAAAATACTATAAGGGAACAGTGTCCTATTGAATGAGCCTTATTAGTGAGAATACATTGTGTAGCATGCATCATTCTGGGTAAGGTTACTGCTAAAATGGATGCAAAAAGATATAATCATGCATATTATCACATAAAAAGAATACTGTGCTATACAGTAAATGCATTTCTGCTTTACTTACTACAGTGGTAGTTTCTATTTATACATTCAAGCTATTTAAAGGTGCAATATGTAATCAAAATATTCTTTTTGTTAAATCACTAGGTCACGTTGACCAACATTACACAAGATAATTGACACCCCTCTTATATCTGTACAGTAAACGTGAAGCTACAGCCGTTAGCTGGTTAAACTTACTTAGCAAGAAAACTGGAAAGAGTTTTACCGCCTCGCTTTCTCTGTTTGAAGCAAATACAACCAGGTTAGCAGCACATGTGAAGATTACTAACAGTGTAAAAACAACATTTCATGGCTTTTCGAGGGATATGTGCTTCTAGGCGAGGAGCAGTGACTTCCTGAAAGTATATTTTCAAACCAAGAAGTCTTCCACATAAACACCTCTAAAAGCCAAAATATGTAATTTTCACACTTAAGCTTTTTAGAGGTGCTGACTAGCTGTTTGCCCACTTCCAGGCAGCATGCTAAGCTACTCTAACCAGCTGCTGTCAGTAGCTTTTTTCACAAATACAAACATAAGATCAGACTCAATTTTCACATTTAATTGCTAGCAAAAAAAAAAGCAGATAAGTGTATTTCCCCAAATGCTTTGATATTTATTCATATTTGTTGTTGAAAATTGTTTTACACATCACACCTTTCTCTCTCTACACACTTGACTATTATAATAACTATCTTTTTTACAGGTGACATACTGGTTGGCTGCCGATGTGGTTGTGGACGTGGCTGTGGTTATGGGCGTGGTTGTGGGTATTGTTCAGGATGGGGTTATGCTCATGTGCATGGCTGAGGGCATGGGTGTGGTCTAGGCCAGTGTTGTGGTTGCTGTGGGGCTGACTGTGGGAACAGCGTTTCTGGCATGTTGATGAGAACAGCTGTGGGTGGCAAACCGGCAGGCACAAGGATGTGCCGTAACGCAGAGAGCCACATTGCTGCCCCCTGTGGCTCACATTTGGACACTTCTGATGGTATAAAAGAAATCAGTGAAGAAAACATGAAGTTGAAAAGTTAGAGGAGGTAACATCAGCAATGTTTGGGTGGAGAGCATTGAGATGAACAAATTTTTGATTGGACTTTAACAAGAAGGTGCAGCTACAGCTCTACACTTTATAAATGCCAAGGGTTTAACACTGTGACGAGATTTCCTGAGAGAATGGTGTTCACCGTAATTATGATGCTAATATAACTGGTGGCGGCCTCACTAAATGATCCATGACAATTAACGTTCCCAAGGGTATTCATACATTTTGTCTATGCATATGTGCTGCTTGCGAAAAGAGTTCTTCAAAGTCATCCACATTCAGACAAGAAAACTGAAACAAACAAAAAGGTTTATCAACTGTCTTGCTTAAGTGCAGTAGTTGGCATAGCAACCAGCTGAAAGCTGCAAGCTGTGAATAATAACAATACATTTAACCAAAAAATTAAATAAGCACCGTTAGACTGTAAATCCTCTTCTTGGTTATGAAAACAGCGACAGAGAATGTGTCATAATGTGTTCCCAGAGCAGAATGATGGCTCAAGAGTTTAATACTGATAACCTCAGAGGGGCGTTCAGAAACCCATAATCATTATCCCAAACAGGTCTGAGGGAGAAATAATGTGAGCAGGGATGTGAGAGTCGCTCATGCTCTAATGGTAGTAGTGTGACCGTACTGACATTGGCAAAGCAGTTCAAAGTCTATATGATTTATCACACTATTAGCTGTGTTTGGAACATAAAGTAGCCTTACAGGAGGTCTGTGCTCTTGAAATAAACATGACGTTTAATTTAAAGATAAATAAACTGCTGTTACTAATACATTTAGTAATACATTAAAGGTGAAACAGAAAAAAGTATTAAATAGTTGAAGTAAGCACAGTATTTTCCCAACGATTTACCTGTTATGGCGCTATGGGAAGTTAGTTTCAGGTTTGGACGCAAACTGCACATTTATGAAGAATGAAATCACACGTTTTTTTGAAAGAACATAATGCATACAAAAATGAAAATGCACAATTGTTAAATAATAATGAATTCTGTTAAGGACAAAATGGTTAGAGAAAAATCTGAGAGAGCCAGGCATGAGTGTTCGCACATTAATAATGACAATCATGCTTCTTTCTATTGAGTTTAAAGCTTTTAAGTAAACCTGAAGCTTGGTTAATGTTAGTGTTAGAGGATAATGCAACGTGGGATGAAATGGAATGTTATTCACCATGATCTGCACCTGTCCATTCTTGCAGGAGTCTGGTGAGTTTTCGCTGTCGTCTTTACATCCCCCCATCCGACAGCGCACCGCATCCTGCACCTGTAGGGAGGGGGGGTAAGGGATCGGGGGAGGAGGGTAGAGGAGAAAAGGAGGGAGAGTGGGAACGAATAATGAGGGGGATGAAGGGGCAAAGCAAAAAATAGCAGTTAGTGAAGGAACCTGTAGTAAGTCAGTCTGGCACATGTTGGAGCATGGGTAACTCATATCAACTCGACTCATCTTATATTTAATTCTTCACTTCATCACTGAAATGTTCAGTCAATGCTAAATTATGTGAAAATGGCAAAGTAAATGGGAACATTCTTTACAAAGTAGCTAAGCTTATGCTTTAACCACCTTAGCTTATGTAACAGTCAGTGGAGTACAACAGTACTTTCAAGTGGCCTATTTGAGCCTTGTGAGATCAGTGGTGCATGGTCCTAATTAAAACCACCAGCACAGTATATAGATGCTCTAACCCCTGGGCCTTTCCAGTGTCATAGCTTTTCTTCATCCTCCCACGTACAAACACAAAACCAGGACTGGTTCTAGTAACACAGCTCTACCTAAATAGATCCCTGTGCTTTTTTTTTCTCGCAGTAATCTCTTAGATGGTTTTTCCCCCCATTTGTCTGTGTATTATAGACATCCTGGTTACTTGCTGAGGAGCCACATCACTTCTCATTGTTGCTACTGTCAAATCACATACAAATCTAATGGGTGGAAACAAGAGTGCCCGTGTAAGAGTGAATAAAGGCATCGTTCCTCTTGTTTGGTGGTCTCATCTGTACGTGTATGAGTGTGTGTGTGTGTGTGTGTGTGTGTGGGTGTGTGTGTGGGGGTGCTGCTACAAATGGAGTGGATTGGTGTAGCATCCATGTCTGATTAATGCTGCATGGTCTATGTTATTGCCTCCATTGTTTCCTTCTGTCTGTCTCTTCCCTTTATGTCCACACTAATCCTCAGCTGCATTTGTTATCAGTTCTCCATGTGAGTGTGTACTGGCACCCAGCGCAGCTCATTCTGACTTCAAAGTGAAGAGCCCCTCCACGGGTCCATACCTTTCTATGTCCTCTTCCTCCACTAGCATTCTCTGCTTCTGCTCTGTATGCAGTTTTTCTTCCGCCTTCCATTCTTTTCACTCCTGGTTTATTTCAAACTAGCATATTTACAACAAATGCAGCACTCGTTATAATTTTGACTCACAGTGGGCACAGGGATATAAACAGATGATGCTGTTTATTGCTGTTGGAGCACACATATTGCAATGCCTCGCACAGTGTTTTACATGTTGTAATCACTTTTCTTTCCACATGGCAAGAGCTAAGAATTTCTCCAGCTGGCCTCTTTTTTTTTTTTCTTCAGTCAAGTTTTTGACATGAATTAAATTAAATAAAAGTCTGCATCAACAGGTCTCTCTTTCTCTCTCTCTCTCTCTCTCTCTCTATGCAGCAAAAGCTTCTCTCCTCAGTTAGCTGTGGAGAGCAGGGACTGCAGGAAGAACATCATCGGTTTCCTTGGGTGCATCCTCTTTTTGTCTCTGCCTCCGTCCTTTGTGTTTCCTCTTCACTTTCATTTACTGTAGCTTCAGGTCTGTTTACTACAGTCTGCATAAATACAATCATCAAAATAAAATGACTTATCCGTATAATATTCCACGGCACAGCCTGCGCCATTTTTGTGTTGTAAAAACAACATAAGCCTAACACATGTAACTGTGCATGTGAAACTGCAGGATGATGAGAGGCATGAATACATGTATGTGCATAATGAGTTCAAATTCATCATCCCTGGGGGCAGAGCAAAGCCTGTGGCAAATAGGCACTAAGGGGTATTAGTTAGAGACTTATCTTCTTATTCCATACAGCATCTTAGTAAGCTCCTTAAAGAAGCCTTGGATCAGACGGACAATGCTGCACTATCATACTGCCTTATGATGAAGAAGCGGCGTAACATAGGCCATAAATACTGTGCTAATCCTTCTTGTGGCTGATCCGCTTGTGTTCTGCTGTGACTTCGAAGTGACCTGAAATCAAATGTGACATTTGCTAACATGAATCCCACCTGTCGAAAGGAGTGAGGGTCCCCGAGGTCAACGCGCACTGAAGAATTACTAATGTACGAACTCAACATGTGTGGGATTCACACAGCTGGTTAGCAGGGATGGGGGTGGGGGTGGGGTCGGGACTCACCTCTCTGCGCATGGCACAGTGGACGGTAATGATGACAAAACCCTGGACGGAGTCAAAGACGGCAAAGAGGACCTGAAGGAGACACATAGTATCTGTTGTAAACTATTAAACAATGTTGAACTACATGCAGATGACTCCCCATCATAGTGACACTGCATCCACCTATGTCATATGTTACACAGGATATGTATGTCTGTATATAGCAACATTAAGTCTGATGCTAGCATTAGCTTAAGCTGCATATCGTAACTTTAATGTCAAGTGGTTTGATCAGAAGAAAAGCACTGTGTTATAATTTTGTGTATCACAGTAACACTGTAGTGAGATGACTCAGTAATCGTTAGAGAAACACTGACACAGCAAAGATATGAGTCAACTGAATCATGTTTCTTCATTCATGCTTTCATTCATAGACTACTATCAATTATTTTATTATTAGTTTCTGTATTTAAACATGAATTATTTAGATTGAATAATATTGTCCTTATCACCAAACATTATAAGTCACAATGCTATTTGAACATTACATAACATTTTTGCCATTTTAAAGCAGCTTTCTCGTGATGGTGGGTCACAGGTGTGTGTGTGTGTGTGTGTGTTTGTTACACTACATGAGCATCCTTTAGTGTGGTGAGACACATCACCTGGAAGAGTGTGGAGCGCCGGTCAGTTATGGCCAGAACTGCTGACATCCAGGTTAATGCTAACAGAGGAAGAACCACACAGGAGCTCCACAGAGAGGCCCTGTCAGAGAACAAAGAAACAGAGAGCGAGGGGCAGAGGAGGGGCAAGAAGGAGAAGGAACAAGGGGTTCAGTCTCAAACCAGACAAGCCAACAAAAGTAGACATGACTCCACTCTCTCTCTTCCTCCCTCCCTCACAGGCGTGCATACACACACACACAAATCAATCAGAGATTCAGTGGTGGGCAATTTGAAGCTGATTGGCACACAGAGGTTTGTAGTAGACTTAATATTCTAACTGAGAAGTGGAAGATGATGTGTAATCATGTAGATAGTTATGAGACAGACAATTGCTCACAATTACATGGTTGATGCACACTAAGTGTCATGCTGGCGGACTGTGAGATGATAGGCAAAGGCCCAGCAGGGAGGGAGAAGACAGGCCAGTGACAAGTACTGACGCAGGCGCTTCTGTGGTGTAAGTAAGTGTGAGTATGTGTGTGTGTGTGTGTGTGTGCATATGTGTCTATACCTCACCCCAATTTAAAATGTTCATGCAGTTTGAGCACTTATTCATGGTTTTATAACCATCAGGCCAACAGATGGACAGGTTTGTCTAGCTACACTGAGAAATACAGTATGCACGTCCTTGTTGAGGTCCATGGCCAAAGGCAGTGAATAAAAATACAATGTCCTCCTATTATCCTCTTATGTGTAAAGTTTCCAGTTGTTGTGAGCTGCGGTTTTAACCATAAGAAACGAGTAAAGCAACAGCAGCAGCCTACATTCTATGGGAAAATCTACACCTTAACATTGTAAGTGCACCTCATCACACATAGTAAGTGTTTTTTAATGAGCAGTGATATTTCAAAGTGCTACAAAGTCAGAGGGGGAAAAAAAAGATGTGAGAAAGACTGTGTGTGTCATAATTCTCAAATGCTGGTTATTACTTCCTGAAAAAAGTAATTCCCAAGTAACACTGCATCAGGACAATTAGAGCAGGCAAATAGACCAGGCTTACTCTATAACACTTGCTACAGAGGATGAAGACGTGTGTTTGTAGCTATTACCACATTTAAGTTACATTCAAAGCAGACTGTCTGAATATGGATTTGCACTGAGGATTTCTGTAAGTAGATTGTTCGAAGGATCTTTTAAACAGATACACTGCAAGCAGCAAGAAGAAGACATAGAGAAGTGGAGTGTTGTGAACATAATGTCTAATAACAGACTGTCTGTATATAGCATATAGCAAAGGAGCATCTGAGATCAATGCTGCAAAGCTGCATGAAAATGTGAACCAGTGTTTTTCCAGTAAGAAAAACAAAACAAACAACGAAAAAACTCACACAAACTTGTGCAAATAGGCAATCTCATCCCATTACCCTCCAATCATAGAATCCAATCATGCAACAACACAATTAAGGCCAGAGTCCCTGTTTTAAACAGAGTGCTTACCCAAAACAAACACTAAGCCATAATGAAAGATTTGCACATAGTTAAATAATGACAACATTGTTTGCAACAGTAAAACAGGACAAAGGCCTTTAATTCAGAGGCTGGCTGCATGAAACCATGACAACAAACCTCTTACTAACAGAGAAAAACGGTGGTACTTTCTAAAATGTCAGCAGCCGTGATTGCGAGCCTTTAAGTTCTGTAAGTATCGTACAGCACATGTACAAGAAGGGTTTATGACATCATGCGAGTACCTAAACCCACCTCACTCTAAGCGATCTGCTTTTAACGTTATACAATTTTTACTTACTTAACTTACTTACTAACCCGAGTCCGTCTGAGTTTGATCGAAACAAATGACATGAAGTTGAAAACACAAAACTAATGACTCGATGAAGCATATAATTACAACTATTATGCAACTAACTGTCAATTAATTGGATATATACTGATTATATATTGTGTGGCAGCTCAAAGTCATGATACTGACATGTTTTGTTTCCTCTTGTTCACTTACTGTACATAATATTCCTTTATTTTTCTTCAAATGTCACATATAATGAGCAGGTAGTTAACAACTGTAATTTACAGTTATATACATCTTTAAGAAATTATGCAAGATTCCAGGAAATAGCAGTGAAATAGAAGAACCATTAATTATAGCAGTGCCTAGGGCTCATGTATTATATATATATATATATATATAGATAGATATAGATATATATATCTATATAGATATATCTATATCTATATAGATATAGATATAGATATAGATATATATATCTATATCTATATCTATATATATATACTCTTTATATGACATAATTGGGAGGTTATATACAGTATTTTAAATTCTCCGTCAACTTTTTCTAATTCCATTATTTACCTAGATTTGACATCTGATGTGTTATTGGGACCATTAGTTTGAGATGGTTCATTTAATATAATGAGAATGTCAATAAAACAATTACTGTAATGTGTCCAACACCAACGCAATTTCCATAATTGACAACCTTGGCGACATTGTGTTGATCTGATGTGTTAAGCCTCTGCAATACTGTGCTATAAACAAGTTCAAACAAACCCAAAATATGATTCGTAAATAGTGTTTGACACAGGTCAGGTTTGTTCTGTACGACCTGAGGAAAATCCGCTTAGGATCAAAACATACTCTCATTAAACAGTGGCGGCTTGCAGTGCAGGTGTTTTGCCTTTTTTCTTTTTTTTTTTCTTTTTACACAAGTCTGAATGTCATCCTGCATCATTACCAACAACAAGAGATTAAAAGCATGGAGGAGAGAGAGAGAGAGGAAAATGGAGAGCAGGAGAGACAGAAAGAGAAATGGAGAGAGACTGAGAGAAAGATGAAGATGGACTAACATGGCGCTGCTGGCAGTTGAGCTGGACAGAGCGGTGCTCGAGATCACGCCACACTTGGAGCATTTCAGGAGCAGTCGGCTACGCGCCTCCGCTGGGACACTTTAGGATATGCGCACACACACACACACACACACATACACACACACATACAATCATGTGGGGAGGAGAGAGGGGAGCGGGGAGGGGAAATGTGTGGAAACACAAGTTCCAGTTATGACAACAGGTGAAAATGCAGGTGTCATAATTGCAAAATAACCAAAAGTAAAAAAAAAAAAAAAAAGAGTAAAAGTGGGCACAACAAAGAGAGGGATGGGAAAAGAAAAAAGGGGCAAAGGGGAAGGAGAAAAGAAAGAAAGGCAAATTAAAACCAGATTTAAAAAAGTAGCAGCAATGAAAAAACAGTCAGAGTACAAAGATTGATTCAGAACAAGTTGAGAGAACGTGAGAGACGAACATTGCGAACGAATGTTAAGTCGTGTGGATAAACATATTACAGCGACACAGACAGGAAATACACCCAGGATCTTATTCCACTGTCTATGCAGGTGAGTGTGTGTGTGTGATTTATTGATCTCTAGATGTGACAGTGCTGAATGGTGCATTATCAGTGCGAGGGAAGAAAAAGGCTCCTTTGGTTGTTTACTTACAGTTGGCTATTCAGATGGAAAGAAACAGCGTGTGTGTGTGTGTGCTTGTATGTATCTGAGAATGATGGGGCCATGCACAGGCTATGCTACATTAGCACCCCATCACAGCTCATTGCCTTAGTGCCAGCCACATCCCCGTGGCTTCATAAGGAAATACATTATGCTAATGACAGCCTGTCCTGTTAGCAACGCAGTCACTCTGTGTGTGTCTGTGTGTGTGTGTGTGTGTGTGTGTTTTCTTCTATGCACGCACTTCTGAGAATCTGTGAGGGAATGTACTTAACAGAGATTTTTCCTGTAACAAAGCAGGGTACACCTGTTTGTGTGTGTGTGTTTGTACACATCAGCCGATTTAATCGCAGTTGCATCACCAGGTAACAAAAGCTAATCAACCCCCCGGAGAGCCAATCTGTCCTGTTAACCCTTTGCAGCTACGCATACACACACGATCAATTTGTGCGAGAGACGCATTAGAAGGAACGTAATGACAGAGGGGGACGTGTGAAAAAGAAAGAGAGAGACAGAGAGAGACAGAGAGAGAGAGACAATTGAATCAATCAGGTATGGAAATGAAAACTTGGATTTGGCTGCGTGAGCTGAGGAAATCTTCACTCGCAGGATTAGCAAACATGGTGAACAACTGCCAACTGATTTAACAGAAGTAACGTAATGGAGGAAAAGTGTTCAATAGGATTTCGACAGTGCATAAGGTTTCATCCACATAATCTTGGTGTTTACAGTATGTAATTAGGTTTCCATCTGTCATTGATTTTCATAACCACCATATCCGCCTGTGTCACATAAAACTGGGAGAACTAGATCGCGTATCGATGGTGAAACCTTGATGCGTTTCACAGAAAAACTGAAAATAACAAATGTCTTGTCATATCATTTTGCTAAATTGGATCTTTTTTATTTATTTATTTATTTTTGGATTGACTGGAGGCACAGGTGTTCATGTAGGTGTGTGTTCAGAGACCCTTGAAAACAGTTTGAGTTACTGTAGTTGCCACAAAAACATTGTCTCCCAGAGTTTGTGTCTGCCAGAGAAATCGAATGCAGCAAATTTGGAGTCAGTTCCCACAAAGAGTTGTGTGGACGGATGAGTGGGAAGCGTGTGTATCGTGGCAGTGTTTGTTACAGGCTTTTGTTTGTGTGAGGTGCAGAGAGTTTAGGAAGTTAACTTACCCAGCTCGCTGCTTTTTAGATTTGTCGGAGATGCCGTCCCGAGACATGAGCTTGTTAAACACCACAATTCCAATAAGCATATTCACCTGAGAGAGACAGAGGAGAGACTTTGATCAGGAGTGCTATAATAGATGGGTTGCCAACAGGGGATTCAATCTGTTTTTCTATATTTGTTTTTTAACGTTTCAATTGATTGAAGATTACTATTTAATTGTTCCACAGATTCACGACTGAAGGTGACAGCGCTTTTTGGCTGTCAGGGCCCAAGGGCTGACTAGTTTTTAGCTTGTCTCAATGATGCTTTACACTCAGTATACATGGATTTAATAATACAACGCTGTTGCTTACAGTTTTAGAAATACACAGTGTCAAAATGATGTCTGAAATATCTGTCTATTCCTACGCAGAATAGTGCACATACAGTGCCGGCGTGTTCCTCAAACTGCTGCTATAAGTTTACTAAAACATCACTGTCAGGACTTCCAGAAGCATTTTGTGTTTATATAGTTGGATCAAATCTAACCAGAATGTTTAGTAATTATGTTCACAATCTAAATATTAGGAGTCACAGTAGCGTAATGTTACAGAAATGAAGGCATAAATACATTCAGTGTCTTTCTTTTACAATTTTTGAAAATTGAAATATGTATCAGGAAATATGTTTTTTCTCCCTGTGAATTCAAATCTGACTTAATACTGACGTAAGAGAAAACTCAAGGCTTAAAAAACAGACTGTTGCTGTATTTGCTTCTGGACAGTAACAGTAACAGTATGTTTACATTCATTGTTTTATTGAACAATGCTTGAACAATTGCTTGACATCTAACTAGCATGCTCAATGGATTTTTATCAGTTTTTTACACAACTAACTATATTAATGAATGGACTATAATAATAGTTGTTATCATTTTGCCCCTTGTAAAAAAGACTGCCACTCACATCAGTTGTTATTTTGAACTGTGACCGTGGCAGTCCTGGGTCAGTGGTAGTAGCTGTATTACTTGGTGTTCACTCTGTGTGCTGTACATAATATAAAACCGTCAGCATGCAGAAATTACTATCACTGTAAGAAGTGATATTTCCATGTGGTGACTCCCTTAAAACATAGGAAATTCACTTCTCATCCTGGTTTTTCTTGCTAATGAGGAGCCCACAGTTAAGCCTGCCAAACATCTGGACATAGTGACCTAGTGATACAAATTCTGTTACACATGCACACAGATCTGAGCCAAGGCTTGCCACATGTACACTTCTTCTCTGAAATCCTTCCCATATGGGAGATTTTCTTCGCTGGCAACATGTTCCTTATAATCCTGATTTTCAGCATTCGCCCTTACTCTTTCTTCCATCCTCTACGGGTTTCTCTGTAGTGTCTCTAATTGTTTTTTCATATGTTTGGTATCTTTCAGATGTCAGTGTTGAAGTGCATTAGCAAAAACAACACTCACGCTCGGTCACATACATATGCTGGAAATGCAGTGCAATCTTATTTTCATTAGTGGCCTGAACTGCGGCACCAGCTTCTGGCTATGCAGAAACATTTTATAGAAATCATAAGGAAAACTAGCTGAGTGGTTAGTCTGACTTTGATATGGGCAGCTGAGTTTCTACTTCTGCAGCTTTAGCAGAAGCAGGATTTTTACTTGAAGCCTATTTCTTTGCTACATCTCCGTTAAGGCACACCTGGCAGCTTTTAAAGTTCACTAAAAACTCTCTCCCTCTGATCTCCTTCCCTCTTGTGTGTACGTCTGTGCGGCTGCAGACAACTACCTACAATGTACCAGACTGCGCGAGCGCTATTGTCATGCGAGTCATGTCTGGCCCCAGCTCTGTGAGCCAGCGTCATCCTGCTCTGCTATTTGCCCAAGGCCAGGTTCATTAATTATAGAAGAGTCCTGTGGGAAGGTCTGTGTTTCTCTGCCCGACGTCCCACTCTCATTACAGCTGTTTGTTAGAGTGGGGCCCCAGCAACAACACCAGGGGGCCTGGGACCAGCATACAGCAGCTGGGGTTTGCAGCGTACGTTGACATTGTTGAGGCAGAAATGGAGAAAAGATAAAAACATACGAAGAAACATCGAAAAATGACTTACAAAGATAACTGTTGGAAACTATTAACCTTTTACACAAAGAGGCAAGAAATATCTAAACTTGATCTTCATTATCACATAATATTGACTTTTCATATTTTCACCTTTCATTGTCGGTTTCTACACAGCATTTTCTTATATTATCATAAACAAGAATATGAAGCACTAGAAAATCTACTTGCATCAACCTGCTGCTCTCTTGACAGGACAATACTTTCAAAACACTCCCATCACTCTGTTCCTGCCCAACTGTCTGAGCTGACTATACAGCACTACACAGTAAGTGCTTAAGCAACAGGAAAATCTTAACACACGAGTAGTCACACACATACACACACACGACTGCTATAGCGGGAGCAATTACCAAAACAAATGTTTAGTACCCCATCCAGACGTATTAAGCTTTGTGGCGTAAAAATACACCCAGGATTTCATTGAGGAGAAATTAGCTAATCCTAGAAACAGCCACATAGGGAAGCCCACAACAACGGATGATTAAAACACCACTGCGATGCAATCAATGCACTCAATTTTTGCTGTAGATTGAAACAGAGCTATTGTCAGTTTTATAGCAAGTGGCAAAAAACAAACAAAAGCTGCGCTGTTATGATTGTGCCACAAATCACATATTTATGTCTGAAAAGACGTTTGTATAAAAACAGATTCAGTGTTTAATACGTTTAATACAGTGACTCATACTTTGAAAGTACACATAAAAGTGAGAGATCTGGCTGCTGGGCTCGAATCCATGTGTTGCATTGCTGGGAAGCTCTTGTCTGGTGGAATACACTTTATTTTTTTTCTGGGCTGACATTTTAAAGTCAAGGATCAAAGCGCTCATCACATCATTTTGTCGTGTACACCCCGGGTGTGTATGCTCGCATGTGCATGTGGGAGTGGAGAGAATATCCTCAGAGGTCAACAGACAGCTACTTTAAAGCTCTTAGCTCAGAGGGTAGCTTAGCAATATATTTGTAGAATTACTCAATGTGACCACAGAGAAAGAGGAAACAGAGGACAGTTTGTTGGACAGACTCACCAACACAATGACAGCTGCAGGCCCGACAAAGGCATAAAGCAGCCCGCCCTCCAAGGATAACCAGCAACTAGAGAAAACGAAAAAACAGAGAAACGTTTTAAACACAGGAAAGCAGAGAAATCACTGCTGCGAGTGTCAAGTAATTAAGCACGAGTACACAGTCAATTAAGTATCCATTTACTTAAATGTCCTTAGCGAGGGATAAATAGTCATTTCTATGTTTCTGTAAATACTGCCCTCAGTGCTGAGGGAATTTATTATGTACATTACCTCAAACATATCCTCAAACTGTAAGTGGCCTTGTGAAATTTCATTTGGCGTGAAAGCTATTGAGATTTAATGAGTTTAAACGTATCCTCCAGTGATGTCATCACATAAGACTGTTGTTTTACTTGCAGCTCAGTATGAAGAAGGCTAAACATGCAAAACACGTGGCTCAAAGGCTGATATACAGTCTCCACATTAATAAGATGCTAAACGGCAACTTCCCTTAGTTTCCACTTGCTTTTCCCTTTTCAGTTCATATGGTTTTATCTGGTTGCTCTATGGTCAAGGTGCTTCTCTAGAACGCCTCCAGGTCACATTATCTAAACTGAAAACTCCTCCAGATGATGTCAACTGGAGGAGTTACTCAGCTAGAAGCAGAGAAATATTCTGATACGAGGAAGGCAGATGTTTACTTATTGCCATTTTTATAGATGTACTCCCCAAACTAGAACCAAAAAAAATTGTCCTTTAAGTACAGGAAGCAGGAACAAATGTGCAAACAGTGTTTTCACTGAAGCAGTTGTGCCAATTACTAGTAGGTAGCAGGCATTTCTGTGTGTATTTTATGTTTCAAAGTAAAAATACCAGCAGTGTTTTTTAAATTTTATGTTTCAATACAAACACAACATTAACCTGAAGATATTTCCAGACGTTTAACGACTTTATGATTATTTAAAGTGACTTAAAAAAGAATTTAAACCTAGTTTCCAGGATTTTAAGTAGAATCTCTACAGTACAGCTGGCATTAAGAACACTGTGTGGTTATCATTAATTGTGTATGTATTAATTAATTAATTAATTAACAAAAACTACAAAGATATGTTCTGAGTTTCACCAAATGCATGCTGGGAGAGGCTTAAATGCCCCTGTAACACAGAACAGGGGTAAGCTGGTGTAGGAACCGGATGCATAGGTTATTCTGTTGAAAAAAACATTTAGGGTTTATACAGTCAGTTATTTACAGCAGAGCATTCACTGAATTAATAACCGTCTCTGCTATGGTATAAAATAAAACTGCATAAAAATACAAAATTCATGACCGCAGTTCCTGCAGGGAAGAAGAAGAGAGACACAGTTTCAAGCAGAAAAAGGAAGCCTTTTTGTTTTTGAGTGGTGAGCAATAAGGGCAATCACTGGTGGAGTATCTTAAGTCCACCCAGAAACAAATCAGAGGAGAATACTAGTGTTGGTATGAGGTAAAGAAGCTGTACTCACTAGCTGGCTGTGCCGTAACCTCTTGCTCTGGTGAAACCTACTGACACGGCTACAACGAGGGCTGGAAGACCTGCAACAAACACAAAGAAAAAAAAATCAAAAGGGTGAGACACAGGAAGCAGAGAGCAAATGAAGCATGTCAGCAAACTAAGATTTTCCAGTGTGAACAACTCCATACGCCTCTTTCTATCCTAATAATAAGCAGCGATCCAGTGGATACGCCCACGTGTTCTGCTTGTGCTACCTGACGCACAGGTCTAGCTACAGGTATGAAAAGTAGACTCAAATCCAAATTCACTGCGGGGATGGAGGGTCTTTTTTTTTTCTTAAGCAATTCAGGACATTCTTTTTGCGCTCACAGCTTGTCTGTTCACCATCAGTATACATTTACCCTGGCGTGGGTGACCTTCACATGCAGCACGTCTGCACATGATGAGCGGGTGTGTGAGCTGGAGAAGGAGTCTATAAAAATGTGAGGTATAACTTAGAGTGGTCAATAAGTCATGCATTAATTAGCTAAATCAAGCACATTGTGAATATGTGTGTGTATGTGTGTAAATGAGAGAGAGAGAGTGTGTGTGTGAGAGTGAGCGGAGCTCGTGCCAGAAAAAAGAAGGAAATATGCTGTGCTCGTAATGAGCTTGGCTCTGAAATATTCATGTAATTAACAAAGCTGTGATTATGGCTGCAAATGAAAAGCAATTAGAAAAAGTCACATTAACATTAACAAATAAGATGGTGGGAAGCCAGACTGGTCCACTAACCAGCGCGCGCAAAGTTTCAATTAGACAACAACATTAATCTACCGTTTACTGACAGGTAATATGGTAAACTCGCACCTATACATCAGGCATACATGCTTCTACTGCTAATCTGATCCAGTCACACCCCATCTCCCCTGTTTCCATGGTAACTGATTTCAATCACATAATTTGGGGAGAAAATTGCGAAATGGACGTGAGGAGGATAAGCCGTTTGATCCTCTCTACTCTGCTCGACTGTTTCAGGCATTTCATGGGCATTTGTGAGGGGATTGGATAATTCTATAGCAGCCCGCCGCGCACAGACACACACGCGCGCGCCCTCTCTATCTCTCTGTATCTCTGACTGTACATCAATCTATACATTCTCCCTCCTCTGTATCAGGTAAGGGCATCAGTGACTTGGCAGATTAGACTGGTAGGATCAATATGAAGTAAAATGAACAGATGGTGTGAGTAGGGTGATAGTGGTGGTGGTGGTGGTGGGGGGGGTCATGTTGTAGTTTATAGTGCTATCTCAAAGCATCTTGTCAGTTTTTGGGAAAAGATACTTCAAGATAGTTTTGGTTTTTGTGTAGATTATCCCCTACGTCTGCTGCATCAGGTTGCATTGAATTGAGAGAACGGCATTAAAGTGACACGATGACTGAACGGCAGAGGAGCGGAGTAGGATGACTTGCGCTCTGAATGTATAGCGTGTTACACTCTGTGAGTTTAAACACATGCAAAAAAATTCATGTCTCGCTTTGGCTGCATCAGATTAAATTACATTAGAAACAGTAATGAATGTCTTTTGGGAGACAAATGATTGCATAAAGAAACACATGATATGAATGAGAATGGAGAAAATTAAGTTTATTAAGCATAATGCAGACACTACCACATAATAATCTGGTACATTTTCTTGTAAAGAAAAAAATGTCAGTCTGCTGCTGTTCAGCATCAATTTATGTCACACAACAGTGGTTCAATCAGCACTCAATTCAGAAAAGCGTCTTCATTTGCTATGCTGAAAATTCTCTGGCACAGGGGGGCAGTTGATATTTCCAAAAGCAGCAACAGCAGCTAAGTGTTATGTTGAATGCCACTACACTGTAATACAGAGGAGTCTTTCCAAATGCAGTAACTACAGAAATTCAAGCCAATAACACACAATGCACTGGCCAAAATGATCGAGTGACATGTGATCTCTGGGAAATCATGTGAACAATACGCCTCACTGTGCCAAGTACTTAAACAGTAGGTGCTGATGCTTATGCTGGATGTTGCCAGCCAAAATTAATGAAAGTCTCTATGAGTGCACGTGGTGTCGTCATGTGTTTGTGCACGCACAGGCACCAAACAAAGTACTGCAGTGTTCATTTTGTCCATAAAATTGTTGCTTTCTATATTTGCATGATCAAAATAATACTAAAATCCAATTAAAAGGAACCTTTTTTTTCCCGAGGTTGCTTTAGCTGCTAGTACGAGTTAGTCCAAACACAACTGTATAAAGCGCACCTGCTTCTGCAATTTTTCTGGCACTAACCAAAGTTGTTCGCGTCCATGTGAGAAAAAAAGCCCGGCTCATGTCGTTAATGTGTCGTTCAAGTGGAAAAGTGTCATTTTGGTGCATGATTTTTAAACAAAATAGCTTTCGCGATAAAACCTATCCAGACCTCCTCTCATGGCAAATCTAGATGCAGGACAATTTTTGTGCCATTACTTGGCACACGCGCACAGTCTGCAGCAAAATCAAAAGACACCTTTCAGTTATGTGGCCTCTTTGCATTTGCTGTACTTTTTTAATAAACTGCAGATTCGACAGAGAGGAAGAGCAGATAGAAGAGTAAATAATCCCCAGTTTTTCTAAACATCACACTGGAAACTTTTTACTTTTTGGTTCCAAGTTCAATAGTAAAATCATTTGTAGTACTGCACCTGTCCTGAGTCTTGAAGAACAGTTTCATTAAACACAGAAATGCAGTCTCTGAGTTTGATGAAAAAGATTAATAAAATGAGTTTTCTGTTTTGCTCCTTCTGATCATAAAAAAAACTTGGAGTTGTGGTTAAGAGAAACTATTTTAAAAACAAGTCAAAAGCAGAATTCTTCAGTCCAGTTTGCAAACCTGTATCCATGAGGACTAGCCGAGCTTCACTCAACCTCTTATTAAGATGCCTGACAATATGAGGTAATGTATAAATATGTAAGAACACACACACAGGCAGAAACAACCTTCATAACTTCAGATGCTTATGTTCACTTGTTTTTCCTTCTGTTCAGAATCAACTCCATGGTACCTTTCAATAATTCTATTTACTTTACACACTGCCAGTAGCACATTTGTGTAACAAATGGAAACTTTATTCTATAATTTTATTTTATTTTTTGCAATTTATGTGTACAATTTTCCTAATGACCGGCGACGGCATACACAGGACACAGCCGAGCGCACTTCTGAAAACTGGCGAAGTAGATTATTAGTGCGACAAATGCATTATGGGCAGGTGGAGCTGGAATGGGCTTCAATATCGGCTAATTACATCAGTTCCTTTCATCTCAATTGATGCCGAGGCCTCAGAGAAAGAGAAAGTTTCACTGAATGATGGGAAAAATTAACAAGCATACACAACACCACAATTATCAATGTAAATCAACACAAGTTCATTTAGCGATCATTTAGGTTACAAGTAAAATAATTTACACTAATCTTCTTCTTCTCTGCATATTTGAAAACAACCATTAATGTCTTTAGAGTACACTAAAAAGATGAGTGTTAGTACTAAGTGGAGGTTAAGACTTACCTATGGACTGAGCCCTGTTTAAGAAAAATATAGTCCAATGCCTTTGGTAGTGATAATCACTAACTGTTAATAAAGGAAAATTAACATCATAGACTACCTGGTGTTTGTAATGTTTTTGTGACTTATTCCAGCTTGTGTTGCTGCTTCCTGTCTATTTTAGCATGCAAAAAAAAAAGACTTTAATAGGCTTTAATACTTATATTGGCAGGAATGAGTGTAGATGTAACTGTTTCTCAGCTATACTAATATTAGCTAAGGAAATATTTTGTGTTAATGTTTTGTTATACTTTGTATCGTCTGATCTCAAGATTTAGTGAGATGCAGTACTTCAAAATGTTGCATGACAAAAATGTGAGAAATTCTGGCAGTTAAATGAACAACCAGACTCAAACGGCTTAACTTTTTTATGAATACAGATGATGTAACTGGAACTCTTTTTGTTAAAAGGCTAAAAGCAAAATGAATTTGTTACACTGCAATAGTTGTGATTAGCAAGTGAGTCGGTCATGGAAGCGAAGCTGTGGAAACTTTGTGCTGATATAAGCTTTGAGGAACTCTGACCTGTCAATTCACAGCGCTGACCAATAGTGAGCCCAACATGGAAGAAGCTGTCATAACATATTTACTGTGTTCCACCATAATCCTTTATCCATCCCTTCTTCTAGCAGAATGAACTGTTTCCCAAGTGAAATGGGTTGCAGACAGTTATGAAACAGTGTGTGAGCAGCCCTTAAAACTAATACTGATATCAAAAATAGGTGCCACACTTAAAAACTGCAGACACATTTGTGGGAGAGTGAGGAAGTGCGTGTGGACGCTCACCCCAGCCGAGGCACAGAAAGCGCTTGCGAATGAGTCGCGACCTCATTTTGCCGATGACAGCCAGGTAGGACTGCCACGCCTCTGTCAGCACCCAGCAGAAGGACGCCAAGAAGAAGAAGTGCAGGAAGGCAGCAGTCACAGTACAGAGACCCTAAAGAGAAAGTAAAAGAGATAAAGCAGGCATTTTTAAAAAGTAAAAGAAAGCATTTTGTGAAAGGTGTCAAAATGAATCATCTCTTAGAACTAGTCAGAAAGGAAAATGAAACGTCTGCAAAATAACAAGGACAAAGGGGAAAAAGAGAATCTGATACAGCACATATTGAGTAGAAAAATAGAAGTTTAACATGGCTTTGCAGCTCTCCTCATTTTGATCAATACTGACCACCACACAGCGCAGCATTGCTTAGTCAGAGAACTCAGTGCTGTGCGCCAAAAAGTGTCAGCTGCTACTTTGAGGTCTACACTCAATGAATAGTGTGCACTCCTGCACTGTGCTTTTAAAAAAATGTTATGAGCGTGACTGCAATAATAAGAGTTGTGACTGAGAATACCGTAGGAAAATTCTTTTCACTTTATCTGAGCATCGCGTTGCTTTACCTTGCTAAGTGTTTGAGATTGTCCCACTAAAATCAATAAATTGGAGGCCAGGATAGAGAGGCAAAAATTCACCAAGATGATGGACCTCTCGGAGCGGATATACCTACAGAGCAGAGGAAGAGACAGGACAGACATGAGATAAAAATTAATGACAGCTTGATGGACTGAACAGCAACTTTTTGGACACGGCATAGTCATTAGCTTGTTTTGCCACCTGTCATGTTTGTTACCAAAAAACTAATCACCACCCCCTACTGCAGTTGAACCATTTGTTCCATATTGGGCCTCATTGGAGTTTTGGCACAGCAGAGGATACACACAAAACACACTTTTTTATGAGCCTGACTAGTGAGAAAAATCACCACTGTCCACGTGCCTGGGACAATACCAAGTGCATGTGTATGAGCGTGTGTTCTCACCTCCAGAAGGCAGCATAGATTAGCAGCAGGATGAGCAGAGCTGTGCAGGAGACCCCACAGCCCACCATGAGTGGCACAGAGGGCATGCTGGTAGGACCCATGTCCTGAAGAAGGAGAGAAGGAGGTAAAGGGACAGAGAGAGGAAAAGGATAGTTAATAGTTACTGCAAGGTGTTATACCAGAGGTGTACCTTGCTGGACACCATATTTGTTATATTTTTGTTAAGGACACCACTGAAAAATTAAGTTTTAACATATGATTAAAGTATATATAACAGAGAATTTAACACAGGGACACAAGACCTTCGCTGCACTGATGTGATCTTATTTTATCCTCAAAAAGTGGTACAAATAGTACCATAACCCTGATTCACATAAACCAATAAGACCACATTAGCGTGCATTTTCATAATAACAATAGGTTTAATTTTGACTCACGACGTCCCTTCTATGGAGCTCAAATCTTCTTTAACTGTATTTTTTATCTTTCACTTTTGCAAAGGACACTTTTTGAGGATAAAATAAGATCACAATAGTGCAACCCCACAAATGCGTTAGCTAGTGTTGTAGTTTGATATTGGTCTTGACTACAACACTGGTGTTAGCTACAGTTTCTGTCAATCGAGTATTTACATCGTCTGTGCTTCATAAGAGAGAGTTAACATGAATTACCCGTGTTTACGGTAATAACCAGTGTCATACACAAGGTTATCTTGGGAAACAGAATAAGAGCTTAATCTAGATGGATAGTTGAATAGATAGACAGATGTGTGAGGGACGGCAATAGCTGACTGGAATAAATCCTGTTCATTTGCTGGCCTGTATAGATTAAACGTTGGCACATTTCCTGCTTTGCCTCCACAGTATCTATTAACTCTTACGCTCCCTCAGTTGTATTCCCTTTGGTAGCCCATTTTCATCATAGTCTACTAATTATATGCAAGTACCTTTAATTAGAATTACAAGGGTCTCTTAGACGGAGCTGAATAATTACACTTAATTACACTGCTCTGTAAGTTGCTATTAGTTAGAAGTAGTGTACCTGTCTTGACCATGTGATGTCACACATCACCTACAGACCTTCTAATTTTAATTATTGTTTCAGTTTACTGTTATTTAGCATGAGTGACTTGCTGAGGGAGTCAACTGACTGTTAAGGCAGAGAATGCACGCAGAGAGCCTTTGTGATGCAGGCTGAAGAAAAGCGCACACTCGCTGTGCACCCACATACAAACACTGTATGATTTCATATGTACAAAGGTAAAAGCACTAGACCATACAGCATAATTAAGCGATTTAGATCGTGATGTACAGTGAACGTCTGCTTCGCCTCTCTCTTTTTGGAGGCATATTTTTAAAAAGGATGAGTAACAGACAAATGACGGTGCGTGGAGACCGTGCACCCTGCTGCGTCCCAAATGGGCTTGATGTTTGGCCTGCTTTTAAGTTGTCAATCACACAGTTTACTTTAATTTACCTCCTAGAGTGGCCGGCCCCTTCTTTTGCCCCGAAGATTTATCAGTGTACACACACATACACGTCACAGAAAGTGTCTTTTACTCCAAATAGACTTTCATACTCTTACGCAAAGGCACATCCAGGCAGATGTGCCAAGTAATTGAGAGTCAGTGTTTAAGCTGCATGAGTGTATGTGTGTGTCTATTCAAGATGAGCTGAAGGCAGAGGAGGAAAGCAAAAGAGTGGATAAAGAATGCAAGCTGAAAAGAAGGAGTAGGAGAAGAACTCAGAAAGAGAAGCAGTGGGAAGAGTTAAGAACAAATAAGAGAAAGCAAAGAGGTAGGAGGAGAAAGAAGTAGATAAGGAAAAAAGAAGAACGAAAGCGAGTCAAAGCTTCCCTTTTAGTTGTTTTCCCTGGCCCATCAAGGAAAGCCAGTTTCTCCAGAGGAAAGTAGAATAAGGCTGGAATACCAATATGGTACACACGCAAACACACTGGGAGAAGAATGGAGGTGAAACATAATCAAAACCACCTCATAAGAAAGAAGACACACGCAAAAAAAAAGAAAGAAAGCGGGGAATATCACAAGCAGCTGCTTCACGAAAAAGGTAAGGCCTAGGAGGAGAGTGAGAGACATCAGAGGCTCAATGTGTTTGGTATTATGTAGAGAGGAAGGTCAAAGGATACACCGGCATTTGTGTTATTGAGACCTGACAGATGAAACATGCAGGATGCAGGGGGAGAATGACAAACACGCTCCCATACATGCAGTTACACAAGCCCGGCGAATTTCCTTTTCCTCCCTCTGTCTCTTTTATGTTGTCTTAAGAAGCTAAGGGATGAAATAATTTATACTCTTATTTGTAATTTAATCAATATGCTTTTTACTCAACATACAATTTGTCTAACACTGTTCTCCTAATTGGCACGGCTAGAATGCGTGTCTGTGACGAGATTAAGCTCCCAATGTGCGAGGATGCTACTAAAGAGGAAACGGGAAACACCCACACAAATAGAAGCACACAAACACAACGCATCAGGCCTCGAGGCTAGAGTGTCACACAAATGCCCTGTCCTAAATAGATATTATGTTGCATTTAGATGAGATCCGTGCCCGTGTTTTATGTGTTTGCTGTCTGCATATGAGGAAAAAGAGAGAAGCACTGAGACAGAGTACAGATTAGAAAGAGTGTGCTGAAGCTCTGCTGTATATGCCCTGGCTCCCCTGGGCAGCTTGGCTACCATGTGATAGAGAAGATAGCTATTTTCAGCTCAGGAAGTTTAACCTACTTATCTCCTCTCACTGACAGTCCTCCTCCCTCTAGTCCTAACTATCCCTTTTCCTCCCTTTGTCTCCCTCTCTGTGTCTCCCATTCTTCCTGTACTCCATCTCTACCTTTACCTCTTACTCACTCCTCAGCAGTGGGTCTCTCTCATCCCCACTTTTCCCCTCCATGCCCATCTGTACCTTACAGCTTCTTTTCCATTTACTCTTCCATCCCCCTGTTTTAATGCAGGAAAAGACTAAAGATTTACAACGCTGGGATTACACAATACTGCACTTAAGTAATTAAGTGCAATTCCAAAAATGCATCATCCATATGAGAAATTTAAGAGGACTTGCGCTGTGTGTGCTGTTGCGTGTATTGGGATGGGATTCTGAATGAATCCCATTCTGAATTTACATGTAAATGACTCAACACGCGTGTTCTGCTGTGTCTGTGTTACATGATTGTTGACTCATCCACTCTAACATTTTTCCTTTAGAGTTTTGTAGCAGTATAACAACATCACATTGCTTATTTCTTTGCTTTAGAGAGCTAATAATTTGCAAAGCCACAGTAGGTCCTTGAATGGGTACATGTAATCATAAGGTAGGTCTGATTAGGTATTTGAATAAATGGCTAATGCTGTCATTTGTTTGGTTCTGAATATGCAAACAATTGAAGGTATTTATCAGCATTTATATACTGTAGCACGACATTTTATTATATATATATAGATATATATATCTATATATATATTTTCTTTTTTTTTGCTGCATCTCATGTAGCATGTAAAAATGCTATGCCCCTTTAAAGCTCAGTTTTTCAAAAGATGGAACATCAACTATTTTAGTCATTCTCCTTCTCTCCACACATTTACAACCGCACAAACACACTACTACATACAAGCAGACCGCTCTACTGCAGAGGTGCTGAACTGCACATCTCAGTCTAGTTTTCCTGCTGTTCAGTTACCTGTTTTGCTGTCATGGCACTTGGTAAATCTTACCAACTATATGCTTCAGCTGACTCAATTCAACATACCCTCGAGTGTTCTGCTGGACAGACTCTGACTTCAATGCCCTCTAAACAAACCATACGTTTCCTGTCAACGTGTGGCAGCCTGGAGCGCAGACACACTGACTTAAAATGTAAAGTCACCATAAATTAAGTGTTGGCATTGTCTTGAGATATTTTTACATAGTTTTTAAAATGTCAGCTGTAAAGCATCCAACACGACACATTATCCAATCAAAAGTTCTACAAAACTGCCACCAGCAACAACATGAATGTTTCAGGGTCACTTAAGAATCCTGACACATACAAACACTTATGTTTGTATGTTTACATGGAATTTAAATATTCTAATGCAATTCTATGCAAATGTCCCTATGAGTTAGAAACCCACATCTGTTAATGACAGTTGACAAGTGCAAGACATTTGCATACTGTTACTTTGTTCTCTTTGCTTCTTCTTGAAAAGGCCTTTTATTTTTTATTCTTTTCTAAGCTGTCTTCAGTTAAGTTATATTAAGCTAAAATATGAGCTGCTATCTTGTAGCGCCTCAATCATCCCTATCATCCCCCCACAGTCAAATCAAGTACTTTGGCCATTAGCAGCCTAAATAATATACCCAGCTGTGAGATTTTTCCATTCTGATTAGGTGCCGGTGAGCACTAATGACAGCAGAGGAAACAGGTTCAATTCATCTCAAGTAGACGCAATCATTTTATGAGAGTGACTGGGCCAAAGGTAGTTAGCGTGGTAGGTAAAAGAAGCTGTGAGAAAACCTTCACGGGAAAGCAGACATCACTTCACATATTATTCTTTTGAGAAAATTGCTTTGATACAGTAATTGGCGTATAAATGAGTTATGGAAACACAGAAGACATCCCCTGTTCTTCGTACCCGCTGTGCTATTTTTCATCCGCTTGTCAATGTGTACGTGTGCTTGTTTGTTTGTTTGTTTGTTTGTGTGCTCATCTACGCTGACTGGATCAAGGTCTCAGGTGCTGTTAAAACCACTGACCTTTTTCACTCGCATTTCTGGTTACCTGCTTAGGCAAGCACAAGAAATGATTCCCACTGTACGTAGCTTTGAAAACACGTTTGAGAGAGGCATTCAAAAACTGTAATTAATTTCCATTTCAACACGGCTTACATGGCGACGGCCTTACGTGCTGACAGAAACAACAACAACAAAAAAAAAGAAGTATAACTGGCTTGATTAAGCTGAGGCACAAAATATTAAACTAACTTTTATAAAGCCTATACCTCCAACTCCAATCCCATGGTCCTTATGAGCACAGTGGAGACAATGAGTCCGGACATATCAGTTTGTCACTGCAGACACTTTTGGAATTAAGTGGCATGGTTTATTTTATGGCTTCATGACCTCACTCAGTCAACTCCTCTTTCTCACTCTCGCTCTCTTCTGTTTCTCTACAGTAACAACCTCTGTCTTGTGTCTGATAGTGAAGGTCTCTCTATAGACACACACACACACACACACACACACACACACACACACACACACACGCACAAACACGGAAATCTCAGAGGCTATAGAAAGTAAACAGGATTAACTGGCTATCCCTCGCTCCACTGTAAACGGCCTGTAATGGCAGCAGTGCTTCTAAATCCCTCCATCTCGTTCTCTCCCCCTTCCCCTCCCTCCCTTTTCTATTAAACATGGAGGTTAATCCTCAACCCCCCCTTGTCCCTAGCGCCGTGGCCCAGGATAAGCTGTCAGGGCTGGGCTGCTGATACTCAGCTTTGCTCCAACAGCCACACAGCCTGGACACAGCAAACTACTGTGTGTGTGTGTGTGTCTACAGGTGCATTATTGTGTAGACAGGCTTTCATGCATGTATGCAAATGTGTGTGAGGGTGTAAACATCCATATCTGGAGTTCAGTTGACTGTTTGCATGTCTGGATGTGGCTGGGTTTTTTTTTTTTATGTGTTAGCAAATTCAATCTATTTCTCCCTCCACTTTTATAGAATCCAATCTCAGCTGGAATAAAAAGCTAACTCTGGAGCACCCTAAAGCAACAAAGTGCACTCAGCACTGGCCAACAGCTCCTGACTGAGAGCTATTGACACAAAAACACTGACCCATACCTTCCTGCCTTCAGCACTGGATCTAACTGTGGTACCAGGGGCTGAATCATGAATTGCTAATGACTAACACACTCTTCACTAATGTCACAGAGGTCACAAAAGTCAATGTGTTTTCCCTCCCAGTCTTCTTTCGCTCAATATGGCCGACCTACTGGCTATGTGGCAAGGGAAAAGTCAATACTGTTCAGCTGGAAGAGAAGTCACAGGGACCAGAAATAGTGGCTGGAATGACACATTCAGCTTAGCAAGATCTGAAATAGGTACCAGAACCAAGTGAAGTAATTTGAGCCTTATGGGGCCATAGAATGAGCAGCAGTTACATACCTGAAGGGCACATTTTGACCTTTGTTACACTTAATTGCAAAAGAAAAAAAAAAGGGGGGGATGTAAGAGAAAGAAGAAAAAAAATCCTGTAGTATAATATAGAGATCTGCATCCTTATCCAATATTTTACTGATTATTGGAGCTTTACAGGTTAGCTGTTGAAGTTGATGAGCTACATTTAACACAATAATATCCTAATGTTGCAGTGGATAAGGGTTAGCATGGGAAAAAACTGGGCTTTCTTCAAAATTCTGGCTATGATCAACAGCTGTCAGAGCACATGTGCATCACATCTTTCAGTGTTTGGGACACAGCCACAGTCTGATCTGAGTGCCCATGCTAATAAGCTGACACACTGGGGGGCACATGGGGTTCAGCATCTTGCCCACGGACACTTATGATATGACATATGACAGGAGGAGCCAGGAATGGGTAGATGACTGCTCTACCTCCTGAGCCACAGCTGTCCACATTCACTAAATGTTAAATGCTCTACTGTGTGGAAAACTGACTGATGGTGCTGAGCAACTTTAATAAAGTTGTTGGTCAGACAGTGAAAAAATATCTTTGGATAGTCTTACTACACATAGGTATATTTTCAGGTGTAAAAATACAAATGCCTCTTGACTTGGTAACTTAATAGTTTTTGTGGGCAACAGTTTAATAATAATTTATGGAGGATGCACATTATGCACATATATATGCATACGTTTAATTTCTGGCACTCTTTAGGCGTGAAAGATGTGCGACAGTACACACCAAGGGAAAAACATCTAACTGTACACGACTACAATTGACTCCCAGTTTAATCAGGTAAAACTATTTGTAAAGGTGATGCATACTGATATAATTCTCTATAGGCTCATCACTATGAGCGATACCTTTCACACTGTCAAATTGTGTTCACATTGTCATTACACACATAATTATAAAAATATGAACTATATCCACTTTTAAAGAGAAGCTGTAAAGACTTTAATAAGATGTACTTTTAACATTTTCCATACAGACTGTATATATGAGGACAGACACAAGCAAAAAAAAAAAGAACAGCACTAGTGAGACCTATATGGAAGCACAGCTTTACAGCGAAAAGGTTACACAGGGAAAGATGTCTGTGTAAGTGCACAGCCCCTTTATCTTGGCAACACTCTGGTTGTTAATGCATTATTACTTAGTGTAGACAACATCTCCCTTCCATCTCTCTCCCTCTTTTTTTTTCTACCTCTTAGCTCTCGCTGCCAGCTGAGACCAGACTGCCTTTTCTGTTTGGTTGAATATTTCCTTCCCAAAATCCTCCATTGCTCACACAAATCACCTTCCATTTCAGAGACACCTGGAGTTACCCTGCAGCGCTTGCTGGAGATCTGCTTTTGTTAGCTCCATTTTCTAAGCCAACCATTAAGAAGGAGAGGACTGTAAAAACAAAATCAAAAAACAAACAAAAAAAACTAAAAGTCACATATATTCTAGTCTGTAATGTTGTCAGATGTTATATTTTCCTTCTCTCCATGATCATTTAATGTGATTTGTTTAGGCATCAGGTGGAAGAAAGCATAGAGAGAAGCAGCTGAAAGTGTTAACAAGGTGATAAGGAGGGTGATGAAAGTGGCAAAAATGTGGTGATGAGGAGGCCAAACTCATAAGAGGCAACAACGCTGGAAAATATGACTAGCTATAGGTGTGTACAGCAGGAAGGCGTGAAATACTGCAATGGGGTGATGCTATACAATTAATGAATAACACAAGAATGGGTTAATGTATCAGAACAGGAGCTACAGTATACTTATCTGTTAAAAAGCCCTCTTTATGCACGTCAATGCAACTCTGCATTGTCAACTATTTATAGAAGCTGAGGTTACATGCTGCAGGCACACACACACACACACACACACACACACACACACACACACACACACACAGCAATGTCTTTCTTTCTCTTGACGTCTCTTCTATCTCCCATCACATGCAAGTACAGTGCAGCTCGCTGAACAACCTGACCTTTCTCAAGTTTTAGTTCCAAAAAAGTTGCATAATGTTGAGAGTGACAGCCAATCAATGTATAATTAGATGAGTGAAAGACAGAGATCAAACCGGCATCTTACACCGTGGCACATGTTTAACACAGCTATGACGGCGATGTTCAGGCTGCAACGCTTTCTTCAAAAGACAGCTATTTGTTATAAAGTGAGACACCCCACAGTCACATTTCACCAGTCACACCAGTATCACCCATCTAAATCTCTTTACAAAGTCAATAAATGACAGCAGCTTGTTGTATTTAACAGTAAGATCCAACTGGCAGGAACGTCAGCTAAATGAACACTACAGTAACTCATCATCTCACTGACCTGGTGCCTAGTAGTAATTGGTTTGTTAGCCCCCAAGTCCCATAGAGTACATCAGGCTATGGATTGGTGACTCACCGGGTCTTTAGCTTGCTGTGCTAACACGGCGTAGGTGGATATCCTGCTGCACAGGCATTTGGTGTGGACAGTGGTTGACGCGAGCGTTTGGCAGCCTTCTGTGCCCCAGTTTTCTGCGCCAGCTTCCCTGGAGGTGGAGAAAAAGGGGGGGGGGGGAGGGAGGGGGGTGTCACAGGGGACATAAACAGTGACTGTGAGACAAATAACAACAGTCACATGACTACACATGCCTATAAGAAGCTCCTTAACTAAAAGAAACAAAAGGTTTTTGAGGAAAGACATTCTTTACCATTAAGTTCACCCATTCACTCCACAGGTTTAGTATGCAATGGTCGGCACTCACACACTTGCTCTTTTATGCCGGTGGCATTAGAAACCAATGTCACCCTGCTTGTTCTTTAGTCTTCTCCATGGTAAGAACCCTGAAGACTTTCTTTCACTCGCATGTTTGTTCTTTTCTTTTTCTATCCCATCTCCCTTTTCTTGGAAGAAAGAGTCTTGAGGCATTACGGAAAACTAAACAGGGTTGTGTCTCGCTTAACAAAAAACAATGTGGCTTAAATGATGAATAGGGATTATTCTGCACTAAACGATCAAGTGCTTTGACACCCAACTAGGGTAGGAGAGTGCCCAGAATCTCATGCAACAGACCTTTGTACACTTTATTGCTCTAGATCGGCGCCCTTTTCTTTTTATTTCTCCCCCTCCCTTTCACTTCACTCTAAATGCTGTCAATTGAAGGTTGGGTGCAGAGGTCGATCAATAGGTTTCTAACTGAACTAATTACCCTGGCAGCTCACACTACACATTAACCTTATGTTTAACCCTATACCAGCCACCAGATACAGGTGTTAACATTACAGATATAAAAGCAGAGATGTTCTGATGGGTGTCAAGAAGGTCAACTCCATGGTTAATGGGTTAAGCAGAAAGACTTTACCTTATAAACTGGTATTAATGATCTACTTCAGACTGCATGGATATATTGTTTTGCCAAAGGTAGAATAGACAGTTTTTTACCAATTTAATCACACAATTTTTTTTTCCTGTCACTGACTGCTGTGTCAGAATTCAGCACCATCTGAATTAGAATAAGAATTTAAAGCTATAACATTTTTGGTTGGTGGCTGAAGCGTTTACCGCCAAAAACCGCAACAATATAGACATTTTAGGAAACATGTATCTCTAACCTGTAAAAACTGTGATGCATCCACTCCCACTATAACTCATCTAATAATCTTTTCTCCATTTGCCATTTCTGCGCAGGAAGCACAGCAGCACAACGACTTGCAAATTGCTCACCTGAGGCTTGTGAGCAGAGGTGTCGTCAACCCCTCTGAAAAAAAACTGGACATTGTCACAAAAGCCACACAGCAATCAAACAAGTTGGTGTTGCTGTATAGCTGTAATAGCTTCTGGTCTACGGCAGGTCTGTAGGTGAAATGCCCTCCTATGTAGAAACATGATTTAAGGTAATAAAATCAATGCCTGGTCACTGGTGTTTGTCAGAGGAGGTACATGGTAGTCTGCATCCTTACCAGGCCAATAAATGAATAGCAATGAGATAAGAAATAAAGATTTGTAAAGCAGAAAAAGATGAAAGGCAATAATATTGCAGAAAGCGTAGTATACACTGTTCTCTCACTGCTAATGCTTTAGTGGAAAATTTAATTACCTCCTCTCATGCTAATAGCAATAAGTACTCTCAAATGCGGATGGAGAGAAATTTAATAAAGTGTTTCTTTTATAAGGACTTTGTTATATTAGGATTTGCATAAATTTTGCAATCTTCAAATCATTAAATAAACCATAAATATATGGGTTCTGCAATACTATATATCCAAGCACTGTTTACATGTCAAGGGAAGGCTTTAGTGACAGATTCACTTTATGAGAAAACTGACTTGTTGCTAGTGGTATTTATGATATATTGAGAAACATAGGATTTTACCCTGCCTTTGGAGAAATAAGCTGTTAAAGACAATTCAAAGGTACCTGCATTACATAAAAGTAATAACGATAAAACCCGTCAAGTTGCCTTCCTTTAGGGATTTTGCAGCTGAGATGCGATAGACACTATATAAACCTCTACTACTGTAATACTGGGGGAAAAAAACATAAGTTGCTATGAAAAAGTATTTACCAACTTTCTGATTTTTTTTCTTTTTTTGCATATTTTAAATGTTCAGTTTTTAAATGATGATTTCATTTATTATGGGAAAAGGCTATCCAAACCTGCCTGCCATTATGATATTGCCTGCCATTATTTGTGCCAGACAAAAAACTGCTTAATCACTTTTGTCAAATATTCTGTGGACTGATAGAAAGAACATGCTGTTGAAGACAAAACTTGAACTTTTTGGAAAGTGTGTGTCCCTTTACATCTGATGTAAAACTAACACAGTATTTCATAAAAAGCAAATTGAGATGCTGTGGCATTGACTTAACAGATCCTTCATTAACAGATCATTCATATTTGGAAATGCTCAGTGTGGTTGAATTAAAACAATTCGGCAAAGAAGACTGGGCCAATATTCCTCCACAGCAATGTGACTCACTGATATTGGCAGACGCTTGATTGCAGTTGTTGCTGCCAAGAGTTATTAGGTTTAGGGGGCAATTATTTAAAAACTGTATTTTGTATGTACTTGCGTTAGCTTTGTGAAATATGTAAATTTGTGACAAAGTGTGACAAAACAAGGTTTAATAAAAAAAAACAGTAAGGGGGCAAATACTTTGTTTTTTTAATTCTAACTAATGCATATAATCCTCATCTTGTAATTGACTAAGCACATTCTTTTTGGATGTATAGTATAACAATAAACTAGGAACAAATCAGATAAAATGGATTTCTAACTTTTGTGATTTTTTTATTTAAATTTAAATTTGATATTGCCAATTTAACAATGAGAAACAACCACTATGTGTGGTATTGGCTGTTGTCAATAAAATAAAGCAGCATGCAGTTTAAAAAATACATGGACGACCCATCAATGAGAACATGTTTATCATAGTTCAACACACCACTCCACTAAGTAAGACTAAATATACTTCCATTGTGACAGTCCGGTCCTTCACAATCAGCATGACACTAAATGACATGAATGTATCAACATTAATTCTCAAAAGCATATCTGAACATGAAAGTCACACACTCACAAACCTAGAAAAACACACAGCGATACTCAATTCATAATGTCAGTAATGAGATGTGAGTACAACTCCCTGATGATCATCATCTGCACGGTGACACTTCAAAGACTGAAGATCGGAAAACGAGTCACAGCAGTGAAGCTTAGAGACAGCTTGACAGGTAGCAACATGGTGCACAGCTTTGTGTGTGTGTGTGTGTGTGTGAGTGTGTGTGTGTCAGACACAAAGAGAGAACAGGGGGAAAGACAAGGATACGAGAATATGTGCACTTGTTACCTTTTATGAGGAAATCCTCAAAAAGTTTGTACATTTTGAAAAATTATTTTTGGTATCTTTTTGGGTTACATTTACATTTCTTATAAAAAAAAAGATAGATGTGGATTCCATGGGGGCTACAGTATATGATTCATCAGATGTTACATCTATACACGAATATGTATGTGAAAATTCAAAGTAAGAGACATATGAACATATAAACTGTGACTACACATGCATTATTGATTGTGTGTTTCATGGACAGATAGAGGGAAATGTTCCATGTTGCTTAACTTGCAATGCAATAAAGACACAAACACATATCAAGTATTTGACACCAGCCTGACAGGAAAGAGGAAGTTGTGATAATGAGACGCTATCTGACAGCTCACAACAGGGGGTCACTGAAGATTACACCAACATGCACACACAAATACACATCAGCTATGACCTCTATGTTTTGGCTGCTGCATTTCCAGCTTAATTGACTGCTGACCCTCTTCTAATGTAGCTGGATTTGATTGTTGTTTTCAACAAAAACCCTGTTTTCGACAAAGTTGGAATAAATGCTGATCTTTGTCATAGCAGATCCACTGCAGCTATGGGTACACACTCTACTGCTGTGGGTACCGCTGGGCTCATAGACATGTTGGATTATCAGTCAGGTCTAGCTGACGCAGATAGATTGAAAGGACAGAGCTTTTGTTTTATTTTTGTTTTAGCATTTGAATGCGCCTGGAGCCACTGTCATCTCCTCTTATCGTAGAAAACAGGTACCAGATGTACAAACAGGTGTACATAACAGTATAGTTGGTTTACAGCCTATGGATCCCCAATGTATACTGCAAAGACTAGGCATTATAAAATGAAAAGTGCTAAGACGTGTCAATATACAATATTATAACCATTTTGCTAGCAGTGCAATAATCAACACATCTGTTGTTTGGTCTTGACTTCGACAAAGAATCAACTTTTATTTAATGGATGTTAGAGTTGGCTTCATTTTGACAGGTAGTTATCCATCAGTAAACACGGGGATTACACAGCTCTCTCTCATCAACCTGAGCCAAAACTGTATAGAATATGTATACTCGACATGGCTAAAAGTCTACTGAAATACTTTCTGCTCTGTGGGGCTGTACTGCACAGCAGTCCTTTGAGCTAAATACAGTACAATCATCAGCATGCTGACATGCATGTTGATTTTTAGCAGGTTTGAATTTAAAGATTTGATCTTTAAGACCATCTTTAGCATGTTGGGGACAGTTTGTCTGAATAGAAACAAACACCAATTAGGTTGATAAGATTGTTGGGAATGTCAGTTTGGTGGGTAGCTGGTCAGAAACTAAAGTACTACAAAATTCAATTTGTGACCGGAGGGTGGTACGAGGTGAAATGTTACTGCAAATTATTCTGTGGTGGATATTTCATGGCATACAATTAGGTAGGATTCATTCTCTGGGTACCATTATTGACAATCCATCCAATAGTTGTCAAGATATTTCAGTCTGGAGTGGTTGGCACTCTGACTGACTGTTTGCCATGCCTTGAGCTATACTGTCATCATGGTTAACAAAACCCACGATGTGCTTGTGATGAATGATGAAAAACAGTGCTAATGCATTATTTCTAAACAGAGTACTACAACATGTACAGTGCCCAGTGCAGGGACATACCTGTACAACAATGCTTTGCTATTTGCTCCATAATTGCTTGCAACATGATGTTGCAGCTGTTAAGAAAAATTGGAAAAATACTTCTTGTACAACAGCGTAAATTGACCTTTTGGATCTGCTGAGAATAAATTGGCGCCAACGCTTGACTGAAAGGGCAGTGCTATGAAAGCCAGTTGCTCCCTGTTAAGAAACAAAAAAAAACTGGACATGCCTTGAATTCTTAACACTGAAGGGTTTGATACAGGGATTTCTGAGTTGCACTGAGGTAAAGTCACTGAAAAGCCAGCCCATCATCTGCCTAGACGAGCATGAATAGTGATGTGCTGAAATTGTCCTGCATCTGACGTTTGTTTTACTCTTGGCAGGCAAAGATGACACAGTGTTGGTAAGGTAAACACAGACAGAAATACATATTAAGTATGATTTAATATCTAGTCACCAGTTTATGTGGGAACATGTTCAGCATTGCTGTCATTGGTATACTGTAATGAGGATTAACATTATCAGCTAATTTTAGCTGCTGGCAAACACTGTCAGAACTGATTAAGAAGATGACTGTAGCCAAAAAATAAGTTTAGACCATTTTGACTTGATATAAATAAAGGCGCATGCCCTGTGTCCATTGCTCAGGTACTCATTTCTAGCAAAATGAAATGTGTACAAAACACTTGCTTCTATGTAAACAGAGTTCTGAAGCACAGACAAGCAAAGCAATTACACAAGAGGAAAAAAAAAAGAAAAATGTAGAAAAGAAAAGGCAAACAGCAATAAACGCAAAGAGATGAAGAAAGCATTGATGGATGACAAAGGAATTTCACACATTGATGGAAATCAATAGCATGCAAATCACAGAAAGCAGTGTCCTCGCTGCTGTAAATCAAGTCAAATGCTATAAAGGCTTTAGGAGATGGTAGTAACAAGTTTAGTATTCGGGGCATGATGTTGTGGAGCGACTGAGCAAATTGTCACAGTTAGTGCATAACCGGATGTCTTATTGAGCTTTTGTGACATGAGAACTTTAAGTTGAGACAAGAGCTGTAGATTCAATTTTGCAATGATCATAGATGAAAGTGCATTCAGGAGGACGCAGATGCAGAAAAACTAATGTGTTCAAACTTGCCACTGTGTGTCAGCATCAATACCACTAAGGAAACAAATGACATGCATGTTCTAATGACTGTGTGCACATTGACTGTATGCTTTTATAGACAGTTTCGTTCTCTTTTCTAATTACACTGCACTGTGTGCCATCTGTGCCTAATGCATACTTGTCATGACAGATGCTTAATGCAGCTTTGTCGCTGATGTACTACTTTGTGCTGTTCTTTAAAAACACTGACACAAATAGAGTATAAAAAAAAAAAAAATTTGAAAACATAAAAAATATAAAAATAACAAATGCTTAAATATGATACTGAAACTCACGTGCACACACAGGCACAATATTTTAAGCCTTTTAACATTTACAGTACTTGCTGAGATGCTAAGAACGAGGCAATGGACCGCAGCCGTGCGTCACGTGATTTTAGAAGATTCAATTAAAAATGCTGACACTATGTCTTCTTTTTGAACCTTCATGTGCACTATAATACTGTATTTCAACCATTTTACAAAACTTATTTTCACTGTAACACTTTGCTAAACACTGGATATGTCTGAATAAGTCAAAATTAAAACTTAGTTTAAATCAACTGTGATTACTCTAACTTTTTTTTGATTGCTATAGAGCTTATCTATCTTTTCAGCTCTGTAGCTGTGTGAACATACTTTATATAGTAACCTCTTTATGGTTCCAGGACTTTAGTTTCCTTGATTGAAGACCCTGAAAGACATCTATTCTGGCTGTTTGAATCTATTGCGACAGAAATTACATCCTGGACTGCCAAAGACCTAGAATGCTCATTCACCAGAGCCTTTCACTCTCACTATAGCGAGAACGTACTGAAGCAAATCACCTACTGCAGCTATTGCATGACTGACCAGCACATTTAAAGTAGATCACAGTATTCATCAAAATGTATGCATGAAATTGCATTTTATTGTGCATGAGTGAATAAATGCATCAATATATTTAACCCACATATTAAGTCTAAAATAATTAAGCTTTCCTTCTTTCCACTGACTGATGTAAAGATGATTCTTATTACAAACATGTTGTGGGATTATCTGAAGCTTGCTCGTTGCTGTGCAGCTTATGTTTCCAAATGTCATTACTGTTGCAATAAGTATAACATGAAATACTTATTTAGCTAACTGATGTGTGTTATAAAATAACTTGGGGATGTAAAGATGTATTAATCACTCTTATGACTGGATCAAAAACAAACAGAAAATGAAGAAGACTGGAGATGCATTTCTGCTTTTTGTTTTCATCTTCCTTTACTTCTAAATGGACATTTTATAGAAAAGGGCTTTAATAGAGACAAACTACTGCACTGTCCTTGCTTAATCCTTCTTGTCTTTTTTTGTGTGTTATGTCATGTGAGGTTGTCACACAAAACTCTTCTCCCAATTCCTTCCCTAATTCTTGTGTGAGGATGCTTTGTCATTGACCTCCAATCTGCTCTCTGGAATGGCCATGGGCTAATTTATAAGCTTCTTTCCTGGGATTATCTTTCTTCCTGTTGTGTGAGCTCGTGAGTGGACAGGAAAAGCAGAGATACAGGTTTCGGCTGCAGCCATAAATGGCCTGCTGATCTGACTGCCTGCATTTGTGTGTTGACATGGACACACCACACAGCTTTGAAGAGAAAAGGGGCTCCTGAAGAAAATGGATTATTAATCCTCATTCTAAAAAGTTATTTTCAGCATTTCTCCAACCACATTTTCAAATGTAGGATCTCATAAAAAAATGTATTTCTAAATTCTTCACTCTGGGCATTTTCTAAAGATCTTACCAAGGGCTCACACAGGACACTTGAGGCTACGGGGAGTAGCCTCATAGTCTCATGAAGCACTAGCACACTGCCCTCTCAGCCTACTTCTAGCAGCACGAGAGTAAAGAGGATAATGTCAGAGGCAACAAGATGAGCACAGGGCAAATGCTGCACTTGACCTTAGGTTATTTATAAGATCTTGTAAAAGTGTAATTGCAGTGCAAAATTGCCAGGAGATAACACAGCCACAAAATGACTTAGAGTAGATTTCAAAGGGTATAGATGTTACTTACCTAGTTGCTCACAAACTCTACAGGTCCCACAGTGAAGAGATAATGTATTCCGCCTGACAGAACAGATCGAGGCTTCTTTTCTTCTACTTCTAATCTAATCATCAAATACTAATCATTACAAATTCATTATCATCTAACACCATGCCCACGGGAAACTGTAACAGTTCTAGTGGCTAACAATGGCCTTACGGTAAGATGCAATGCTCCATCGCACTCCCACTGGTCAAAAGATGAAGCAATCAATAAGAATAATGGATCAAGTGAATAAAACAATCCAACTCTGCTTTACATAACCTATTCAACTTTTCTTAAGTGGCAGCAGCCCACGCGTATCCATGAAATCCAGTAGCAAAAAAAACCCATAACTACGATTTAAACTTGTATATACTACTTAGTAGTGATCTCAGCATATGGCAGCTGGTTAAAGCCATCCAAGTACAACTAAAGCTGACTGTCCTCAACAAAACCCAAAGCATCAAAGCTACCATTTTAGCACACTCTCTCTGAAGACTGTTTTGCGATAGCTGGGGAAATGAGCTAAGAGGCTGTCCACATCTCTAACGCCCACCGGAGGCAGAGCCCACTTAAGCCCTACTGGTGGACTCCCTCTTGCCGCACTGGCTCGCTGTTTGACACAGTCTTGATCCCTTCTGCTCTGTCAGATGGAAAAGTGGAGCAAGCCCTTTCAGTTCCCCACCCCCTCCTCCTACACTGTCAAGTCTGTTAGTGTTTGTTTTCCTGTGCCACTGTTTGGCTTACACAGAAGATGAGAAATGCGTTATGGGTAAAACTTTTTTTTTTTCACAGATTCACAACAAAAATTATACATAATCAGAATGTGCATTAAAGCACATCTGTTGGTCTTGCTTATTAGAAAAAAATAAAGTAAAATAAAACCGCATTGAACAAAGCATAAATTAAAGCAGAGTAAGGCAGATCTCTTGTTTAATGTACTCAATCTGCTACTGCGCATGCCTTACATTACAGTATGTTCATTTATGAATGTCTATTTGGAGCCTCAGTTAGGTATAATTTCTATACTGAATCATCCTGCTCCGGGTCACAGAGAGCTGAAGCCTCTGTCAAAAAGAACAGTTGGGTCACACTCTAGACAAGGTCACACTCATAAATTGGTGGATTAGGATTTTCATAGTTTTCTGTTAATATAATTAGAAGGAACAGATTTTGAAAATGTTAATGTTACGCTTCTAATATAAGGATAAAAAAAAAAATCATTTGGCAACAATGTGCCACTATGCCTTTGTGTAAAATAAATCTGATTACGTTTTGGCAAAATTTGTGTCCAGCTTTTTCATTTGGCAGTGTGCTGAATGTGCCTTTGACTTTTTGCTTCATTTAAAGTTGAGACCTGCCTGTGCCAAAGCCGATACTGGTGCCAGATCGGTCTGAGTTGAAAGCAAGCCTCAATCTACCGTGTCAGATTAAGGATGTTAGAGCTACTTGCACTGTACACTAGGCCATTATTACTCTATGGCAGTGATGGGAGGTGGGCGGTAGGGTGGGATGCCTGGGTATTTAACCACTGATCCCCATTCAATAGGAAGACCAGTAGGGATTAGAAATAGGATAACGTGACCATCAACCGTTTGCAAGCTCACTGTCATTCATCCATCTAAAGTAAGTGGATATATATTTATAACTACTGGGACATAGTTTAAAACATGACTTAAAATGGGTTTGCCCACCTATAATGTTTATTATATCAGCTTTATCATTTGTATGACAGTATGTTGAGTCTATATTTATTAGAAAGGGGATGTGAAACATACTGTATGAGCAAGACATAAACAAATGGTTCAGTGGTGCAATAGATTCCAACGAAAGGTCAGTTTGCTTTGCTTTCAACACTACATGTGGTAGTGGTCCATATGCAGTCTAATGGAGCCGCAGAATGCACCAGTAATACGATGAACGCTCCACAAAACACTGAGTGTGTGCATGTCTATGTACATTGTGATATCCCACACTGAGGGATGGTGAGGGTCATGGTGATGCCAGAGGCAAGGTAAGAAACCACATAGTACAGAGAAGCTGAACACCCATTATCATTTTGGCATGTAAGGGCGAGTTAGTGGAAAACGATAGGACAATGAACTAAAGGGTTTGGAGAAAAAAATTATTCAAGATGAACAAAAATGTCAGTGTAAAACTCTCTACTATCTATTTAATATCAGTGTCCACCATCTATCCACAAATAACCACAAAATTGTAACATTATACTCCTAACAACCTTCCTTACTTCTGCTAACCTGAGCTTGTATCCTGTAAAACCTTTGTGGGATGCAGTAGCTAAACATAACAGTAACTATTCAAGCCGGCAAGGCAAATGAAAACAGGTTGAGAGTAGGCTGAGGAGACAGGCACATGGGGAAAGACGGGGAGGGATGGCGAGCGCAACGATTTGGGTGGGCAGATGGTGCCGACATATGGGCCTGTTAGGGGCAAAATAAATAAATAAACACTCACACATAAATACTGAGATGAACTGTGAGTGCCACAAACTGTTGGCCAACTTAGCCAGCTGAGAGAGAGCGCAAATTGCAGAGAACTACCACTGAAATTGCTTGCAGATTTCTAAATAGACCAGCGCTGCTGAAAAACATGCAGACAGTTGTGATGTGGCTGACAATAGGCTGATCCTCTGTGCAATCTCTGATCTCCAAGTAAGTGTGGGTGCGTCATAACAATAGAGGGTTAAAAGATACATGTGCGCCATATAATCTGTTTTTTTGAACATGCGTGCATCTGCCTGCACTAAATATAGTCTCTGCATACAGGTCACAGAGCGGCTAAGTTATTTTTCCATCTCTGAGTTGAACGTCTTTTCTGTTGCTGTCTAGTTCAGCTGCTGCCATGTTCGCCCTCCCGCCAATTTGCTATCTACAGTATACTTTCTCCCCCTCTTGTCTGACTCCTGCTCAACCTCAAAGCCTGTGGCTAAGTTACAGAGACCGCCAGGTTGAGAGAGGTGATATCCTCCAGCAAACAAACTGCTGTTCTCTACAGTACATCATCTTCTCTGCCCATTTCAACTGTACGCTCCAGTCAAGATCTACTGTGCTGCACTGACAAGCAAATGAAGAAAGACTGAAATGCCAACACTGTATAATCAGTAAGAGTACATATGCAGTATACATGACATTTTGTCCTAATGCAGGTGTCTGGCCTAAAATATGTATGTGCACTTGGCATTGTGTAGAGTCTACATGTCTATACTGTAAATAAATATATAAATGTAAATTTATCTGTCAAAATCACTTTTTTTTTGCATAATAGCATGAAAATGATGGGTTTTCAATTTGCTCAACCCAGTTTAAAAAAACAACAACTTACATTATGTTTTGTGCTTGCAGTTTTAACTGAGCATTAATCTTTTGTAAACTGGCCACATTTGTATTTGACCACTTTGTGTGCACCTTTCTGGAGGTGCGTCTGCAAATATATTACCTAATCCACAGCAAACATATTTGGATGTTTAGCACATCTCTCCCCGCTTGAGTGTGTCTAGTTGATAGACATCGCCGCCACCTTGCCACTTCATCTTCTGTTTGGCTCTCTGCCCTCATAATGTCTGCGAATTTAATTTGATTGCAGCTGTAATCTTCCAGCTAGTTAATTGACTTTGCCAAGCTTTGTCTCCCTCCTACCGTGATGAAGAGGGGTAGTTTGATAAGTTACAACGTCTTATCGTCTCCCCGCAAACCTGTGCTTCCACATTGTATGCTTTGGTCACTAAAGAGAACTGAAGAGAACTGGATAGGCTAATGTGATCTCGAGGGGGGGATCTAAGCTGCTGAGAATTTTGCAGTCATCTGTCTTGTTGTCAGTAGACAGGGGGCCCTACTGTGACAGCCCCATGACAAATTCAATTCTTATTGAAGCCATTTGCTCTGTCAAAGCATTATCTGTCAAATCTGTCTCCTAAAAATTATGTCCATGTACAGTACAATTCATTTGCATAAGCAAACTTATTTTGGAGGAAAATTATCGACACCACAATGGCAGTTTATGATCAATATTACAATAATACCAGTGGCAAAACATTGTTCACTCAATATCCACTTATTCACATTTTCTGAAGCTTTAACTGTAACACAAAATTGCCAAATGCAGTTAAGAGAGGTCCTGAAAGTATTCAGCGTAACAGAATGTTTAAACTTAAAGACCTTGAGTGGAGACTGCTAAGTTAAAACAAAGGTGTATAGTGAACAAATCTGCAAAAGATGTTGTAGTTCTTCCCTTTCAGATTATTTTATTGTCAGTTCAGGAATATATGTCATAATATTAAGGCAACTTGAAAACACTTGGTTAAGGTTAGGAAAGGGTGACATTGGGTTCTTAGTAAATTATGAAAACAGAGAAAGCTGCAGACAGAATACATTTTTATTTATATTTAATCAAAGCCATAATGTTTCCCTAGCATTCACCAAGGGTTTTAGCAAGCTACATATACTGTTCTTTAAACAGTCACCACCCACCCTAACCTACTATCTATGGATTTGGGCAGAATACGCCTGACACGCTAGATCTAAAAAAGCAAAGGTTGCCAGCAGTGGAAATGTTATCCAGGCAGTGAGCACAGTATATATTTCCTCCAAAATTACGAGTATACAGTACAGCTTCTAAGTTTTAATTAGTTATACTGTCGTGAGTGAAAGATGTGGGTCATTCAAAGATATTGGGATAGTGAAAGTGCGACGAGACGAGACCATGACCTGGAACCAATTCCTGTTTAAACTTGTTATTGACAAAATAGCACTATTTGGGTTAATGGTTAAAAGGATATGATCAATTGAGCTGGTTTACATTATGTAGCACACCAGCTTGTCAACCATACACGGCAAACAGTGTCAAAGAGGTAGTGGCCTTCATAGACAAATAAGATAAAACCCATTAGTCAGAAACTAAAGATTTGTGTCACCAACGGCGTAAAACCGGATCACTCCAGTTTAACCAGATGTCCACAGTGGACACTGCCCTCCAGTGTGCTGCAAAATCAAACACAGAAAAGAGGACTCCAACAAAAGAAAACCTGCTCCACCGAGGTGTTGTAAGTAATGCTACGTTTGAACCCTTCGCAATGCAGAGCGAATGTTGTTTGTTCTCGTTGACTAATTTAATTAACACTAACACAGAGAACTTCATTAGACTGTTTTCAGTTCATTAATAAAATTAATCTGACTGGGCATGAGCACACACAAGATACACATCAAGACGCACACATCCACACGTGTGTATGAGAATCATTCAGAGTAACTTACGGGTTGCCATAGTCCCAGACAACGCACTGAGGATCTGATGTACCCTGCAAGATACAGGGGGAAAAGGGAGGGGAGGGAGAGAAGATAAGCTATTATTGCCAGTCGAGGATGAGCGAGAGAGGGAGGCAGGGAGAAGACAGAATAGCTCATTGCCAGAGGAGAAAGAGTGATGCTGCATGGGCGATGGAGAGAGGTAAACAGACAATGAAAGAGAAGGATTGAGACAGACGGTGGGAGGGAGAGATGGAGAAAGAGTCATTGTCGGAGGACGAAGCTGCAAATTGCTACTGCTGCTACTGCAGAAAGAGAGAAGGTATGTGAGCAATGAATTGGGAGAGATAGAGACAAAAAAAGAAAAGCCATTTCATGGACAATAATACACAGAGAGTTAGGGTCATAAACATCCTGTAGTGGAAGAGCATTCAAATTCTTCTTCTAAGAACAACTTTGTACTACAGTACAAAGTATTACAGTAAAAGGAAACAACTACGAACAAGTGAAAGTAAACTTAAGCGTTAAGTTTTTTCTTTTGTGTAAAAGCTCACCAATGTCATGTTCTATACTTAGTAAATTCAACAGCTTTAGAGAAATACTAATAGATTCCAGGAATTTATGAAAGATATTAAAATAAAGTTGAACAATCTATCATAAGGTTCTTGGTGATTTGTTCCCATCACATTTTGTCCATTAACTTGAGAGTGTCCAGATTAGAAGCCTGGATGTAAGCAGTGCTCTGGGGTCAAACAGCAGGTGAATCACCAGGTAATCAAAGCCCAGTGGCTCATGGGGGCAAAAGAAGATTCGCTATGACTCAGTGAATCAATCAAAGTAAATCAATATTTTTAACTGAGTCATCACAAATTTCACTGGTGATCTTCAGTGATCTCTGCACTAATTACTTTTAGAAGAATCGCCTGTGCCCTTTCACTCTGTATGACTCATTTGGTAAATTATGGATTGGGATTGCTTTTATGGTAATCTCTGTAGGTGTGGTGTGATCGAATATTCTATTCTTACATCCATTCCTAAATCAAAAGTCTCAAACTGGTGTCGAAATGACCAATACACTTTATGTGTCCTTTAGCGTGATAAGGCCATTTGTCAGCTACCCACAACTGAGATGACATTCTTCAACTGGGCTGATGCAGAGGAAAATGGATCCCTCTCTGTGACAGTTAGTTAGTCCTTCCTGAGCATTAAGCACTTGGCCTGTGAGCTCCCCCTTATGGCAAAGAAGTTTATAGCAGTAATTCCACAGCTATGTCCATTATAAAAACAGGATTATGTGCAGCCTGAGGAAAATTTGAAGAAATTACCTCTTCTTGAGTGAAGCGCAAACTGAATGCTTAAAACAGTGTTTGAAATGAGGGAGAGAAGGAAGTGACGTACACTGAAGTCTACACTTTGATTTTGATAAATTCCTCTAAAAGCAAGGTCACCCCTCCTTCCTCAGAACAGTGTATTACTGATCTCCCATGAATCAGTGAAACCTGGGGTCTATGGATGGCTGGATTTAAGAGGACAGGATGATGCAATGTTTATATACACAGGATCAGAGGCCGGGCAACATGGATTGATGGATGACAGCGTTTTGTTCTGCTTCGCACGCAGATCGGCGTCACCGGCAGTCGATGTCCCCGGGCGTGCATTAGTGTGGCAGACACTGTTAGCATTCAGCTATCAATCAGCGGGCATCTCGCACGACTGTACGCTACAGCAGTGACATCCGTGTACTCCCACAATGTCTGCCTCCTCCTTAGCGACGATGTGTTGCATAATGACAGCATCTGTTCGACTGATGCCTCTCAAAGGGAGCAACGTGTGTCTGATTCTAAAAGCTGCATTTATGGAAGGTAATAATGGTGTCTACCTTTACAGCTCTGTCTTCTTTTTCTCTCAAAAGGGACAAGTCATTTTCTTCAAGGTATTCACAGTCACACGTGGCAGCCATTTGGTGGTAAAATGCTTGGTACACGCTGGATGTGAATATGGTAAGATAATCAGATAAAATGAGCTATAATGTAATACAGCGAGACCACGCAATTTCAGGAAGTCTTAAAAGTCTTTCATTTCATATCAAAGATTATAGATTTAGAAAAATGAAACAGAGCGACCTGGACGATGATGTTTGACCCATGAACATAATTGGCGAAATTGCCAGAACAGCTTATGAGGTGATGTTTTAAAACAAGTCAATGTTGTCTTTTATAAGATATTAATGAAGGATGGCTGGAGGAGGGGGTGAGGGGTAAGTGGCATCTGGTGTACTGGTACTATAGGATTAATAGAGTTTTCGGGTGTCCTCATTATTACACAACATTAAAGATTTATACACACTTGACACCAGGGAAACGCATGAGATATCTGACTGAAGACATGACCAGCCACAGAAACCTCTACCTCCTGTATTGAGAATGAAGCCTGGGGCAACTGTTGCCATAGCACTGCTTCAGCAGCTGGATGTTTCTAGACCAGCCAAGGTCAACTACTACTACAGCTGAAGATCCCGAAAGCAAAAACCAAACCAGTGTGAGATTTTGATCAGATTCTCTTCTAAAATGGTTTACACTCATCCTATTTTAAATTCTTTATTACGGTTTGAATTCAACTTCAGTTCAATTGTACATACCAAGGTTAATACCTTACAGGAAACATATACTATAGTATTTAGTCTGAAATAATTTAGATCTAGATATATAAGACATATGTGAGATCCCAAAACAAAAATGTTCATTAATAGATCAGATCCTCAGATTTTTTTACATTTTTACTCTGAGATTCACTCAGTTGCCTTATTGTACATGCTAACAAAGTGTCACAGTATAATCTACATTTTATCTTATTTTTATTTTTTTTATTAATGACTAACAACTGTTAAAGAATGCAAGAACTCCCCTGAAAGGCTGTATAGACATGACTCAACAGACTAAAACAGATGTTTATCACAAATGAGAATGCTTTATTACTAACTTGAGATAAAAGTGATATTGAAGATCTGAAAAGTGCACTGATAGCTTGCAGCAAATTTAACTGAGCAACATTTAGATCTGACAGATCATTATCAGGTATTGACAAGTGAGCACCACAAAGCAGCAAAGGCAATATAAATCAGTCATCCAGAAAGAAATACTTCACTCCATATGGAAGAATCATACCGTATTTCATCATTTTATATGGCTTCATTTGCAATAAATGGTTTTGGTTTGTAAAATGTCTTAATAATTATCTTAATATTCATTAATTTAGCAACCAGAAGACAGGTGGCTGAGCCTCAGAGGGTGCACATGCTGAAGTGTCAAAAATGTTAGACACTGAACCTAAACTCACTCTGTCTGATATATTATATATGATATCGACATCTACATTGAGCAGAATATCATATTTTTCCTTTTTGACTCTGTGAATGTTTTCTTTTCTTCAACTTGGGATATTACAATGATCATTCAGGACAAACCTATGACTACTGCATATCGTAAGTATGTGTGTTTCAGTTAACTTGTCTAAAATTGATCATAGCAGTTTCTCCTGGGATAATTGTGAACAGCACAGTTTTCCTGTGGGCATGTAGGCTACAGTATTGATACAGTAAATAGTGTCACTAAGTGTAATTCAGTTGTCTTAATTTTGTTTTGCAGTAAAAAGGAAAACTTAGATTTTTTTAAGGAATAGTTTTACATTTTGGGAAAAGACTCATAATTGATTTCTTGCAAAGACAATTTTGACACCTCTCCTGCATCTGTCCATTAAATACTATATGTAACTACAGTCAGCAGCTGGTTAGCTTAGCTTAGCATAAATATTGAAAACATAGATAAACAACTGGCTGCTGGCTAGCTAGCTCTGTTTAAATGTAACCTTTACAGTGGCTGATAAGTCAATTTTATTATCTTTGAAAAAAGCTTCTTCCTGTGACCTTTTCCTCTTATGCTAAGCTAAGCTAAACAGCTACTGGCTGTAGCTCATACTTAATTAACACACATAATAGTGGCATTAAGCTCTTCTCAGCAAGAAAGCTGATCAGTGTACTTCCAAAAAAGTATAACTTAATACCAAGGTGATCCTGTTTGGTTATAAAGCACAAGAATTTAAGTTTTTGTCTTGCTTTTAGCTTTTAACTCCCATTAATTTCAAGTAGCAATTATGGATATTATACAGTATATATGGCTATGACTAAGACCATGAGTACTGATTGCTTGATTTTAAATTAAATTAATATTATGCTAATCCCTTATAACATTTCAGTCACATCCACTTTAAGCATGATGACATGCATACAGTAAGTGTATCTGCCCTCCACAGCCTCTCCTCAGCAGGAGCTTCCAGTTAACGGTACAGAGCAGCATGCTAGAATCAGTGAAAGGTAGGAAGGAAGGAAGGAAGGTGTTCAACCTGCAGTACATCTGCTTTGCCAAAAGTGTTAAAAAGCAGAATAATAAGAAGATAAAAGATAGAGGCATATAAAGAAACTGACTATGTAATGAATCAGTGGTTTAAAGCAGGGGAATGAAGTGGCAGGGGATGGAGAATGAATACAAAGTCTTTTTAATGAAACACTGTGCAATAATTTTGACCCCCAGGTCCTGGTTGACCTGAGACTGATTTCACTGAAAAAACTTAGAATGTGTATGCATGTATTTGTATATATGTGCGAGTATGTGTTTGTGTTGTCTAGAGATAACCATTAAATATTAAACATTATTTTTGAAACTGTGCCCACCTTTATACAGACGAATGGCTAATGAAACCCTCATCTTATTGAGGTCGTGAAAAGCGCCTCTCATTAAACTTAGTCCTTTCCACTGAAGACACCCCACGAGTCGTTTATAATAACGCACTCCACTGTAATATAAACTGAATAGGCACCAGGGGACACTGCGATATAAGGAAGTCAAAAAGGTCTGCATTTATTCAGCCAATTCACCGAACACTATGGCGCTTTATAGGATCTAGCTCTTCCCCTTTCATCTGAAGTCGGGAAACATGGGTCATCTGGGAGAAGAGGAATCTTTTAAAGCCTTAAACTATTTTATTTTCTTGGGGAAAGCTTGCTCAATATACAGGTATGTAATAAAAATGCAAACTCTTGCACTGGAAAGTGCTTCATATGGAATATTTTTTGCATGTAACATTTTCCTGGTGCTACTTCAAATGAATCTCTACAATGGCTGTGGATGATCATAATGGAAAAGTAGCTCTGTAACTAATTTCCCTTTTATCCGTTTTGTATAATAGTTATGAAAGTATGAGGTTTATCTATAAGGTTCTGACCTTATCATGTGAAGTGCCTTGAGATGATCCTGTTGTGATTTGGCACTATATAAACAAATTGAATTGAATTGTAGAGATCTCCACTCTCCAATAAACTACTCATGATACTACAGATACTACAGATCTCAGAAACACATGACCTGCCCTTGTATTTTTCAATGCATGAAAACACATAAAAACAGTGTGATTCAAACAGAGATTTTCTACTTACATTGAAAAGCGGAGACAGCTCCACCACCACCATGGGCTCGGTTGGCTGTGGTTCCGGTCGCACAGTTACTGTCAGGATCTTGGAGTTGATTACCGCAGGGGGACTACAAAGATACAAACAAATAAGGGCTATTATTCAACAACTGCACTGGATATTCAATTGAATTTTGTTGTCTGTCATACAAACACACACATGCACACACACACACAAATACACTGCTGAAAAACAGACATACATAACCAGTCCACTAGCTTTTGAGGGTTTATGAGGGAGAAAGCCAAAGAGAGCGTCCAAGTAAAAACAGAACACTGAACCTATTAGCATTCAGCAGAGCTACCAAGAGAAAAGAGTTTTAACAGATCCAGCTCATCCACAACCAAGCGCACTGACCTGAATAAAAGGGCCCAGGGCCAGCACAAACACTGTATCACAGTGGTCTTCTGACAATCTCCTGATTTCAACTAACTTCTATTTTTGCAAGTTCTATGCAAGTTTCAGGACCCATTAGGCCCGCACCCATTCGGAGCCCACTGTACATTTCCAAAAATACGATGTCAAAGCAAAAGAAAGGGAGAACATCTAGGGAAATGTACTTTTTTGGAGATCCAAGACATGTCTGATAACAAGGCAGACACGACGAGCAGAGAGGTAGAAAATTAGAGGTTGGAATTAGGTATACATAAGAAACGACAGAAGAAATGGCACAGAAATAGAAAGGTAGTGAGAAGGGAAACAAATAAATAAAAACAACTACAAGGGAGGAGAAAAGTTGTCAAAAAGTATTGAAAGAAAGTACTGAAGTAGATGTGCAGGAAGTTATAAGGGAGGACACAGAAAGGAGTCGACAGTAAGATTTAATTTGGAAAATTTGAAGAATAACTACTGAGGAGTACTCACTTTGGCGCAGGTAAGATGTTGCCCAGCGTCCGGTACAATATCGCTCCAATGACGTAGTACAGTGTAGACTCAGAGTCTGTCTCTGTCTCTGAAACACAAAAATGTTGCAATCAAATGATCCAAATGTCATGGTTTACCTATTACAACGTCAATATCTACAGTATCGTTTAATTCCTCTATATATTTTCTATATTCTGTGCAAAGGTACAAGGTGTTGAAAATGGGGAAAATAGTTTTTTTGGACAAAAAGTACAGCATTGCTAAAGTACAAATCTTAACCTAAAAGACAAGTTCTCAGCAGTAAGGCAGACAATGTTCTGAACTTTGTTCTGAATTTACCAGTGAGTTCACGTTCTAAGGTCCATAGTTTAAGATAATAAATACAAGCAACCAACAAAATTTCCTCCTAGGGTGACTAGTCTCAGTCTTAGAGACAAAGTGTGCATTGAAAGGAGTCAGTTGAGATGGTTCAGGTGTTTTGCCAGGATGCCTCATGGGCAGCTTCCATTGGAGTCTTCGGGCATGTTCCATGTGTACCCCGGGGTACACACACGACACACAGGAGAGATTTTATATCTCATCTGGCTTGGGTGTTTGGGAGGGATGGCTGGACAACAATGCTAAATCTACTACTGCCAACACAAACCAAATCTAGATTAACATGGAAGAAGCATGGACAAACAGAGTGTTTTGCCTGTGCAGTGTAAATCTGTAATTGCAGAAACAGAAACGGTATAGTACTTACAGAGTACCGTATGGATAAGCAAAATCAGAAAATACATAATTTATTTTGTAATCTGCTAGATAAATTATAGACTGGAGGGTAGGTTTTTATGATTTTTTTTGCTACCGTTACTGATAACTACTATTTTAAATAACCTACATACAAATACATCTATTAGTTGTTCAGGCAAACAAGCACAGATTGCACCTGTCTCATCAACCTGAAATTTCAGCTTAATTTACATTTACTTTTAAGCTGTCGCTGACAAACGCTTTGTTTACTACATCAGAGTAAGAAAAGTTAGTAAACTGCAGCGCCCTGAAGCATATGACAGCTACATATTCCTACTCAGTCTAATTAATGTTCTGAGCTGAAAACATACTATTAATTCAGGTGATTCTGGTGTCACACAGCGTGTGGGTGGAGACACTAGTTATGTCAATTTGTTTGATTTTCAGAAGCTAGGAGCTCACCTGCTGCTTAGATAGATCTATTAAAAAAGCCTAATCTCTATCATACAGTCCCAGCCCACTTAAGACAATGTCCATATACCTCCTTCCTCAGTACTTTCATCCCCTGCTATTGTTGTTGTCATCCTCCGACCCACTTTTCTACCCTTTTCAACTGTCTTTTTTTTCCTTACAACCCCGTTGCCTTCCACTTTCTTTGGTGTTCTTTCAACAAAAAGAGCAGGGGCTCCCAAGGAGATGTAGTGTCCCTTTGTAAATGTCACTTTGTCTCAAGTGAGGGAGGTGGAAAAGAGGCACAGAGGAAAAGAAAAGTAAGAGAGGAAGAGTTCATGTTGAGAGATGCCACTCCCTCCTTTGCCCTTTTAGGCTGAGAGAAGGGATGAAGGAGCATCGGCGAGGGGAGAATAGGGAGGAGAGGAACAGACAGAGAGGGCTGATAGTATCAGACATACCGGGTGACTCATCCAAAATCTGTCTGTGCTGCTGACTAAGAGGTAATACTCAGGAAGAGAGATAGCTATGCAAGAAAGATGAGGAGAAAAAGCGGAAGAGACAAAAAAGATCCCGACAGTAGAAAAAAAACAATTGTGAGTGTGAGAAAAAAAAAAAAAAACGCATCAAAGTCAGCATGAGAAAGCCTGTGAGTGTGATGGATCCTAATTGGACAGTGTCTGCAAAGGCATGCAAATGAGAAAGTCAGTGTATTGTGGGTAAATGGTAAAGCAGTGTGTGAGGGGGTGGCACTCCTACGTTTGAGGATGATTAATACCACAAAAGAACTCAATCAAAATAAAAAAACTCTAATTTCCCATGAACAGACTTTTCGTCACTCTCCTCTAGCTGAAGATCTAAGTAATTGGTGGTCAGCTGTTATCTGGCAAAACGGCAAATCACCAGTCAACAGCCATGAACCCCATTTGACAAGAAAATATATGCATGGTGTTGATGCTAAGCCATGATTTATGGTTTTAATCAAAGATCGAAAACACCATCCAAATGATTCAATGTAACTCTTTTTTGTCCGTCCAAGCTTCTTTCCTTTGCACTTTTGCTTTCTTTCAGAACTTTTTGTACACAGCACAGAATGTTAAAAAGATAAGTTGATTAGCTTAGCTTAGCTAAACAGTCATTTATTTTAATATGTGAACGCGAAAGTTGTGGTTTTACGAGGACTTGCTTGCTTTAACCAGCTATTTGTGCAGTGGCCTCCTGTCTTTTCTCACTCTTATTGTTACATTGCTGCAATAAAATGTAAAACTGTTAAACAAATGACAGTGTGTTATAGAGGTTAGCTGTGCTATCAAGCTAGCTCCCCCTGCCTCCAGTTTTATCCCCTGGTTGCAAATCAGTACTTAATACACAGACAAGAGAGTCAAACATTTAGAGAATATTTCCAGCTCACTGGCAACACACTTGCAAATAAGCATGTTACATAGTTTCTAATAACATATTATTAGAGAGTAGACCTCATGCAATTTGTGATCTTGCTTACGTAATACTTAACAGCATATAACCACGTGCATGAGAATAAAAAGTAATTGCTGACTTTTATCTTTTGGATATACAGCATGGCTACCGGACAGAGCAAATAAAGAGAAAGAATGTGGAGGGAAAGAGGGAGTCTGTCACCTCCAAAATCAGCGTAGAAAAGTCACAGCCTCTGCCCAGTGAAGCATTTCATGAACCTATCAATTGGCCCGTCTGTGCACGCACGTACACAAAGGTGTCAGTAGGCTTTTATGAGCATGTTTAAGCTGTCCATCAGTAATATGCTTTCATTGTGGGGTAAATGAACCAAACAAACTGATAGCAGTCAAATGAGGAGTTGAGCTCTTGAATTATCAATGAGTAGAGTCAGAGTTTCGACAGAAGCAAAGAGTACTGATAATGTCCTGACTCATAAAGCTATATGCAGTTTGGATGAAACAAATATATTATATGATAAAATGGCCATTGCATGTGCTGAAAGTGATATGAGCACTGCAAGAGACGAAATATTCAACACCTCAAACTATGAGGATAATGGACAAAAAATGGAGATGCAGGATAAACAAGGCGTGAAGTAAGATGGAGACATAATAAATGGAGAATTAAAAAAAAGAAATAGCATTAAACAAACTCTTGCTAATACCCCTTTGTCTCCAGTTGCAACCTAAAATTAATCTTTCAAGATATCTAAATTTACTCTTCCATAAAATGTAGAAAAACAACTTGAACAAAACAAGTCACAGACAACTCATAAACAAACCCTGTTACATAAAAGCAAGGTTGGTGGTGAGATGGTAGATGCTTTATAGTAGGCATATTATAGTGCATAATTAAGCGACAGAGAAAGTGGTTGAGCTGAGATGAAGTGCCCTAAGGCTTGCATACAGGGTGTCTTGAACAGCAATCAAAGAGAGTCAGCGTTATCAGTGAGAGTCAGAGGTCAGAGGCAGCTCTGCTCTCTCAGCCTAGCGCCTCTCTAAACTTTAATTTGGACAGAGGATGGGTGGGAAAAGAGGAAGTTTGCCAGTGTAATTTCCTGTGAGATGTGGCCTTTGCCTTTGTTGGTGCTGGACTGCATCTGGCACAGTAATTCTGTTATCCAGTCTAAACCACTTTTTCCACTCTTTAAATCCACTTTGTTTTCTCCCTATACTTTCTTTTTTTTTCTCAGTAATTTTTTTCTCCTCCATCTTTATTACTTAGTGTGTTTGGACAATCGCTTTGCTTGTTTCTTGGCTTCAAATGAAACCTCATGGAAACAAATTCAGACTAACAGCAGTTATTTTTGTGTGGCCAAAAGCGAAGAGACATCTTTCAAACGTGAGGATTTGATGCTCTCTAGAGGATGCAGCACACTTCTTCATAGATGAAAGACCTGCATCTTCTTGAGAAGTACTCCAGGGCCTCTTCACAGTCCAAATCCTTCTCAGCATTACCCTATAACGTCCTTGAAAAGCCTTCTATCTGCTTCCACGAGACACATCTCAAAGTGCATTCACACTGGGATAATTTTTCTTGGCAAGCCAGTCTGACCTTGGCTAAAGAGAGTGCTGCATGAGCTGCTAACGGGTCCTCACATGTCAACGATTCGAACCTTAGAATGAAGACAACTATGAAACAAAATCATAGCTTTGAGCTTAGTGCTCAAACCTAACTTAAAACAGATGTCAAGAACAGATTTTTTGGTCTTAAATTAGCACAGTAGGCTCAATTGGATGTATCTGTTTTTTGTGCTTTGATTATTTCAACCAAATTACTGTTTCTAGAAAAAAGGTTCCTTTCAGTGGTGACCTGAGTTCTTGGGACTTTGCATACTTCAAGCCTAGTTGACACCTGTTTCAAGAGAAACTCTTGAAATATATCAGATCTTGTGTTTTCTGTAGAGCATTACAGTACAGTATGGTACCAAAAAAAGGAGCAAAATGAAAACTCCAAATTTTGGACAAAATCATCAGCTCTCTACCTTCTGCAGGGATTGTGAAGACCTCTTTAGGGATGTAAAGCTTGTCTTCGGCTGTTCTGGCCCAGTCCTTCATGCCTCTCCGGCCCTTCATGGGAAAGTTGATATCGCTGGAGACCGCTGACACCGGCTCTCGCTGGATAGTTATCACTAGACACACAAGGGATAAAAAAACTCTTAAAACTAAAAGAAAACGTTTTACTTAGCACTGGTGTCTGAAATAAAGAACAGGGATTATAGATATAGCAAGTCAAAAGAAATGAAAGTAAACATGCAAAACTGTCACCTTGTATAGTGTTAAAATTCATTAATGACGTAAGTTGTCTCAAGAAACAAAGTATTTTTTAAATTAAGCCATATGAACTGAAACTGAAAAAGAATAATAGTAAAGGTTCACATCAAAATTCTAACTTAAAACATCAAAATAATTTAAACATGACTTTGAACAACAATACTGATGTAACACGTACTAAGATTGTTTGTAACCACTAGAAAACTTAAGAAAGGCTTCTGGGCTTCTCCGATGAGGTGAATGAAATCTTCTAATATCCTCATCAGCAAAGCAGCACCGGGAGCGACCTGTGGATGGAGGGACGACAAAGAGAGATGAGCACTGACCATGGAGTCATTATTGCTAACTGTCCGTAAGATATGTCTCGCCCATCGAAACATGTGACCATGTCGTAATACTGTATTATCTAATTTGGTTGCTTGTTTATTGTGTCCAGATGGCAAATAAACCACACCTCAGCTCAAGGACATCAAGCTGGGTCACACACAACAAGACACAAACGTGCACAGACACACATACAAAAATGTAATTTTAGTAGTAGTCATACGCAGCCTCAAGCACACATACACACGTGTATGCACTATACGCACACATGCATTCAGAACACAAAAACTGCAAAAATATGCAGTCACCAGCTACGGTAAAAAGGTACATAGAAGCACACACACTCACACTCAATCACACACAGATAGCTTTACCTGATGAATGTCCTCCCATTTCTCTAGATTTTCCATGTCCAACATGTGACTGACTATCTGGAAGAATTTCTACACACAAGATAAAGATGTATTCAGTTTGTTAATGCAACAGAATCATCCCATTCTTCATGGTCATAATCATATCCTATTATGTCCAGTATCTACCCTGAAACTACTGCAGTGACTTCCACTGCAGCAGCACTGTAGTTTATTCTGTGTCACGTTTAGTACAGTAATCTTCTGTACATATAGGCATATTATAAAACATAAAAAAATATCTGTTAAATGACTGATTGATATAGGAGCATTTTGCTCTCGTACAGGCAGTGAAAAGAGAAAACTGCTGCTAAAAAATCCCCTTTGAGGTCATAGAAACTGTGAAGCTGTAGTTCATTGTTATGCACACCCTGTGCTGTAGATAGTGGAGCTTCTACACTGAATAAATTTGGAGGTGCTGTAAGTGTATCAGCGCGTGAGACTGTGTCTACGACTGCATGATTTGTACAGTTTGTAACTTATGAGAAGGCTCTGCCTACCTGCACATCGTCGGGAGCTGGGATGTAGGTTGCTCTTTTGAAGGTGTCCGTCACATTTCGCAGGATCTCCGTGGAAAAGAGAAGGTCGCCACTGTAGTAGCTCCTCCTCTGCAAGAGCTCCAGGAGAGTCCGTACGATCTGAGACATGCCCTCCCCAGCCAGGGTCCTCTGACCCTTCGCGAGATGCTCTCGTAGCTAGGAAGAGAGACAGATAATTGAGAAGAGTTCAACATTTCAATGCAAACTTCTCTGCACTATAGCACTTGGCAGTACTGGAGCTGTGTTCTTATTCAAAATATGTAGTTGGTGAAAATATCAAAAACATCACCAAACAGACCAGGATCATGTTTTTTCCCCTAAGAAATCATAAGAATGTTTTGGATGTGAGCTGAGGGGGATGTTTCAAGACAGGAGTATATATGTACATGGAGGGTTTTTGTGAGCTTGTGCTTAAAATAGGCAAGCAAAAAGAGGCCTAGCAGCACTCTGAGGCAGAAATTGGATCTCATCACTTTAGAGAAAAAGTTAGAGAAAGCAAGACTGTGTGTATGTGAAATGCAGAGTGAGAGAAAGAGAGGGAGGAGAGCCTGATAGAACACAAGATAACAGCAATCACAGAAAATTAATTATTGACTCCTGGTGTTAATGAAAGGTTAGAACGGAAACGAACAGTGCAATCAGCTCCGTCACGCACAATCCCTGACCCTCATCTCCTTCCGCCATCATTGAGGAGATAGAAAAGGTTGAAGTTCACAGAGCAGGAAAACAGTCTGGCTGATGAACACATTCATTAGCTATGTTCATTAATTGATAAGTGTGAGTGCAAACCTCTGGAGAAGCTAATTAGAGATACTAGCAGGTCTTCAGTAATAAGACTTTATTTTGAGTAAACTTTTTTTTTAAGTTTGAAGAGAGCAACAAGATTGGTGAAAAAGGGAAAAATCGAGGCAGAGAATAACTTTAGAAAACAGATGGAGCCTTTGCTTTATTATACATTCACTAATGAGACATGCAACTTTGAGAAAGGTAAGATATGGTGAGTCAGTAATGCTGCAACTAACTGGCTCAAGTGAAGTAATCTGGAGGAATATACACATCCTTTTTTTTTTTTGCTGAAGATGATAAAAAAAAATATTTTGTAAAGCTTGAGAGATCTTGTTTCTTAAAGGGAAACTTACAGATAAATGTAAATATCTATATTCAAGTGAGATGCATCTGGCGAAGCTCGGAGGACCCCAGAAAGCAACTCCATTATTGTCCAGCATACAACGACGACTAGCAGATCCTAGGAAGAAAAAAAAAAACCACATTTAGCATGTAATTAAAAAAGGTTACAGTATTACCGTGAATGTGGCATCCGCAGTCAGTTGAGTCACTAAACCAGTTTAGCAGATAAGGAAACCATTGCATACGTATAATATTGGCAACTGTGAAAATTAAGGTCAACTCTGTTAATGTGTCTTTTATTCAAGTCAAATATTACACACGACTATTACAACTATAAAAATGTTTCACTTGTAGCAGTTCTGCAGTGGGACGGCTAACACAAGCTGCCCAAGTAATAAAGTAGTGAAGATTACCAATATATGAAATTTAAGTCTTTCAAACATTTAATCTTTTCCCTAATCAAGAAAACAGGCACTTGTTTAGCTTGTTTATGAGTAATAGACTGACATAAATACAATTTCTCTGCTAAATAAATGTAATGATTTAGCTCAAATATAATTTTCTACAATATTTTACTTGGCTAGCTGATTCAGACATGCGTGTTTTGATGTTGGAGCCAATGCCATAGTTTGAAAGATGCCTGAACACCCGTTTACATCAAAGGCACTGAAGACCACATCTGCTCTTGGCTTAAATTGTAAAAAAGAACGTGTTAATGGTCAAGGTGTGTTATTTGTTTCTGATTCTCAAAAAATGGTCTGGCAGCCTGGTGTTTAAGAAATAATATAATACAGTTAAAATGAATGCCTAAATCACAGTGCTAAATAATATGGAAAATGTTGACTACTTTTAAACTGGTCTGGTATTTATATTAGGTGTAGATGCTGCATAATAAATTCATTACAAATGTCATGACTGTCTATTAAAGCTTTGACCATTTAGGGACTAAACCATTTAGGGCTAGTTTCTGTTTCTGATCCTTAGATTGTGCTTCACTACTGACAAACACCAGTCCATTAACATTTTTATTTATATACTTTGACTTTTTTAAAATTTAGAATGAGTTTTTGTGGCCTTTTTTCCTCCTTGTTTGTACTTTTTCCAAAATTGTCTTCTTGTGCATTTTCTGTTGATGTGTGAGTTTGTGTGGCTGCTTTCTACGTCTGTGTAACTCACTCTCTCCGTGCTAATTAATGGAAGCTAATGGAATATATGGCTTACTCTCAACTACCAAGTGAATCAATGCAGATTGCTGAGCAATCTAAGTCTGCTATGCCTGACTGTGACCATCTAACCACACTAAGCTGGGGGGGCATAAGATCGCTGTACAGTGCTGGAAATTCAACAATTCAACATGATTGTGCAGTGCAAGAACTTCTTAGACATTTTTTTTTATATTTTCGATCTCCATTGGGTTTCCTGTTTATGTACAGTAGTTTTCAAATAAGCAGTGAAAGAAAATATACATAAAGGCAATGGATTGCAATAACAGCTGAAGGCACATAATGTGACTAACCAGTGGCATTAGTTGGACATTTGTTGTAGACAGTTTCTCCAGCTGAGGCTCTCTTCCATGACATAGAGAGGAGGTGCTCATCTTTACATATCTCATGAGGAGCTGTAGAAGTAAGTGAGAAACAAATAGAAAAAATAAAATGAGGCACAGTCTAGCAGGCGCACAGAAAAAGAGAAATCACCACACACAACCTCCCACAGACTCACATATCCAGTTAAAAAAAAATAGGGAGACAGAAAAGCACAAAAAACAAGATTCAAAAATGTTCTCCTGCAGCAGCTCCCAATCTTATTCCCTTGTACATTGCTCAGTGCTCTCTGTCAGTGTCACAGCCTCACTACAGTATCTCATTCCCTCTTCATCTTACCCCCTCTCTTTATTCATCTGTTTTTCCCTCTCCCTTTCTTTCATAACCCTGATGAAAAAATAGGGGAGAGTGCTCTGAAGATATTCCGAGGGGGCAGACAAGTGCTGGCGGAGGCAATGCGGAGAGATTAAGAGAGACAGAGAGGGAAGAGAGAGAGAAACACGCACACAAAGGGAGAGTAAACATGAAATGATGTTCCGCTGCAATGACAACAGACAAGATACTTGTCTTGTTTAAAAGAGGCTTGAGAGCCACTCCAAACATGGTCATGGAGGAGGCTGCACTCAGAAGTTCGTCATTTGTAGCCTGTAGGCAGCTCAGTGCAAGAATGTACAGGTGGTTTGCACAGAAAACACACTCGCATGTTCACACGTGCACACTGCTTCAATCAAGAGGCAAGCAAGCTTATTAAACCACAGTTTCTTGCAGTGGCTGACAGTCTGACAAATGGCGCCAAGCAGGCCGTTGAACATCTCACCCTCTACTAGGTAGAGAAAAACTGAAAAAAATAAATTCAGCGAGAGAAAACGAGTGAGATTAGTGCGATAAAAGCAATGTTAAAGAGGAGATATATAAGGAGAAATGGTGTAACTCACAGGTCACTAACAGACAAGAGAAAAAGAAAGCACCACAAAGCAAAGAGATGCAAAATCAATGAAGAGGTACAGATGGATGGGGATGTGAATAGACGGGGAGATAGATAAAGAATTAAAAATCTACAATCTAAAATTGTGATGGAAGAGTTTGCCCGTGGTGTGAACCATTGGGAATTATGTCTAGCCTGCCTGACAAATACTACACATATGCAGATTGAGAACACCGACATACACAGATATACACACAGACACTTTTTCCTCCATCAGCCAAGAAAGGTATGAGTAAATAAATAGTCAAATATAAATAATACACACACTATATAATCATACTGTACTTCTTCCTAATTTTCTCTACTCACACACTCACACTCACCAGGGCACTTCTTCTCATTGCAGGACCGGACCTCCTCTCCTGAGCCATCGCAGGGGTAGCCCTGTACGCCGGTGCCTTCACACATCCTGAAGCGACGCTGCCAGCCGGAGTCACAGGTCTTGCTGCAGAGACTCCAGTGGTTCCAGCTGCCCCAGTTACCTCCACCTGGTAAAGCACCACAGGTGAAGATCAGGGAACAGGGAGGACATGCACAGGATAGAAGGACAGCATCATGTAAGGTAAGAAAAATGTTGTTAATAAAAGTTAATTTAACTGAGAACACTGAGAACCAAAAGAAACCTTTTCTAGTTTTAAGGATGGAAACCAAATTGAGGCACTACGACCCCATTCTGGGGCCCAGGCTCACAAACACACATAAAGTATTATTTGAAATGTGAACTATAAAATACTATGCAGCTGATAGATATAGTGCATCTAAAACTTATAGATTATATGTTTAGATATTGGTGTTTGTGTGTGGATACGAAGCATGAATTTTATGCCTTACCACTGCATGAGGGGTTGGTGCAGTCTTTGCTCTCTTGATGAGGACCCTTACACTCAGCCCAACCATGCACTGACGCACTGCAGCGTCTCTGCCTCTGCTGGGTTCCCGCGTTACACGTCACGCTGCATCTCGACCACGGCCCCCACTCCAACCACTGGCCCTCCACTGGACACAAATGGAATGAGACGAAGAGCGACAGGGGGTGAATGAAGTTGGAATGCGGAGGGTTTTGAAAGACACAGAGAAATCAGGATAAATTGATACAAATGTTTGAAAGAAGGGAAATAGCGTGTAAGGGACAAGAAAGGTAGAGAGAGAGAAAAGAGACGATAAAGAAAGAAAAACTGAAACTGAGCAGGCTTCAGGAAAACAGAATTTAGATAGGGAACAGATAAATTACAGAGCCTTTCCATAAATAGAAGTAAACAAACATAACACATTTAATGCTTCTATGGACATTTTAAATATTTCAATCTGTTACGAAATAGCTGCCTTAAAGGGTTCACACAAAGTGCAGTCAGATTTTTATTTGTAGCGATACACCATCACATATAAACCTTCGAGTGGTTGTCTGCACAGAATTAGATGAATAAAAATCTAATAATAATACAATAATACAAGACAGCACCGCCTGTCTGAATACCAAACAGCTCAATGGAAGCTTGATGACACACACCGGTGTAATCAAAGCCCCCACTGTCCCCTTTAATAAGGGAGCATTGCTGGAATTATTGAGTTGTCAAATAAAATATCCAAAATACAAATAATATATGTTAATCACAATCACAGGCAGATTAATCAGTGCGTGTAGTCAAATATTTCTGGTGTGTTGTCAACTTCAATCTCAGAAATAGTCTTGACGGTTCTGAGGATTTCTCTGTGCAGAAAAAAAAAAAAAGTGTTCTAAGATTTATTAAATAAAATGTCAGTGAACACTTTTGTCTTCACAATTTTTGATTAGAAATCAAAGCATTATGGACCTATGACTTTATACATTTGTATTAAAAAATACTGTTGTATAAAAAGACCGAACATCACTTTGCTATAATTGTTTATACCCAAGAAATTGTTTTTTTTACCAAATTTTGTACAAAAAAACTAACAAAAAACAAGCATTAATCAACCAGATCAATCAATAATATATAAATGCTAACAAATAAAACTCATAATCCTGGTGAATAAAATGTTTGATACTGCATCTGTCTTATTAGTAATGAATACATTGTCCAGCTACGTTATTTATTCTGAATGACTTGAAAACATGTGTGTCAAAACTGCAGTAAAGTAACAGTCAAGTGACTTTAAAGCAAGTTTGGGACAATCATCTCTGAATGACACGGTATCTTGTCCTAAACTAGTATGTCCATATTTAAACATTAGCTCACATTAGCTAACATTGTTTGGAGTTGTGTTTGAAGTCTAACCACCTAGTTTAATTAAAACTAACAGACACTCTCCTTTTTGCTTTTTTTGCATCACCACCAACTGCTCAGGCTAGCTACCTGCTAGCAATTAAAACATTCCCTTAAGCAGAGGGAAGCAAAGCTGGGTGACAATTATCAGTGGGTTAATCATCGTGAGAAAGTCGCTATGACATCAAGTGGTGTAGATTTAAATTCAGACAAAATACTAATAGTTAAACCTCTGGAGGTGTTAATGTTTTGGTGGACAGGGGTCAGCATGAGCACTCCATACACAGCAAGCGGTGATGCACTGTGTTTTGGCACCTTTCACCATGAACATTTTTACTTTTATTTATACTTCTAAATGCTTTTAATCTTGTGGCTGCTCAGTGAGAGGATTTTTTTTTTTATTTCTAGTAGAAAATTATATTAAATATACAGCAAAAATATAAATGGTGAGTATCATACTTAACTAGTGTGCTAGAAAAACTGATGCTGCCACTGTGTATATGCTGTAGCATCCCTCTATTTGTTTCTGATTTAATAGGAATATAGATTTAAAGTAAGAAGTGCTTTTGTTTTAATGTAAGTAGTGTAAAGTATGGTATACTGAGGAACACAGTCTACACAAAGCGGTTTTAAGTAGCAGAGAAATTAAAGTACAGAGCTGTAAATGTATGTGTCTGGTTCTCCCATGTGGGGAAGCATTGCCAACTCTCCTTTGTAATGTGGTCAATCACACTGTGTGTGACTCATGCGGTGTTCTAACTATCTGAGGCTAACGTTGCATTGAGGATGACTTGCGCAGAGTGAGTTGTGAAGTTGAATTTAGCATGACATCGCCCAGGCATGATCCCGGGTAATAAGAATCTAAAATGTCTTTAAAAAACATGTAAACTATTTTAGACTCTGTTTACCTACTTGTCATTGTGAACCCTTTGGATATCATTTGGATAAGGTAGCATGTCAACACATAAACATACATATAGTATCTTCACAAAACATGAATTGTAAAAAAATAGAAGCATAACATGGCAGCTATCAAAAAGGAAGCTGGTTTTTTTGCCAAATCCACCAAATAACAATTTGCCTGTAATTAAGACACTTAACTGACTACTTACATTGTGAGAAAACAAAAGTAGTTGTCGGGGGACTTAAATGTAATTTCCAGCCAGCTCTCTGCCCACACACACATTTTTTTGAGTTCTTGACATTTCCTCTAAACGGTCTGATACGATCACATTAATATTTTCATAATTTTTGAATTAGTTTTGGCTCATATATGCTGATATACTCAGCCTGATGATTGATAGACAGCTGCCATATTAACATTTGCAGCTCTCCCCACATACGCATGCATTTGTCTGAGGTGTTAACATAGCATATGTCTACATAAGGGTTAGGCAGGTGTAAAGAGATGCAGTCAATTGTAGCAGAAGGGTGAAAAAAAAAAAAATTTATATGGTATAGTAGTGGTAGTGTACTATAGACAGAGTATACTGTATATTGTAATACACAGTCTACTGACTACATCATTTGCATGATCAAATATTCAAGACACATGCACAAGCATGTGCTTGCACACACAAACACGCAGAATCATATATATAGACAAGATCCATCAAAGCTCTATTCTCTATGCATGGACGTTTCTGCCAAAAAAGCCTATGCTAGTATTCACCATTTCAAAGGATGATTGCCTTTGAACTCCCAAAAGCACACTGAATTTGTTGTGATAGATTCAGGGTGCTCATACACACACACATACATAAATACATAAACCATACAAAAACACACATGCACAGATTTCCTTAAGGCCCTTGAAGCAAGAGCCCATCCTTTCTCCCTAAACCCTCTCTTTCCATCACTGTTCCCAAAACAGCATGGCAAAACATCCTGGAGGCCATACTTTAGATTACAAGTTCTCCCTATTCCTCGCTCTTCAAGACATAACTTTGCATCCTCTTTATCTCGCAATGGGGACACTTTTGTTTTATTTAAATATTAACCTTATAAAACCTCTGCTTCAAAAAACATAAAAAAATATATATATACTCACTAGAGGTGGTGAGGAAACAAAAATGTCTCTAGCCCAGACTCCATAAGGATAAATGTAAAGGCACAGTCCAGGGAAAAAAGACGACTTTTTTGCTTTGGCAGTAATAAATAAAAAGCACTTACCATGTGATAATTGTTCAGGATGTGAGTGATTACATACTATACAAGCACTCACTCTCACTTGGAGTGAAATCCATTCCGGAAAAAAAAATTCAGAAAGCAGCCACAAAGTACCTTATAACTTGTCTTATGTTTAAGTGTCTGTGCGTCCATTAATGTAGTTATTACAACGCTATGCAGAAATTATTTATATTCTGCCAACACAGAACAAATTAAATCACTGAAATGCATACTCCTTTCTAATGTCACTGCTTTCAGAGTAAGTGGTTTTCTAAAGGGACACTTGGCTTGCTAAAGGGACACTTGAAACCCAAAATTAAAATTGCATACAGTCATCGCATATACCCAAATTATACTTCAAGTCTTAAAATGACGAAGGATTTGCTTTAGTGTCACATCTGTGGCTATATAGGACGTTGCATTGTGATGAGATACAGTAATTGTTGGTCAAACCTGCTCCTCTGACACTGTTCCTCTGTCTCTGAACAATTGAGACTTTATATCAATCAGTGGTCCTATTCTACTCCAGTGAAAGCCTGATGAAGACGTTTCAGTTGGACAGTCTGAACCTGACTGAAATAATGTCCTGAGGTACCCTCAACAGCAAAATTGGATGGGACTCCACTAGTGACTTCTTGCTACTCTTGACAAGGTATAGGCCTAATAGGTAATCTCAGAGACAATAACTGAAGAGCTGCACTGCAGGACTTTTCACCAATCTAAACGAAGCCAACCATGGAGGAAGCACAGAAGTCCAACCCACAGGCTTTGCTAGGCAACGATCCTACAGTATGGCGAGTGAGAAAAAGTGGGGATGAATCCCATGACTGATCAAAGATGAAAATGAAACTGAACAGTCACATGAGGACAAAGGAGTTAATGCAGTGATCATGTGCAAGCGGGAAAGATGGGCAGCATAACGCTACATTCACAACATATCAGCGGAACAGGGAGAATGAAATAAAGTTTCCAATGTGTTTATGTGTTAGTCCAAGTCCTATTCCAATTCATTTTCACCACAGTAGATACACGGAAATGAAACTTCACTCAGGTATTCACATTGTTACGTGTTAATTAACATACAAAAGCAAAAGAGATCTACTATGACAGTGAAGAGAAGAAAAATGCTAATGGCTCAGTGAGGCTATACTCAGTGAGTCAGTGGTACATTTAATAAAATGCTTATGCCAGAATGGTAACCAATTAGCTCTAAACAAAAACTACATCTCAGGATGAGGGAAATGGCATAAATTCTGGTCATAAATGAAAGAACCAGAATGTTTTACATCAATGAATGTCAGCCTGAGTATCTGTACCTAACTGTATTTTAAATGGATTTAAAAAAATAAAAACTATAACTATGCAAATTACTAGTGAAAGATACAGACTATTTTACATCAGTTGATAAAGTTGTTTAATTAGCTGAATTGATTCTATCTATTTATTAATATGGGATTTTATTTTGATGTGATTGCTAGTGATGGTGGCTTTGAAGCTATTTGTATCTTGATACTTTTGTAGTTCTTTTTTCCAAGTCGAATAAATCACAGCTGTCAGAAACAATCAATACTCTCAATACTCGAGACTTGAAATTATGGGAGCAGTCTCACTCAGGTTTTCATAATTACAGCCTGTGTGATATGTTGTGAAAACAGCATTCGGTCACATTTTAACAGTAGAGACGGACTTGGTCAGTACAACAGCTACAATGGACGAACACACAAGTTAGTGCATATATGTACAAATACATTTAAATGCTCTGAGAATAACCCAGTTATTTGTGGGTTTAATCTTGTGACCCAGAAGGAAAAAAAAAAGGCAGAGTGATATTTGGATGACAGAGAAATTACAAGAGAGTGAGGCTGGTGTGTCATGTATATGGAGATGGTACTAACCAGGGCACACTGCTATGTTGCAGGGTTTGGTCTGAGTCTCAGGCCGTTCGCATGCCACAGCCCCGTCTCCGTTCACACACTTCCTGGTTCGTGTTCTGGAGCCTCGGCCACAGGTCACGGAGCACAGACTCCATGATGACCACTCCTCCCACAGCCCATGCACTGCTGCAAACACCCACGAATACGACGCACAAAAACACGGGAATGAGGGATGACACAGGGTGGGCGGGGGCAGAGCATCCAATCGCAGGCAACAGGGTTAGAGAATGAGACAGACATGAGAGATTAAATGAGTATGAGCACATTCCTTACAAAATACATGAAGGAGGTGACCTTTTGACCTCCAGAAACATTCCAATTACAATGGACAAGAAACACTGCGAATGAAGCTACACTTACAGAGAATAATATGGAGGTTAGGTTAGGTTGAAGTCATGCAGCTCGAGTCATGACAAGGAAATGAACATGGTAAGGTTGCTTGTGAAATATTTAGAGCTTTCAATTACTGTATACAGTGAACCAAAGGAACTCAATGAACTTCAAACACCGATTAAAGTATTCAAAATATTTCTTCCTCATCATTACCTCTTTCATCACACCTCTCATCCTATTTTAGCAACAGATGAAGTTTAAATAAATCAAACCAGAATAATAATGAGCAGAGGAGTTGCACAAAAACTGTGCAGTTAACGAACGTGATTTAATTACGGCTACTAGCGAATGGTCTGTCAACGTGTCTACGTTATCCGTGTTTCAGCTATGTGGCACTGAGAGATTGTGCCATGCAAGAGAAAAATCACATACTGTAGATATGCACAGATAGAAAAATGGAATGACAGACATTAGATGAAATAAGATTTGTAAAAAATGTTATAAAAATGCTATGAAAACTGCAAAACACAAAAAAATGAATGGCAAGATGAGTTAATGATTGTCAAGAAAGTAAGGAATAAAAGCAGCTGAACATAAAAAAAAGAAGACAATATAAGCAAATTTCAGAGAAAACAAAGACACTTCGTAAAGTTTGAAAAAACAGAGGTCAAGCAGAGAATGGGGTTATTTTAAAAAAAATGCTCAGTGAGAGACCAGGAGAGATTAAGTTATGTTGAAAGATATGAAAGAAGGAAAGAGGGGCAGATGTGGAGAGCAAGTGAGTTATAGAGAGAGGTTTGCACAGACAGAAAGAAGTAGAGAAGGTTATGGACAGCAGGATGAAGATTGCTAGTCCCGTGTTGAGCAAAGCTAAATAAATCATGGCAATAAATAATTAACTCTACCCTATGAAGGAAGGCTCAGAGGAGCAGAAGTATGGATGAGAGAGAGGAATAGTATTAAAAATTATAGACTATGGAGAGCTGGTAAATAGTGAGATTTCCTTAAAATCAGCAAAACATGGTACGGATATGTTCTTAAGCTGACATACAAAGCGGAAATATGTTGAAAAGAGTGGTAGAGAGAGAAAAAAGTATACTACACTAAAAAGCAACTATATCCTCTGATAAGTATTTCTATCAGTTTTAAGTCACTGTGCTCTTAATTTTAATGAAATTCCTTTTCAAGTAAGCTCATTTGTGGGTCTTGCTGAACTCGAGCGAGTTGTACCAGCTGATGTTAACTTAAAAGTCTTATAACAAAAGTGTTTGTTATAGACAGACTAAGTGGAGAAGACTAAGCTGATTTGTGCACAACTCATTTAAAACAAGGTTTTACAACACAATGACATTATATGTAGATTTTAGTTATGAAAAAATGTTGACTTGCTGTATACTGTCTATCAGGTGTAACGTTTGCACAACCAAGTGACCAAGCTAACATTAGCTTAAGTGTGAATGACTGTTGAAGTGTCCCTGGACAAAATACTGAACCCCAAACCCTTGGCATCTTTATGGGGTTGCCTGACCACAACAATTTCCCTAAGTTGATTAATAAAGTATTATTATTAAGATTCTGATTGTTTAGTAACAATTTTATGATTTAAAAAAAGATTTTTTTTCCTATGGTCAATAAAGTTCACAGTGGTTATATTATGTAGCAGTATGTAGTGCTGGGCAACTATTACAATTTTTAATCGCGATCAATCGCACTGTTACGGGCAAAATGTAACAAAAAATCCAAAGGTTTTTTGTTTGTTTTTTTAGTAGTAGTGCTATTAAAAAATTGCAATAATATTTAGTCTGCAAACACTTTAAACAAAAGTTTTTTAAAGCAGTATTTACTTTACACAGTAGAAGTTAAATATTTCTTGTAAATCTCAACTTAAACATTAATGTAATCAAATCAAATAGAAAACCAAAGCTATTTGCCAGGACATTAACATTTATCTAGTTTATTATAGAAAAACTACTTGTTCTCAGAGGCCAGAACACATGTCTGTACCTGTTCTTTTATTAAACTAACTCAACAGCCTCATGTTATTTATCTTATCTCATGTCTTATGATGCATTTACTATTCTCCTCTGATCTCTGTAGAGCGCGCGTACACACACACACACACACAGGAGAGCGCACGTCGCAAAATATGTCATGTCAGCCACCTGAAAAGTAATTTTAAACACAGTTGTTAACTTGACTGCTGCCATTAAGAGAAACACATAAACGGCATGATTCCTTTAAGTGTTTTTGTCTGTGTCCATTGTTTGGGTGATTCACTTCATCAGTGGTGTGTGTTGTATTTAAGTGATTTGCAGTGGTTACAAATAACAAAATCAGCCCCAGCGGAAGTGGTCTGTATGTGTATTCAGACCCCCCCGCCCAAAGTGCGCATCACACACGCCGCCACCAGCGGGCAGCAAAAAAGTAGTAAAATACAGTTCACTAAAGAGGGTGTTTTTTTTTTTTACTGCAGCACAAGAGGGTTGCTTGTAAGACATTATTTATTCATCCAAATCGAATCTCTATCGCTCAAACTTAGTACAAGTGAACTAGAGTCTGACTGTGCAGTCAATCAATTAGCCTATAAAATCAAGCTTGATGCAACATAGGGACTAAAACACGTTAGAAAGGAAAATATAAGGAGACAGTGGTAGGAAATAGGAGCAGGTAAGCAAATTAAAATGGAAAAAAATACATGCCATAAATGCTTTCATGACAACAGAATTATGTGTGAATTTAGACCACGTAACTTGGGCATTAAATTATATTTTCAGGTGTAGTCTGTCTTGACACCAACAACTACTTTAACACAATACCGGAACCTGTGTTATGTTTTACTTCAGCTGTGCACATTAAAAGGGAATTTACCGCTATCAATGGTAACAGTCACAGAGGGACGTGGGAAGAGCATGTAACCAGCAAGCAGGGCAAAAATAGAATATGATAAAGTAATCAGTGCTGATCAAAGGACAAAGTGACATATTTTTGTCTTGTAACACTCGGTCACAAAATCCAGGTCATGAAACTGATTTTCATGTTTATGAGAACAAAATAATATACAGAAAATACAGAAAAGGAAGCACAGGGACAAAATTACACTGGCCCTGGTTTCTGATGCAAATGCAAGCAAACTCAGATGAAACATCTTCTTTATTTTACATATAGTATGTATACACACATGCATCTGCTGTAAACGAGCAGCTTAACTATATGTTATGCTATATGCTATGAGGATGCACTAGTTTTCTTGAAGTAGATCTAATTAAGATATCCTATATATTTTTTTTTAATTCTAGCTGTAAAATGTGTAGTTCATAAGAGGACACATGCATCATTGTTATTCCAAGGATTGCCATTATTACAAACAATTTAATTTGGGGTCACAGCACAGGATGGCTGCATTATTTAAAACTATGTAAGAATATGTGCGTGCACATGCATGACTTGGTGTGTTTACAGTCTACACGAGTCTGCCAAGAGTTCACAACTGCATCCTTGCACGCACTCTTCCTCTCTTGCTTGAATGATTACTGCAAGCGTGGCATTGCAGCATTCGGCTTCACACTGATCTGCACTTACTGTATTCATAGTGCACCATTGTTCCACTACACATTTTAAATGTCATTGAATCTGTGGTAAATGAGAGGTAGCTAAACAGAACAGAAGCAGCGATACTACTTCACTTTTCAAGGCACGAAAGCCTTATACATTCAGCACAAATTCAAAGAAAAAAAAAAAAAAAAACCCAAAAAGGTAATTTGCCAAACCAATTACTGCCTAGTTTACTTTGTCAACAGCCAGCTCATTACTTAAAATTGATTATCTGTATCACCTTAATTTCAGAGTTTTACTGATGAAAAAAGGAGGAGAAGAAATGTCCATTTTCACTTCATTGGCTTTCTGTCCAAGCTACTTTCCTTTGATGCTCCCTAACTTGTGCAGATGCACACAGGCATGAATGGACTGGCGCCCAGAGACATATCCACCCACACTTATAATACACCCATACATCTAAGTCTTAACTTATGCAAAACACAAATAAATGGTAAAAAAAACAGCATAGAAAATGCTGGCTAGAAAACCCATCTCCTAAATTAAGTATGCTGGCTGCACTCTCCCCACCCTCAGGACACTCACAGTGAAACTGTGTGAGTACTTAGGCCTGTGTGCATTGTATATTTGTGGTTTGAGTAAAGGCATGTAGCATGTGTTTTTTAACAACATTTCAACTTTTTTAACAACTGTTTTAAGTAGCCAGGCTATGAACTTTTGATTTTATTGCACTACTACTTGAACTGCTACTACTTGAAATACTTAATGAACCAAGGCTAAAGAGTACTGTGATGAACAAATCAAACACGTGTACAATATACTAAAAGAAAATAAAGGGAAAAAATATGTAAGAAGTCATTTACATCAAATTCATTTAACACTTTCATGACTCTTTGCTTTAGCCCCCACATTCCCATTCTACTTGAATTTGGTATGATCTAATTCAAACAATCCCTGGAGTGCCCCTAGAGCCCTCCAGAACCCTGTCAGAGAACATCAGAGAAGTTGGGGGTAAATGAAATAATAAACAGAACATAACACAACAACCAATATCCCATCAAAGGAGCAGCTGAGGATATTAATATCGACACTGAATGGAAAATGAGGCACTTAGACATACAAATCGTGTCGGCATTTTTGCATAAAAACAAGATTAGCATATGCACCAACAGGAAAGGGAAATGTTCATTCTGCTTTTCTTCTATTCTTTTTAATTTAGTTTTTATTTGTTTGGGAAGGGTTTTGATGCATCAGTAAATACTGACTGACTTCTAACTCCCACGTAAAAGCATACATGTGCAAAAAACATACAATGATACATGGTTTGTAGAAAACTCATAAAAACCAGCCCCGCACAGGCATACAGAAAATGCTAAATTAACACAATGACTGTGTGACACGATTTGGGGTGCACAGAAAATTGCTTGTGAGTTTATTTTCACATGAACAAACTGATCAATCAGCCTATAAACATGCAAGTCCTTCAAAGTTGCTATTGATCTATTGGTAGCTTTCCTGCTGGCTCTATCATACACTTTGGATTGCCTAGGTAAGCTTTCCACTTTTTAATAACACGCAGAACCATGTTCAGAGGGATAGTAATAGCTTTTGAAACCTTTTTGTTTTTCTCCTTACTTATTCCAGGAACCTTTTAGAAAACACCTTTCCAGCCATGATGATTTTTTCATTGCACATGCTACTGGTTAGTAGGGGAATCCTCAAAGAACATCATTTTATTCTAGAGTGGGCAAAGCCAGTATAATTCATGGGGATTATCACATGGGGCAATTACCTTGGTGTGTTAGGATGATAGGTGACAAGGCCAAGTTTAGACTGATTTTTTAGGGTCTCTATTCAAATGTTTTTCTATAAATATTTTTATAATATTTTTTCATTTGCTTAATATAAACTTTAAATATTAAGAGAAGTATCTACGCTACCTAAATGTATCTTGTTTTTTGTACCTTCTTCAAGCTAAAAAGATCTTGCAAGAGAATAGCAAATACAGTGGCTTGAGGGGAACTTTGCATGGCCCATTTGTCTTGGCCTCCTTCATTCTGGTAATAATTATAATAAAAGAACCTTAATTTTTCAAGGGTCCCACAAATATACTGCATCAAACTGACAGATTCCCTCAAGCACTGCAAAAAACCCAACTGCTGGACTACCAGCAGCTGCTTCTGTCATAGACGTATGCTACACCTATGGATGATGTGTTAACCATAGTTTTACCATAAAATTTAGCACCATTTAATATCTGTCATACTTCCAATATAGTCAGCAGAGCAATTAATCCAAAGCAGGGCATGTGGTACTTCAGTTACATCTAGGGGAGACCTACACTAGCAGTCAAACAGGATGAGCTGCATGTAAGTTTCCTTAATGATTCGTTATTGCTTTATTGTGTTGCTGTGTGCTGCTGAGGACAAACTGATAATTAGCTTCTCATTTTTTGCTTTTTTGCTGGAAAGGAGATAGGGTACACTCATCCTGATTGGCAGAGCATGTAGAGCTTGCAAAGCAAGAACAACCTCAATTCCAAAATGGTTGGGATGCCATGTAAAATCTACATAAAAACAGAACGCAATGATCTGCAAATCTCATAAACCCATACGTTCTTGCAAAGACTCTGAATATAAAATCATCTGAAGTACATAATATCATAATTTCTGTGCAGAGGAAACATAATATTGAATAAATGGGCATAATTCTGTGATGGTCATCACTGCAATCACTGTGGAAGTTATCTATCATGCTAAGAAAAAGCCCCATACAAACATGATCTGTGGCAAAGAGTGAAACTGTTATATGGCCAGACAAATCCACATTTGACATTCTTTTTCGAGACAAGCACCAGCTGTTTTTGAAATTGGAGTTGTAAAAGCACAGCTAAAACAATCATTTTGAATGTTTTCTATGCTCATCACTCTAATGCAGTGCGAATACAGTTCAATTTGATTGTCTTTCTATCGTAGTTTTCATTAAAAAAGAAACTGTCTATGGAAATTGTCTGCTAATTATGCTGTTTGATCAATTTTCTATCCCTACTGTCAGAAATGACTAGATTATGTTACTATTATGTGGGAGCTATCCTTTTTAACACATAGTGCCAAAGTTTAAGAGATCTGTACGCTTGTATTTCAATGTTAGTTCATGCACAAAAGAGATCAGATATGGCACAGAGTTCAGTGAGAGTAGAGCGTTGCCATTTCAATTTAAATGGAGTTGAATATAAGGAGTAAAGTGGTGAACATGCAAGTGAAGAAAATAATAATGAGTTTTTTTAAAAAGCATGCAAAACTAGAAAATGGCAAGCAACATAGTAGACCAAAGGAGCACAAGTCTTTCAGATGAGCACAAAATTATTTGCATGGGGCATGAAAAGAAGTCAAGAGTGCTCAAAGAGAAGACTTCATGACCATAACCTTAATGGATTCAGCACAAAATGCAAACGCCTGGTTTTAGGTATGCTTCAGCAGAAAGGTCACAGTGCAGTTTGCAAAAATACACAAAAAGAAAATGGATTAGTTCTGAAATAAAGATTTATGGTCTTATGAAAGAAAAACCAAGCTCTATCAGAATGACGTCGAAAAATGAAAACGTGGAGATATACAGGAAAAGCTCAAGAGCCAAAGCATAACTCCACATCTGTCAAGCATTGGTGTTAGACCTGTTACGGCTGACATGTACGACTGCTGATGGAACTGGCACACTTTAATTTTTTTTATTACCTTACTGCTGACAGAAACAACAGAATGAAATCAGAGGAAGGAGCATGTGCTCAGATTTATCCAAATGCATCAAACCTCTTTGGATTTGGGCATTTTGTCATTGAGCAGTTCAGTGATCCTGAACATTAAATCAAGGTTTTTCAGGGTGAAGAAGGAATATCTTCAACTGACCAAGTCAATCACCTGATATCAAAGTCTTGCTGAGGGCTAACATGGTGGCTAGACACAATTATGAACTGCAGTGCTCACTGCATTAAAAAGTCTAATATCTCCCACACAAATTCCTGTGTTTCTCTATGTAAACCTAGTAAAATGGACTAATATACATATAAATATATATGTGTGTATATGTACTTACAGTATATATAGACTTGAAGGAAAATTTGAGAATTGGTGAAAGAATAGTGAAACGACACAGGAGAGCTAAAGATAGAAAAGCCAGTAACTTCTGAGCTGTGGCAGGTCTAATAGACTTACTGACATGGAGCTCAGGTGTCATGTCTCTCACTGTCTTTCTCTCTCAGCTGGCCAGTAGTGTGAAGTGAAATGACAAAATGACATTCACAGTCTGTATGATTCTTTTTTTTTCTCTTCTGTGGCACCATGGCTAGATTATGTTTTGGCTGAGCACATCTCATGTGATATGTGTGTTGGTGTGTTGGTGTGGGTGTGTTATACTGTGTATAATCATATGGTTTAAAGCTGGATTTTATTATTAACCAGTAGACACCTCATAACCCAGGCAATGCTAAAATATGTCAGTGCATATAATATATAGTTTAGTAAAGTAAAAGTACCTGAGCTTGTGATCCCAGGTTCACCTGGACAGGAAGCGTTGTTGTTGCACATGCGTGTTTCTCGCAGGGCACCGCTGCACAGTGTCCCATAGGGAGAAGAAACACAAGATCGTGTCCTCACTTGCCAGCCTTGACCACATGTGAGTGAACACACACTCCACTGTGACCACTCTTCTGCCGCAGGATCACCTGAAGGAGATAAGAGAAGGAAGAGAAGATAACGCATATTGCAGGCTATATGGTGTTTATACTACATTACTACAATAAATATACTGCTTTGTTTTAAGAGTAAAAAAAAAGTCACAACAAAGAGACCAGAGTTACAGAAAGTACTGGAACGCTTTCACTTCCACTTTTCTCTGAAGCATCAAAACATGTTCGCTTCATTGATTCTTGTTAGCAATTCTCTGTTTTTATCATCCTATTATTTACTGAAATAAAATCTAAATTTCCTTTGGGATGACTGTGACACCACACTGTGACTTACTACAATAAAAACAGACAAACTATAATTTATACAATCGTCAAGAGAAAAACCTGAAAGCCAGATGATGAAAGGTCTGTGTGGTCGCACACAGACTGCCTGTAGTTATAGTTTTATATCTTCCACCTGGTTGAGAGACATTTAAACACATTAAGATAAAAGAGCCTATGACGTTCTGCGGTATGATAGAGTCGTGTTACTTTCATAGAGCCTGGTCTGATGCACACTACACACAATAAACATGAATAACAAATGTTTTTTGTCTTCATATTGGTCCGTAACATTGATACACATTCCACTCTTCAGGCCTCTTTCAGTACTATGCCTCCCAATATTGAAGCATGCCTATTGCCATGCCAACGATACCTACTACATGACCAAAAGCTGATGCAACAGATGTACAATATCACATAAAACATCATTATCAAACAGAATAAAATATAACCACATAAGCAGGTAAAAGGCAACAGAATACAAACTAAGTAAAGTTTGTTATGACTGGATAACAGCTCACATTGGCTTGCTAACCACAGTTCCTGCTGCTGCTCTCATTAAGGGGTAGATTCTGTGAATATTTCTATCCACCTCTCCATCCTGGCTATAGTGATGGGTATTCTTTAGAGCTACTGTTAGAGACCAAGGCTAGATTCTGGGGAAGTGATCTTTAATCCCAACCAGTCACCAGGTGTTGGGAATTAACATTTACCAAGCCAGATACAGTGGCCCTTTTACTCAGCACGTATGCCAGCACGACAAATATTAAGAGAACTTTGCAAAATTTTGAAAGAAAACTGTAATGAATTATAATAAGCAGCTACCCCTTCATTGTAAAGGGATAAACATTGGCCGAATATGCATGAGTTTGATTATCATGTTAGCGGACCATGGTTTAAGGTGTTACTCAAAGATATAAATGCTGATGAAATTATGGTAAAGCATGATGTCACTGTTAGAAGGCATTAAGCTCAAAGGCCTCTTCTCTGTCTGTCTCTTCTGTGTTAATGTGTATTTATGCATCAGTACAAGATTAGGTGTTCAGACATGACTGTAGGTGAATCTAAGTTCCCCGGCAGCTGTGAAGACTGTTTCATTGTTCCCGCTGAGATACGCTCTTGAAAGCGAGTTAAGTCATTCCACTTCTCTCTTTTTAAATTGTTTATGAGCGCCGTGTCCTTTGATGGAGGCGTCATCACATGGCAAAGAAGGAAATCAAATTAATTGCATGTCCGTTAATCGCATTACATCTTCATTAACATACCGTGAGTCAGGGCTTAAGCTCATCACACATGCCTAGAAAAAAAAGAAGAATGGAGAGAAGCAAGGAGGGGTAGAGGAGGAGAAGGACAAGACAGAGCAAGGGGTTCCCCCTGGCAGTAGAACTCCCTCCTCCACACAGTGGCAGCTTTGAATCTGTCTATGTGTGTATGCATATAGTACAATATATGCGGAAGCTCAGGTTTGTATATCACCAACTCTAGTGTGCATGTATGCACGCACACACACACACACACTTTACTCACCCGTTTGTGCCTGAAACACACCTGGCTGGTCAGCAGATCGAGGTCTCTGGGTCTTTACCTTCAGATCGTCGTCATACGGGTCTGAAATAGACAAAAGACAGAAGTGTAAGCTTATCATCAATCATATTGATTGAATTGTACATTTCAAATATGTATGAATGAATAAATATGGACATGAATATGTCCATCTTGTTTACTAGGTACACTTGTGTCACAACATAGAGAATGTTGATTTTAAAGCTATAGTAAATATGTGTTCATCGGCATCCAGATCTATTTAGTACATCCAAAAAAGTAAAAAAAAAAAGTTCTTGAGTACATCCAAAACACGACTCTGGCAAAACCAAATACGCCTACAGTTCTTTGGCTTAATCCATGTAGCAGAATATTTAAAGAACACGCTGATACTTTTCAGCCCACATCATGCAGCATCAGTTATCAGAATGTAAAAGTATGCAATAAAGTCTAAAAAAGAAATCAAGTAAAAGTCAATTCTGACAAGCTCATTAGCTTAAAGTTAAAATGCCAAAAAAAAAAATAATATGATGATGATTCTGCACAGCAAAGTAACTAAGTAGTTTTTTGTCTTGATTATGAACTGCATAAATCTGAAAAACACTGGAGAGTAAACTGGATCTGATATGCAGTATCAGAGTGTTGATACGAAATAGAAAATCTCATATAAATGGGGAGCATTTGTGGAAACAATGATTGCCTAGAGAGAAAGTTGTGGAGTAAAAGTGAAATCATGGAACATATCTGAGTCAGTTTTATCTCGATATAGAGCACAGACTGTTCAGTTCTATGTAAATGGATTTGTAGGCTTAGTTTCAGCAACACCACACTTAATAAAGTCCCTCTGCAACAGAAACACTCTTTGATTTTGCAGATATTTTTCACTTGGGTACTTCTGGCCCATGGGATTTTTTGCAGTGGATAATTTTTACAGTATGCAAAGAAGCTGAGAAACACAGAATAGCCAAGGTACATTATCTACATGTATTGTGAACATTTCTGTGTTTGTGTGTGTGTGTGTGTGTGTGTGTGTGTGTTAAGATTACAGAGTGACTGACTCTTTTTCACACATTAGTCTCTTTCAAGGAGTTGACCTAAAGAAGAATAACAAACATATGCATACACAGTACACCCCAATCCTCCAAATACACAAAGACACACAAGTATGAGTGCTTGGGAAGTGTGTTGAGGCTCTGTCATGATTGCTCAAACGCCCATTGCAAACAGCCCTCTAATTTGGCCTTTTACCGAAACAGTTTGTCAGGATTTATTTTTTTAAGTACTTTAGCTCACAGTTCCGTATCCCTACTGTCTAACACAGCCTCCCATTCCCTTGTGTGTGTTGTTCTCAGCAGGAGCATTTGTGTTTAAAGGCCAAAGTACAATACTTTAACACAGGAACAATAATTTTGTTTGTGCGCTGTCTAGATGAAATCTGCAGCTGGCTACCGCCTCGGGTAAAAGAAATAACTATTATGTGCATGTGTGTGGGTTGCTCCTTTCAATTGGTTTCGAAACAAACTGAAATTAGCAAATGGTGCAGCAGTTCTCGAAAAGTGTTTTAGGAGACAATAAACAGATTTCAATTTTGCCTCATTGCCTCAGTCCATGAAAAAACGGAAGAGAAACTGAGGAACGCAGGCATGGTAGTCGTATGTGTGGGTTGCTAGTTTTACCTTCATTTAAAAGAAACTGAAATTCTGGTAGCACAATCAAGATGATTTCTTCAGAGCTTGAGTATGTATGGGGTAATAAGAGTGAGTTATATAGTTTGGTGTTTTTTTTGTTTTTTTTTTGCTTTTTCAAACTCCAAAACACAATAGCAAAACAGTTTTTTTTCCTGCTCTGATGTAAGCTGCTAATGATGGCATTCAGCCTGCAGCACCTAGCATTGCTTCCAAAGTCATACGTACATAGCTAGCTACTTTATTTTGTGGGTCTGCAGGCTGCGTTATAAAAAACACGTGCTTATTACTGGAACAAAATGATGTGATATGAAAATATATAAGATATATAAAATAATAATATAATAATATCACTTATTTCCTGCTATTTTCTTTGTTGGAGCCAAATTAGCTTAGCTGAACTCAAAAAAAGTTAAGAAAATCTGAAAGTACCATGGCTGAAATGAGAATGAAACGTATGTTTATTTCTATACGTATGAGACCCGGTGTAAATTATATTATACTGTATGTATATTTATATTTAAATATTCAAAATGGCACATGTTGCTAGCAATGGAAAGGTGTAGCCACAGTAACTAAGGTAATGACTCCCTACCCACAGGATACATGGGAAATAATCAAATCAAACAAGATACCAAAACATTTCCAGTGTAACATTTAAATATTTCAGAACTTTAATAGCAATATGAGTTGTTATCTTTTTGTTCTCAATCATTTTCTAGCAGAAACTGGAACAAATTAAGTCCTGTGTGTGGGCGTATTTTCTACACTTATGTGCTCATGAGACGTGCGTAGATGCCAGCGAGGCATTCAGCATTTATGTCTCACATAAATGACCGGTGAAGACTATTTCTCTGCTCTCTCTGCCTGTTTGTCTCTGTCTCTCTCCGTTAGGTCTGCGGCACAGGAGAGGATTTAGATGGACACAGTGTGGAGTTCGGCACAATCGAAAGTAAAGATCAATATGGATAAACCCCCAAGAGGACTGACCTTTACAAACCCCTCTATATTGTTTAATGTTCTAGACTCCACTTTAATGGACACATCATCACGCACTTTATCAAATGGTTTTTCCCTCTCTCATCCCTACTTTTTTTCCATCCTTTTCAGCCTTTTTTCAACCTCCCAGGGAATCTCTTTTCCATCTATAGCTGGCAGTATCACTTTCAGTCATAGGGTTGATAATTCTGCAATTGATCGGGAGCAGAGGTGGAGGTGTAATATTTACCTTTAGCAGAGCTTTAGATACTTGTGTGTAATCTAAATGAAAAGTGTCAGCAAAGTTTTGATCTAAACCTGACTTAACCTTAACTTTAAACAGCTGATCTGAATAATTAATAGTGAAATATTCAGCCCATTTCTACTGACTGCCTTTCAAAGGACCTTAACTGCATTTTGCAGGACCTTAACTGCATTTTGCAGTTAAGGACTGCATTTTGCAGTTAAGGTCAATGATTAGATGAGTTCAAATGATAAAATTAACAATCGGGTTAGTTTAGACACAGTGCTGTGGTTTGAGTGAGATGGCATACCTGTGATTAGCACAGAGTTAAAGGCTAGTTATTTTAGTCACAAGAGGTATTTTGGTGTAGACTAGCATTGTTGAACTGCGTGCTAATAAAATGTCAGCAATGTCGGGTAAAGTGCAAATCTATTGATAATCTGTGACATCTTCAATTAAGCGAATGTCAGCGAATGGAAAATGCAAGTATATGGACATCGCAGTGCTGGACATCTGTTCATCTGTTCTTTGAGGATAACCAGTCCACTTATTTGCCTAAGCCACCTGTTAAAAATGAGGAACAATGCTTCTCATCCAGTCTCATTCAACCTCGTTCTCACTCCTGTCATTTTCTCCAACAGCTCCACAAACAAACACTTGTTAAAGTAGCATGTAAAAAGACAATTTCTCAATCACAAAGGCAGACAAACACAGCCTTCTGTCTGGTTTCTCATCCCGGCGTGAAGACTGGTGAGATAACCCTAAACACACGCAAGCATGGAGACATGCACACGACACACTGCATGTCTAATACACAGGAGCAATGACACATTCTCAAATATACTTTGCTGTGGCACGCACACAGACACACAGACACACACACACCTATGTAATAGGAAGTAAATATGACAGATAAATAAATGTCATATACTAAAGCGGTTTTGAGGCCGTACAAAACAGCAGGCAAGGAAGGGGATTGGGACAGAGCCAGTCAGAGCCACAGGCCCCTTTGTCAGACTGAGCCAGGATTTTAAGCCTGCTGGGAAGATTATATGTATGTGTAAGTGTGTGTGTGTGTGTGTGTGTGTGTGTGTGTGTGTGTGTGTGTGTGTGTGTGTGTGTGTAGCTGAGGAGCACATATGGAAATATGGTAAAACAGCTGCGTTAAGTAAATGGTGTACACAAAAACACAGTGGCATGGAAATGTTCACTGTTGACTACTGTCAGCTCTTTCAGTGCAGTGTATATGACTCAATGCACATGCTCATAAGTGCACATGGCGCACACACACACACAAACACACACAGAGCTATTTCTCAGTCGTATATCAAATCTGAGCTTATAGCTGTCTGGTGCTGTCCATTTACTCCAGGGTCCATCTGGGAGAGCCCAAACTGATAGAAGCACACCATAATGGACTTTTTATAAGCTACTGGGCAGACAGACCCACTCCATCTCTCTCTCTCTCTCCTCTCTTACCTCTTTCTCTCTCAGCACCAGATATGAAAGGAGAAGTTGAATCTGGATGGTGCAGGACAGCGTGTGCCTGGCTATTGGGGCCTCAAGGTCATTTGTGTGCCTTCAAAATGGATTCAGAATCTAGTTTTCTCAGCCCCACAGGCTGGCTGGTGTTTTTGTTTCACACCTACACACATAAGCTATATACACACAGATCAACACAAGCCCTCGTATACTTTCAAACTATCACATTGGCTTTGTTTCATTTCAATTTCATTCTCAATTTCAAATTGCCCTTTTTTCCCCATTTTTCTTTTCTTATTAGATATTTTCAAATCTTCCCACTCCCACACCGCACAGTCATTTGATCTATCGTTCTGCCCTCCACCCCCTCACCCTCTGTCTCCTATCTCCGTCTTTCTATCAGTTTCATAATATGATGAGAATTCAGATGGATTCTACAGAGCCACAATCAAAGAGCAATCAATGCAAGGATGGCCAAAACAATTAATTCAAATAGAGCAAGATTATTGCAGTGCACTGGACTGATCAATTACAGACAATTACGCCTACGGCTTAGCATGTTTGAGGACAATCCTCTGTATAGGGCATTTATGAAAGGCAAGTGTAGCAGTGTTTACAGTAACGTCCAGAAGCACATTAAATGGATCAATGTCAGATAAGCTCAAGCCCCTGGTGAACTTGTTGCAAAGCCATTGTTGGTGCACTTTGTATCTCTGCTGCAGTCTGACATAGGCATGTGAAGCTTGTGTTCCAGATTATATGTCTTGTTGTCTGTCAATCTGTTATTTAACTGTCCATACTAATCCAAGAAATTCAGCTTTCAGCAGACGAGAAAGCAGTATCAACAGCAGATACTTCACAGTTAAGAGTCTAGAGCCATAATGGGTTTGTGAGGCTGTGCAGTACTTATAATAGGAATACATAGGCATGCCAACCTGATCACAGTACTCATGCTAACATGATGATTAGGGATGCAGGGATGATATTTACTATGTCACCAGTTCAGCTTTAGCACATTAGCAAGCCAGCATTAAACACAAGTACAGCTGAAGGTGTTGAGAATGTGATTAGAATGACTGGTGATGGCACTAGATGAAACGTCAAAGGATCACCTATGGTATCACAAATCACCCTGTGCGGAGGGAATGGGTGAGGGAAGGCCGAAGATGATGAGATTGATCTTCTGGGGATCATAAACATCTGCACTGAATGTGTTAATTTAAGACAAAAGACCAATATCTTTATCACACATGCGTCCCCTCCCCCTCTCTGTCTTCGTCTTATTTTCTGCTTCTCTCCCTCTGATACGGATGTGCCAAAAATATCCCCCAAAAACATCCACTGCTCTGAACTTTACCGTGAGGCTTCCACATGACAGCAGTGATATGTATGTGCGCAAAGCAGTCGCACGGAAAGATCGATTACTGCTCCCATTTACCTCTGCAGTGGGATGCTATTGCCATAGCAACGCTGTCATGCTGATGCTGTAAAGGACAGGACGCGGGATGGAGGGAACGCGGGTGGCGGGATGGAGGGAGGAAGGTGGATTATAAATCTCCACACTCGGTCACTGGTCTGAATGGGTAAATGGAGTCGGCAGACAGTAGTTGTCATCCGTAGTGAAGAGCAGCTGTTGTGTTGCTTTGACTCTATGACTTCATTCTTTGCCTTTTATTTTTTCCTGCTTATTGGTTCTGTACCTTTCGTTATTTTTATTCACTGTTCATGTTTTACCTTTTTTTTTTCTTTAAGTGGGTTAATTTGATAATTTTTTATTACTATATTTTAATTACTGTCCTTTCATTTGTTCTTCATCTTTCTTTTTCTGTTATTGTTTTCAGAGCTCTGCGTTTGATAAAACAACAAAAACAGAAGCAGCTCTGTGTGAGCGTCTACAGTAGCTGTATCTTGTGTATAAGCACAGCCGTTAATGTTGGTGAGTTACTGTATGTTTATTCATGCCTGGCACTGATTCCTCTCTCTAGTAATCAACAATGAAAGCAGTCTGTGAATCCTGCTAATAAGAACAAAGTCTATGCAATCTATGAATGGAATGGAAAATTAGCGTCTGCCAACACACTGAAATGCATTTGATGCTTCATAAACACACACACACACACACACACACACACACACACGAACTGCATTATCATAGGCACTTAACTCGCAGGCCAAAACAAGCCAGACCACACTCTGGCAGGTGTTTTTCATGAATCATAACAGAATAGCATGAGAAGAGTCTCAAAAAGCCAGACTTTGGTCCTCTGCCGTTTTACGGGGCGCACACAAATGATACTCACATACTGACTTTTAGCCTCAGCCTCTCTCTCCCGAGTTTACAAATACTCACACACCACTTACCTCTGTCGACTGCCTTTCATTAGAGGGAAGGGTGAGCTCAGCAGGACGAGGGAGCAATCGCTGGGATCGCGCACACTCGGTGCACACGGACACACGCAGGTGTTGCTTCCATCCCAGTTAGTGGAGTTTTCTTTCGTTTGAACTTTTGTTTCTTTTTTTAAATTTTATGTACGAATCCGTGTAAAGGAAAAATTACAAGAGAGCAGAAAATAAAGGTAAACCAAAAAGAAAAATAAAGAAATGAAACAGAGCTGCTGTTCTAACTCTCTTTTCACATTTTCATTGTCATGGAGTCATTGACATCAGTGTATTTTAATGTTCTCCTGGTGCTGGTTGTATAACCAGCTTCGTGTGTCTGTAACGCTTTGGTACAGGCTGATACAGATGGTTTAGTTACAGCGTGTTCTGTTTTGCTCCAGATGATTTAGCATTTTTTCTAAAGACACAGTAGGAAAGCTATATATTTAAGCACCACTTTCAGAATGTACCTGCTACAGTGTGTTGGGTTTTTTTTTTACCTTGATGTCTGTACTCTGTAGGTGAGGCTGCTCTTAAGAAAAACATAGCTGTACGTTCTGTGTACTCATTCACAGAAACAGACCTAACATGACTTCATGCTCATATAAAAGGCACAAGCTCGCTCAAAGTTACACGCTCATACCCACCCACACATTACCCACTCCTGCCTGTTTAGAGTGACCTCAGTGCCTTCTGCAGAGGAATCAAATATGCTTGCTATATTGGAGCTAGAGACTTACGTAAGTAAGCAGCAGTTCAGCGACTCAGAACAGCAGTAGGAACGTACAAAGCCAGAGCAAATATCCATGTAGATCAGCTGCGACGTGACTTATTAAAGGTAAAATTTCTGAGGTGCATCAGAGATATTAGGTTCCTTTTTTTGCAAAAAGCGTAGCATTCAGTTACGGCACGGCACTACAGGTGTGCTTACATTAGGCGGTACAGTAGGCATCAGCTGCTTTGTTCATGCCTCACAATCACTGGCTCATCCAGCTGCTAGGCTAACAGCTGACTAGTAACGTGGCGTCACATTCATGCTAATGTACAGTGAAACCATTAAAACCACAAATGTTTCGCTATTACTATGCTCATGCCACCACAGCTTTGTCCTTATATGGTGTTCTTGTATGTTTATTTAGGGAGCATTAATTCTTTCTCTTCCTCACTGGAGGTCAGATTCCCTTAAACGGTGGAGTCCAAACCTTCATAATTACTCATTCAAACCATAGCTACTCCTTCATGTTAATGCAACTGCTGCCTGGCTTATCTTCCTTTTGTAATATTTTTTTATGCTGTAGGAAGCACTACATTTATGCTGCTCAGAATTCGTGGGGAAGCGGTTGAGGTATAGGTGCAGGATTCTGACATCAGAGTCCAGGATTTTCAGTATATTGTTTCTATATCTGGTTAACAACCAGGGCAACAAAATGAACCCAGGTAAGCTTAGACAAATATTGTAGTTTTGGTAAAATGTTAATTAAGTAAACATTTTGCATTTGTGCTTTGAGTGCCTCGATATAAGTATGAAAAAACTTCAAGTAATACTCTAGTGAAAAAAAATAATGACTTTGCTTTTTGTATCACTACTTGGTGACTGGGCAAATACATTCCCTCAGCCTGTTACAGAAAATGCAATATGGGTGGCATTACATTTCTTTCTAGATGCACATGCATATGTGGATGCAAGCTAGTAATATCTAAATCTAATTCCTAGGACACATGGTTGAAAAATTGTATTTGCCTTTTGCAAAAATGATGCAAATGGTTCACTTAAAAGACACCTACATACAATAGGTGTCTTTAGTGAAGGTCCCAACAGATGGTTAACACTGTTTACTGGGTCAGTATTTGGAACTGATTATCCAATGAACCCAAAAGGATCACAGATAGCACGCTTTTAAATGCAGCTTTAGTAGAATCTTCATAACTAAGCAGGGGTTTTGGATGATGACATTATATTGTAATAGAAACTTTCTTCAGTTATTTATGAACAGTGATCATGTAGCCATGCCCAATCAAGTGCCTTTTGATCTTCTCTTGTTATCTACAATTTTACTACAACAGTATCTTGTTTAATTTTTACCTTGACAAAATTACATATTCTGAAAACAGAATTAAATGCCTGCTGGGTACGGTTGAAGATTCATTGTGATGTCAAGCTTTTATCACAGAGGTCCTCGTTCACAATAACTCACTTCCTTGTCAGAGAGGATTAATATCTGACACTAGCAAATGTGTCTCTGTTGACTGCCAACATTTTTCAGTTGCATAACAGAAAGAAGACTTCCACAACAGGGCTATACCTGACACAGAGAGAGCATTCTGTAAAACTGCAATTGTAACTTTGAGCCCATATAACTTTAAGGGTGGTAAACAAGAGGGGGTGTCTCGCAATGCAGAGATAACTCTGTCAGGAATACTAGAGGGAAGTGAAGAGAAATACAGAAGAAAGACAAGGTAGATATATATATACTGTATACTGTACATAACCTGGAGGTCACTCTGCTAGTAAGAAATCTTTATGCAAAACCATTGAAACATGAAATATTTAGGCATGCAACTATGCAAGAACAAGTGTTTCCCTTTAAATAACGAAAGCAGGAGAATAGATTCCTGAATGAAACTCAACTTCTGCTAAAGAATACAGCACAACTGTTGCTGTAGGTAGGTCCTGACGTTATACGCAATGTAATATATTCTTTAAAGCAACAAAAGTTTGCTATTATATAAGTGCTGAAAAGCCATACTCCCCACTTTCTATCTTCCTAATATTCTCTCCTTTCTTCTCTTTCTACCCTGTATCCCAGGTCTCACATGTTATTAACCTTTATCTCTCCATCAGTGTGCCTCCTGAGAAAGTAAAAACATGTAAAGCCAGGTGAATGGTCTTGACCTACACTGACAGACTTTTTCACTCAGTAGTCCACATACATCAAAGACATGCACACGCACACACACACACACACACACACACACACACACACACACATATATGTACAGTGTGGTCTGCAGTGAAAACCATCTTACTCTTTACAGAGCCCAAGGACTACCAGGGCTTCATCAGTTCTTGAGATGAGGCCTCGCAGCTCATTCTTTCCTCCTCCTCCTGCCCTGCTACAAAATGTTTCAGGCAATTTAGTCCAAGGAGAGAAAAGGTGTTCTGTGGAATGAGCGCTTGGATAAATAGCTTAGAGCAGTCAGGCCACAAGGCTAATCGAGAGCGTAGTGCAGTCTTGCAGCATGAAGAGAGCACTATGCTAAAGAGTTAATTTCAGCCATTGAGGTCAGCGGGGGTAATCAGAGTTGTGCATTTTTTCCCAGGGAGAAATGCTGTGTAATATGTACTAGCTACTAGGTTGCTGTGGGAATTTTAACACCCTTAATTCTGAGAACACCACGCTCAGTTAAATAATCTTGCTTTCATCAAAATAAGACTCTGTCCTAGATTTCTGTATACTGTTACTCGAGACGAAGCAAGGTCTGTGTGGGTGTGTGCATGTATTTTGAGTTTGGATTTGTGACTGTGTGCAAAACATGACACAAAGCATAGATAAGATTCTATACAATATTTTTTTTTTTTTATTGCCTTCTGTGGCGTCAATTTCATATGTTTGTTTTCTTCTTCTCTATACTAAAGAGAACATGTCTTGTTATCTTGTTTTTTGGTCATTTGTTTCATCAGACATTGAATTGTTTCACATTCTGCCATTGTTTGAGCCAAAGCGAATAGTGCTTTTCTTATTTTGTTTGTCCTGAAGCAATATTTTTATATTAACATAATAGCACTCTGTGATGTGAAAAGGTCGCTATATTGTCAATCTCACTGAGAATATGTCTCCTAGTTTGCAAAAGTTAGCCTTCAATTTATTGTTCAGGTTAAGTGGATTATATACTGTTCACTGCCAAGAGCTCTCACCCATATACACAAAAGCGTGGGCAGATGCTTAGAGAACATAAGCTCACGGAGTTCTTTGCTTCTCTGAGCTAATTGTTTAATATCTGCCCAGTGAACGTATCAGAGAGATGTGGTAAACGTGGTAGCTGCTGGAGCAAGCCAAACATGTACCTACCTGTCAAAGTGTCACAAGAGTTGACAGAACAAAGAATAATAAAAAAAAAACTTGCTGGACTTGCTGAAGTAACATTTAAACGAAAAGTGCATCAGATGTGATTGTTCCATTTGTCAATACTAGCCATGAAAAGAGATCCCTTTGTTGCAAGAGGGAAAATCAACAGTCTTTTGTTTTATGTAATAATTCCCATTTTCGATACTAAAAGCAAAAACTAAGCATCCTCTGCTGCTACATGATACATATAACCTCTTTTTAACTGTGATTGTGTAGTGTATAATTTAACAAAGAACTGTGCGCATCCACAAAATGCATTTTGGTGAACAGTTTAATACAAAGTGGTTGTGTATGTGTAAAACTCAGTAGTGCAATGGGAATATGCACAACTCGCCTACTAATAGGGTTTAGGATTAAAACATTTACAGTGCCTTGTGGTAAAAAAACATTTTCATCATATCCCAGTGGGATGCAATCTCCTAACCCATGCAGTGTTAGTGCCATCCACAACTCAGTGAGCTGCATGATCTGTGCTGTATGGAATACACCCAAAGCTATTTATGGGATAAAAAACGTTATCCTCTTTACATTCATTTTTGCTTTATAGAGATAGATTACATACATTATTGTGTAATTAGGTACATTACGCTTTCCTTTGTCTTACTATTCTTTTTCAGATTTCCTTTGTCAAGTCAGTTAAGTAATGAAGATGATGAGGGTTATAGGAAAAGAGAGGACTTTTAATTATGCACTCTAATTTCTAATATGGAAATATGAATTTAATTCCACGTTTCAATTCACCTTCTTCTTCGTTCCTCATTTGTGGACTCTCTCTAAAAAACACAAGAATAAACTATGAGCCATCATACCTCTGTCCCTTAAAGGCATAACTCCTCATCCCCCTGTCACTATCACTCACTCTTGCACCTGCTTGCTACACATCCAGTATTTTCTGTTGCCATCACGGTTTTCTCACGTCTCATGACTCTCTCTGGCTCCTGTGAGCCCCCTTGACCTAGCCCTTGTCTCCTTTACCCCATCAGCTCTCAATCACTCTTCTCTCCTCCTATCCACCCACCCTCAGCAATCATACTGTGGAATGAAAGGGGAAATGTTAGGGTGAAGTGAAATTATCATTTCCTCTGTCCTTTCCTCATAACCTTCTCTGTCTCCAGCTTCTTACTGTGTCCTACTTCCTATGCCTGGAACAATGAACTTTACAAAAGCTTGTCATGAGACTTTATATCAGAGACTTTTGGCACAAAGAGAGCCTTCCATTTCTTTTTTTTTTTAGCTAGATCAAAGTGGAGACAGCACTGAGCAATATCACAGTGAATTGCAAAACTATCTGATTTAGCACGAGTTTTTAGACAAATCAAAGAGCATCACAAGCCAACTGATATGTTTTAAAGTTTGAACAGAAATATCTAATGTTTTCAGTTATGTAAGAAAATATATTTAAAAAAAATAGCAAGGAATATATGTGAAAGATCTGAGTATTGCACAGTTTTCAACATAAACTAGTGTTTACATCGTAGCAGGAAGACAGTTTGAGCTAGCAGCCAATTTCTGCAATTCAATACATGCATTTATTGCTGTCACCCAGCTATGTAAATAACCTGTCCAATGTTTTATTTCTTTTAATGATGGTAAAAATTGGGGCGATGCAAGCTATTCAATTTGGCAGTAACACATTGCATCATCTGATGAAAATTCACATCACTATCTCAAGAAAATAAGACGCTACTTGCCATATCATATTGTATTCTTTAGCTTCCATCCGCTTCTATTTCAACATCCCTTTTGCTCGATTGATATGAGTGTGTGTGTGTGTGTGTGTGTGTGTGTGTGTGTGTGTGTGTGTGTGTGTGTGTGTGTGTGTGTGTGCACTGTGTTCAGTAGACTGAGAGTGAACAGAGTAGTTTTTATGCTCCTCATTTTAGCCAAGGACCAAGAAACAGATTGGTATATGTAACAACAAAACAACAACTAGCAACAACTTTTTTTTTCCCTGTCATGTAGATATTGTTTTCATTGAGAACAAGCTTCCAATCCTCCCACATTTCAAGTTATTTTCTGCTATGTTTACTGACTTCCAGTGAGTCTACCACATTGCTTCTATCTATATACCTCCTCTCTATTATCCCTCTCTCGGTATCTATAAGCTTTTCTCCAGAAATTCCTGTGTCAGCTGAATGCCGCGCTGATTAATCACTTGATTACTTCGAGCCAATAGTCACATTGATTAACTTTGCCACATGAAGGCTTTCCCTGGTCAACTCCCAAGAGAGTAAAGACCTTTTTCTTTGCAGCAAGTTATGACCAGGGGACATCTTTGTAAAGCTTGGCTGTGGAAGTTCAGCCATGTCTGTGACATCTTGGAGAGATCACACACCAATGAGCGACAGAGAACATTGAGCTCTCTTTTTTTTACGCAGAAAGAGAAAAGACTTCTGTTCAGACAGATACAAAAACCCTTCAGGGGATGTTGAAGTTACAGAGAAATAAAGCATCTTAAACTCATCTTGAAAGTGACTTGCCCTCTTTTGAACCTAAGCTGTGCCAAGCTATCGAGGTAAAGAAAAGAGAATGTGATGCAACATGTGTACTATCAAACCTGTGTTTGAGCGCATCAAGAGAAGTATTTCAATCAATTGTTTCTTCAGAAAACCTCTGGGGCTGCAGTGTGCCACCACATCCAGAAACATTCAAGGGCCGCTGTTGCCCTAAATCATTGCCTCAGTGAACCCAGCCACTGCAGCTTCACTTGAATGCTTCAAACAGTGCTCAGTATCAGACACACACACACACACACGCACACACACATACAGACACTAGTCGAGACAGGTAATATTATGTCAGGTCTATCTCCAGCTCCATAGGTGGTATCTGCAGGAGCAGTAGTTTATAAGAGATATGAAAACACAGAGACCAATGGAAAGGAAAATGAATTTCAAGACGAGGTAAGTGATGCTTTCATGTATAGGATTTGGGCAAACACATGAAAACATCAGCAAATATTGCTCATAATAAATATTTAATTATATGTTTGCATGACTTGTAGATAGTGGAAAAAATGTGGGAGTAAACTTTGGTTACCTCACTGCCCTGCTTGCTTTTCCTGACCTAACCGCTGCAGATTACCTAGATCAGGTGTGTTCCATCAGTCAGAAGCTGGAAGATACAAATTCACTTTGTCTTCCACTACTTCACCCTTAAACGGTCTCTTCCAGCTTCTGACTGACTGAGTAAACCTGATCCAGGTAATCAGCGGTCGCTCTTTGCTCGGCCCAGAACTGATTCCAGTCCTTCATCTTGAAGGACATTCCAAAACTCTAATTTATCCTCTCAGGGATGAGGAGCGAGGAGGAATGTCTGAGGAGAGAGGAGCAAGGATTCATCCTTATTGAGCAGAAACGCCTGTATTGGTTTTCTGTCAGTATTCGGATACTGGCAGGCTGGCCTAATACTGCATAATACAAGTATAATACATACATATATCACTGCACTATAGTACTGAAGAGACAGACAAATAACAGAACTAATTTTAGACTCTGATATTTGTATTTTGTTTTCATGTTCACCATCTCACAAAAAAGTACTGAAACTGTGTTGATCTACTAACACGAGTGTTATTCATACATATTTTTATCATGAAAAAGGTCGCAATGGAAAATAGGAGAATCAATGTTTTTCAGCATGATACATAAACATAACATAACAAACATATTTTATTTGTACATGATTATTTCCATTCTGTCACATGATGCTGAAAATCCCTCTGCATTGTGTAGAAATACAGTGAAATTTGTAGAAATCCTAGTGTATAAGTATAAATAGACTAAACTAACAAAATCCAAACTAACTGAAGTCGCCCCATAACCCTAAAGCCCGACTGAAGGCTGATCCAGCTGAGCTGCGAGAGGTTCAGAGGACAGAAGATCTCACTTCTTCTAAAAAAAAAAAATACTGCTACATGTTTCCCCTCTCTACTTGCATCTTTCCCTTGCATCCCTCTTTGAGTCTTCAGACTAAAATGCAAAGAAAAGACGCAAGTGAAGGGAAACATGGATGCAATTAAGGGAACTGACATGCACCCAGGGATGGAGGAGAGAGCACGCTTAACTGAGCTTACCTAAAGCAGTGATTAAACGCTCCAGAGGTGGAGGGTGTAGAGAGCCCAAATAGCTGCACTTAAGTGCTTGAAATATACTGTATACTGTAATGATGCTTCTGCAAAAAAAATAAACACATCTCAAATCGTGCGAAAAGGTTGACTGAGTGCACTTAAGCGTTTTTTTCATTTGTGCTTTTTACCAGTGGAAATATGATGATATGGGAACAGCATCGACTATAAAAGGCTTCGTTTTCTGGAGAGTTGGTGTGTCAACCCTTGGGCGGTCCAAGCATCATTAGATCCATCACCGTGGAAACAAGCCCTTAAGCCATGAGGTTGATAAGACACAGGACAGTTGTCAGAGAAAAGTATCTCAAACTAGTGTCAAGCTCTGAAACACTTCATCAAAGCCAGCAGCTGTATGCGAGTGCAAGTGCTTCTGATCCTCTGTCTACAAGTGCTGTTGTACATTCACGAGCATGCGCGTCTGCGTCTGTGTGCGTGACTTGTGCCCAGGGACAGGGTAATGAGGATCAGTGGGGCTCGTTTAAACAACCAGGGTTCACTAGCAGAGAAGCGAGCTACAGCGCCAACTCTCCCGTGAGCAGAGGGAAAAAAGCAGAGCAGCTCCAGTGCTTCCCAGTCTAATAATCTCCAGCCTCACAGTGCACCAGGACTGAGCCACGTGTCTCAAAAACTCCAAGAAATCCAAGGAATGGAACTTTGCTGCATTCATGTGACTGGTGGAAAAATCCATTAGCTCCCCATTGCCTTCCCCAACATCATAACATCTGGGATCAAGTTGTCTCTACTTCTGAGTCATTCTATTACACTATTACAATCTGCATTTGCAAAGAATTTTGTTGAAGAAGCAAGACACTCTTATAGTATAATTACTTATGTTTTTCTTTTCTGTCTCTTCAATTGTTAGAATCAAATCAATTTATTGCGGTGGGCTCAGAACCATGCATTCCTATTGAGGTACTTTTATCAGTCTAAACAAAGATATACGAAGGGGGAAGGCACACATAAAACACACCGACAAACAGACGCACGCATGCACACACAGTAGCCTCATCACCTTACATTGATTTCTCGCTGGCCAACCAAGTGCTTAGCCATCTCTGTGGTGACAGGTTGACCCATGAGGCCGGTTAGATACTCTTGCGCACGCACACACACACACACACACACACACACACACATACACACACACAAAGGGAACTATCCTGCAGGCGTTAGGGAACTCCCTGAAGCATTTATTGACCACAGAGAGTAAGTGGCTATTAATCTGACAAAGGCTTAAAAGCCTGTCGCCATGTGTTTCTGTGCGCGCTTCTACGACATATGACTACATGTATGTAGGTGTTTGGTGCAGTTTTATCCTCTCATTGAACATAAATGAATAGGTTTTTCTATTTGCTTGCATAAATTAATGTAATATTCCTGTTTAAAGATCCAACCGAGACGTACATCAGATCATAGTTAGAAAAAAAGAGAAACTGCTCTAAATGTGTTACATAATTAATCATGGTGTCAAAGGTCTGCCACTTGACACCTTTTAAAACTCAAGGTGAGCCTGTCCAACCTTCCATTCCAGCAAATTACCATCATACTGTTACTTCTGCCAGTTCAACACCCCAGAGGCTAACCTAAAGGCCTGGCAGAGCAACACAATAATGAGAGGGCTGAGAGAGAGAGAGACAGTGAGGCTGATGGAGAGAAAGAGAGAATGAAGGGTATACAATGACTCAAATATGTCTGTGTCTGTGCGTGCATCTGTGCATGCACTTATGGCTCCATTCATCAATTAAAGTCTTAACTCTGAGATCCCTCACTTTTCATCTTGGCAACAAAGGAGCAACTTGTTTGTTGAGCACTAAAAATCCATACTCCGTGAACGACCATGGTGCCGTTTGGTCAAATACGGCGAGGGACAGAAAAGATCTGTCTTATGTCGCTGTGTGTCTCTGCCAAGAACATCAACTTAGAAGAATTTGTCTCTGGAGTCTTGTTATTGCCGACTCAATGTTAGAGGCCACTGTGCTCTTAAGCGTCACGCCAGTGGACACACACAGACTTTTGTGCACAGATTCCATCAGCTCAAAAGAGCATTAGCTTTGTTTTTTATACTGGCATAAACAATGGTGGCGTGCGGCATAGTGGGTGTTGTGCAAGTGCTGAAGTTAGTGTACCCTCAATATGTGTGTGTGCTCATTTCTGGAATATGCATGCCTTTGGTGTGTCCTTTGTGAATGATGGCTTTGCTAAAGTGCTGTGAAGAGAAACACTGGTTTGCTACGCCTTTGATTCATTGCTGGTTTGTGAGAAATTTGCATAGCAGGCAGACTCAGGGTAGATCTGGGCCCTCGTTAGCCGGGTGGCTAGATGCTTCATCATTATCATCAGGCAGGCGCTTGGGTCTAGCCACTCTGCTCTTGCTCATAATCTTCAAGCAGATTTTGCAGGGGAGAAAAAAAAAGAAGTTAAAGTCTTGAACAAATTAAGCAATGGAGTCTGAATAAAGACGCTAGGGCCCTTGTCTGCATCATGTTGTCCATGTTATTGGCTGATCATTGCCCACTTGTGTACAGTTGATTTCAGCCGTCAGCCTGTTATTCTGTCTACACAGGTACAACATATTTCCTCTCTCCCCTGCTACTTTTCTGCGTCTCTCTCCCTGACAGCGTTGCTGCAGTGCTCTCGGGGACAGTGCTTGTTATAGAGGATATGCTGACGAGTGGCGATCAATACTGACTCCCAGACCGCAGCATCTGTCTGGAAGCCGTGTTTCTGTGTGTGTGTGTGTGTGTGTGTGTGTGTGTGTGTGTGTGTGTGTGTGTGTGTGTGTGTGTGTACACATGCGCATTGTGTGTATGGGCATGTGTGTCCACATATATGTATGAGCAAAATGTTTGGCACTCGGGATAGACACATGCGGGTGCTGCTGTCATTCATTTCATTGTGCCCTTGAGGGTGTCAGCTCTCATTGGATGGGGATGCGGGTACGTTTGTGTGTCTGTGTGTGTGTGTGTTTGTTGGATTTAGATATCAGTTTATGGGGGATTATATAGACAGTTTCCACAGCTATTTTTCTCTATGAATATTTTACCGTCATATAAACAAAACGCAATTTCAAGGCAGCTGTGCACATGGGTGAGACAGAGGGCCAGAGAGGAGCTGTGGCTCTGCGCCAAGTGTGTTGCCATCAACATAAATTATAGGTCAGGATTAGAAGGGTTGGCACAGATGTAGATTCTCCCATTGAAAAACTTTAACAAAATTTGCGTTCCAAAAACGCCTATCCAGTTCCACTTGACCACATTTGAGTGAGAATTGGCTGCAGTGGCATAAAAGTACTTGCAGTAGGGGTGCGAAATAAAAGGAAAACGAGACTGAGATGGAGACTAAGAGTGTTTCTTCTTCCCTGAGTCTTAAATCCTCCGTGGGTAACTGCTGGAGTGTGACAGTAGGCTTATAACAGGCAGTGTGTCGATAAATCCCAAGCGCATTTATTTCCTGCAGGACCAAGGGAGCATACCTCGCTTTATGTCCCCTGCAGAACAAGAAAGCAAGGTGATTTCTTTTCTATCCACTTATTTGTCCTGTTATTTATATATTAATGGGTTCACATGCATCATAAACTTTTATGGTATTCCTAGACAGCGCCTCAGTAGTTTGAGCATTATGTATGAATTGTTTGTGGCCTTCATAAGTTTTCATCATCTTTGTGAATGCATTGCTTCTTGTTGTGTATTTATCAAGTGATCGTCCTCTTCATTTGCACGATAGCACACACTTAGGCAGACTGAAACATTAGGCAGAGTAGTTGACGATTAAGTTCACTGACATTAGATATGCAGATTATTATCGTCCTAAAAAGCAATAAAACACTAATGGTCTACTCGCAGTTATTTGAAGAAAAATGAATGGGATCATTACTCAATTCTGCTCATACAATTAAGCATAACATGTTTGTTTGAAGTGCAAAAAGAGTTAGAGAAACCTCTGAATCAACACGACGTCTCTAACGAAAGAGTGTGTAATTGGAGGCAAACCACCGGCTTCAGACACCTTCTGATTTCTTTCATTTGTTCTTACTTTATTTTTTTCTTGCTATACTAAAGCAATGCACATTTAATATTATATCAAATCAAAAAATAAATACAGAATATAGTGCCTTAGGTGCAAGATTCTAATGTAGCATACTTAATAAAGAAATGCTATTGATTAATTGATGATTAATGAGAGTACAAACAGGAGAAGAGTGACTTGTCTACCTGTGAGAGGTCACTAATGTTGCTTACCCTAATCCCTATATCCTTAATATGAGTGTTACTCGAACAACCTCACCCTGACATCCTCTTTTCATCATCCACATACACACACCATCCGAGTATGTGCTTTCTCCCCACTGCTCCACTGGAATCCCGTGCAGATGATATCATTTCTAGTCTGCATGCAGGGGAGGAGGCAGGGATGGGAGGTTTCACAACTCTGCTGGAGACTGTCTGAGGGGGAGAGTTATTGTGGAAGCAAAAAGCCATGAATGAGTGGCACAGAATGAAGCGTGGTGAAGGTAAGAAATAACACACACAGATACTGTAAGCACACACGCACACACACACATACACCCGCGTTTCCCGTGTGTTTTTGCTCAACTCATGGGGCAAGATTTCCTTGTCTTGTAATGATTTCTAAATAGGGCCTCATTGCCCAGGGATATATTTAATTGCCACACACCGGCTGGTGATGCTAATGCACACTGACAAAAAGAGAGCAGGAGGCAGAGGGGAGAGGGAGAGAGAGAGAGAGAGAGAGAGAGAAGCTAGTCACACTTGTTTCGAAGTTACCTTGACTTAACAAGGGTGCAAACGACTGTCAGTCTTTGGTCAAGCTTTACACATCTGCTTGTCTATCACATTTTTTGTGCGGCATTGAGTTAGTGTAGCTAGTAGAAGCAGCTGCTGTCACGCACCCTCGCCCACCACACATCTCAAAACACACTTGTGTCCACCTGCATGTCAGGCTACTTTGCGCTCGCTATACTGTGTTGCTAGGCTCCCTGACCAGTAATTATTTCTCTCCCTGTCTGCTGCTGTGTGTATTTTTATACACAACGCCTATCTGTGTGTGTATTCATGATTTGTGCATGTCCATGTTTGTTTGTGTATGTATATATGATGAGCTAATATTTCGAGGAGTGTCATCTCTACCCAGTGAGATCTAGCCTCACCTCATCTTACTGTCTTCAACCAACCCAACCCTCAAATAGCACTGTAAAGATGTGAGGACCAGCCAGAATGGTCTCACAGCAATGGCACTACACTAAAGATGTGACCAAGCAAGGACACACACATACACAAACATTAGGCAAATGCATGATAATGAGCACACAGACAAACACAATGCTCTTCTGGGGCATGTGTGTGTTTGTATTGTCTACAGCTACTCTTAGAATAAATGTGTGAGCACCCGAGTGACCAGCTACTAAAAGACAGGCAGGAGAGTAACAGCAGAGAACAAAAAACCTCCCCCGTACATTGCCGGGGGTGATTTTGTAATAAGCTTCTCAACCGTATGTGAAACACACAAACATATTTTATTATGGAAGCTAATATCTCAGTGTGTTTCTATGTGTCTGTGTGTGTGTGACTTCATGCACTTCCCTTCCTGTATTAGGATAAATAGCCCTGTCTATCAAGCAAGGCTGTGGCTAGCAAACAGATCCCCCTGACGTCAAGCTAGATGAACACAAATAAGCTCCCCAGAGGAGACACTTCAGGGGGAAGAGTGTCCCTGTGACACCTAATGTGAAGGACCTCTTATGGCTATAGAGTTGGTGTGGGTGACAGCCAGAATTTTAGCATGGCTGCACCATACAGTGAGCTCATATTCAAATATGAAGAACCCTCAGGATTATTTCTGCACACTGGCCTATGCAAAGAACTTAAACACACTGTTGTTACAGCATGAAAACTAATCTTGTTTTAATACTGTGTTGCATTTACAGTACATCATGACAGGTGAGTCTGTCATACCCCTTACTGCTCGGTGTCAACAACCCCCTTCTGTCTGTCTCAGTGTGTCTCTCTTGGTGACTAGGCCATCAGCTCATTTCTAGAAATGGATGCAAGCAGCACCTATAGCACCTTCAGAATAGCTTTAGATAACAACTGGTTGTCAAGTGCTCTGGCACTTTCAATATCATTTCACCTCAGAGGTGACAGGTCCCACGCACCATAAATCACTGTACAGTACCAAGAGGTAATTATACTGTGGCTGTAAATCTTCTTGATAGCCTGGAAAGTTAGATAATCTTCACCTGTATGTGCACATATGGTCAGGGAAGCACACTGTGTGTTGTGCATGCTCACACAGCAGCAGATACACACCGTAGAGTAACTGCTGTGGGCTCAGGTGGCCAGTTGTTTATCACATGGGTCACAGAGTCGCACTTTTTCATGCATGGCTGCATCATAAGTGGACCACATGCACTCAAAACCAGTTACAGTACATCTAACTATATATAACTGACTATAAAAATGTACATTCTCCAGCTTTTTAAATGCAGAAGTGGCTGAGGTCTTTTTCACATCATTAAACTATCGCACTACACTAGAACCATTCTTTGAATCTAACTTTAGACTTTAGCTCTTCAAAGGACACTAAAACACATTCACACTTCAGTCAGCAGAGATACACTTTAGAGTGAAGATTGTTCTTCAGTAAGGTCTGAACTACATATGGTTGTATGTACCAGCATTTACCAATACATACATAATACTGTTGACATCTAGAGGCTAGAGTGAATATTACATGGCCACCTAGTATTCAGACCCGCAGAGCTTTGCCAGGAAGAGGTTGAGGTGGATGAGTCAACAAAGCACAGCACAAGCCAGCAGAGTTCAAGTCAAATCAAACAATCATCTGGTACAACAAGCAGTGTTAATTATGTCAACTGAAATGTAGACAATGAGTTTGTTGATGAAAGTTTATTTAGTGACTAAATTAAACAGCAATAATTTTAAGAATATTATAAAGTAAGTTATGACAAAATCTCTGTTGAGCACAAGACAAGACGAAAATAAAATAATATTTTTGGAAGACAATCTCAGTCACAGACTCAATCTGAAAGCACTGAAAGTTATCTTTTTCAACCAGTCACTTGCACGGATCCATGAGAACATTCAGGGCCTCTTTGTGTTCATGCATCTTTCTCATCTCTGGCACTGGCACAGTTTAAGTACCAGGCCTCTCCTTATCCCCCACGACTCATACCCGTAGCCTCTGCTGACTTACGTTAAACACTTCACACAAAATCAGCCACAATATTAACACAACCCGGTGGTTTTAATGTTGGGGTGGACCAGCGTCAGCATGATCCTTCTGACAGGTCTGCAGCTACATAGCCTCATACACAACAGCTGTGACGCTGTGTGTTGCTGTTCTGACACCTGCTGATCATAACCAACATTAAAATGAAACCACATGATTAAACTGACACTTTGTGTTAATGTTTTGGCTGCAGTCAGCTGCATTTACATACTGTATGTAATGTAAAGTGACACAAATATAACTGTTTGCACTAATCATTTGTCCACATATCCAGTTGCTGTTTTTTACCTGCATTGTCAATTATGCAATCATAATTAAATGTGATAAAACTGCACTAGTTGAGGAAAAACGGCTATGTTACTTTCCATTTGGTCACATTTTATTTGTGCCCATGCCTGCATAGAGCAAAAATAAGTGTACTTTACTATTTTAAGAAAAAGAAAGCGCCATTTCCATGCCTGACTTCCTATGTGGGAGCGCTCTTGCGAGAAAGGCTCATATGGTTTGTATGAGAGGGTAGAGACAAACAATCATTTTTGACCATTAAGGTTGAATGACTTCTTGTACAGTGACATAAAGTTCCAATGCAGAGTAAGAAAAGAACATAGATGTTTTTTTTTAAAGCAGCCTTTCACATTCCCTATTTCATATTGTGGTAGCAAACACATTGGACACATAGTACATATACTACACACACATAAACACCATGGTAATGAAAATTACTACTGACAAGCTGATTTATGAACAGTTAATGTGCCAACAAATGTAGAACTAAGCAACTACAATTAGGGAAGATGGGAAATATTATCTAACAAACATGTTTCTAAACAGCACAGATTTAGAACTAATTTGTCCTTTCACATGGTGAAGATGTTAACGAAGCAGCAGTTATGGAACAACATAAACTTTTATTTGTAGTTATGTTTTACCTAGCCAGTGATTAGTCAGATGAATATTCTCTCCTTCAGTTGCATTTTTGGTTTTGAACAACTCCTCAACACATATGTGACTAGTTTCTATATGCTGGGATCAGAGCAGCTGGTTCCTAACTGTTAGAGAAAAGCAAGGACAGATGCCACCAAAAAGCAGCTTCAGTATAACCATGACCTGGATGACTCAAAATCTCAACATTGCACTGTTTGAGCTTTTTTTGTGTGGAAGCAGCTGCCTGGCATGACTGAAAATGATGCTTTGAAAGCAGTGGGAGTAATCCAAAACTGTACATTTACGGACCAGATAAAAACCACACTTTTTAAAACACATTGTCTTAATTAAATGCTAATTAGGTAGAAATATAAAGTTGCCTGTTTTGGTGATGTAAATTATCCATTTTGTGTGGATTAACGAAAGTTCATTGTGTGTTAATCCACTTATTGACTTCTTTATGACCTGTTTTCCAGTCACAGACTACACTTTAGTACACACAGCTGATTGCCTGTGCAAAGCAGTGAAATAAAAGGATGTTTTCATGCAGGTGAACATCGCTCCATTCCCACAAATAGTTGCTTAAGTCAAATGCTTTGCTCCAAACTGCACGTCAACACTTTATTCACTCAAAATGTCACCGTTGCCAAAACAGCAATGCAGGGTTTTGCATTTGAAAATCAGTGAACAATGTGACAAACATACTGTTTTTATTCGTAAAAACGACAGAGACTGAGATTCACACAAAATGTCAAATCTGTCATGGAGATTTGCATGGTCGAAGTTTGACACTGGAACATTTTTAAATCGTCATCCAAGCCAGAGATCTGGTGAACAGATGCAGACACACATGAAAACAGAAGCCTCTGGGGATCGAATCACATGACCGTGGGCACAGGTGCACTGTGGGATGCCAAACTATTTTCTGCAGTTAATCGATCACATGTAACCATTGAAGCTTGACTAGGAGTCAGTGGGCCATAGGGTGATATGTACTTTGTGAGTGCATGTGTGTCTGTCTGCACATGTACTGTATGTGTGTGTCTGTGTGTGATAATGCACATACTCCTTTATCACTGAATTGCTCTACAACAACTCTAGAGCTGCATGAGCCTTCTAAGACGCTTTGTAGCTCTGAGGCTTTTTGTCATCCGCTAATTCACACACACACACACACACACACACACACACACACACACACACACACACACACACACACTCTCTCTCTCTCTCTCTACTCACACTCACACACTGTCTCCCCTGGTCTGTAAGCACAGACGAAGGGTCTCTAGAGGTTAGCTAATTTGGCCCACTGGTGCCTTAACCACATCTCCCTTGCTTCACTTCACCTCCTCCTGCTCGCATGTCGCTCCAAACTTCCGCTCTCCTTCTGAAATATCCTGCTCACAAATCTACTCTGGCTTCACTGCCACTCACTACTTAACATCATACAACTTTCATTAGGTGCAGGCAGAGTGATGAACCTAATTCAGAGCCAACTTTAGGTCTTCATCCTATCCCTTCTACCAGTAAAATCCCTGGGGATCTGAAAGCAGGGGGATGATCTATCAATCAAACATGTGACTTCTTTTCATGTGAAAATAATTGGAATTTTAGTTCAAGGTGACATGTATTGAGGTCATTGTAAAAGTAGCTATGTAGGTGTCAGCAACCATGCCTAAACTGGATTTTCCATGTGCAAGGAAAAAAAATCTTTCTGAGGAGATGTTAGCAGCGCCATTGGACAAAGAGGTCTATTTATTGGAAAGTACACACTATATTTTCTCTCTGTTGTGATTTATGACTTTTTTAACAGCATCAAAAAGGAGTTGGTCCACGTTGCATTTTCTTCTGACATATAGGCAAGTCAGAATAAAGTACTGTATACCAATCCGTACTGATCTGCAGAGATCTGTTGAGAAAACAGGAATGGATATAAATGACAAGGTGTGTATGTCTGTCAGTGTGTGTGTGTGTGTGTATGTGTGTGTGTGTGTGTGTGTGTGTGTGTGTAGGCCCTTTGCTGGAGCATAAAGGGGCTCAGTGCTAAGCCCGTTTAGAGAGAGAGCCATAGCTCACAAGCACAGAATACTAATTCTGTTGCCACAGTCACCCTGAGCAGACAGTCTTTCTGACACACACACACACACACACACACACACACACACATATGCATGCTGTTTTGCTTCACTCGATTTAGGATCATAGATGGCGCACAATTACTGTAATTACTTTGTCATCAGCAGTGGCATGTGTGCATTTTTCTGTGTATGCATGTGCTCACAAAGAGTTAAGGGTTATTAAAACACCTGTACGTACTGTACGAGAGCACAGTGTGAAAATAAACACCTCTTTCTCCCATGCTGCTAAAAACATGCAAACACACACACACACACACAGACACACGCTTCTCTCTGCTCTAATTACCAGGAAGCAGATAGTATTCCATGAGGAAGGGAAGATCTGAGAGTGTGTGTGTGTGTGTGTGCTTGTAAGTGATGGACCACTGGCTCCTGCTTAATGCTAGGGTGATCTGGTCTCAAGAGTCATATCCAAATCCCAGTCCTCTCTCTAGGTTTCTCTTTCTATCTAGATTTTTCTTCCCCTTATTGTGTCTCTGTCACTATAGGTACCTCATTTCATACACACACACACACACATGCACACAGAAAAAACTATCCACAACCTCTATCTCCACATGTGTGCAAAAAGCATGGCATGGGGAGGTGTGAATGTCAAGAGGCTGAGACAGGTGTCTGACAACAAGACCTACTTGTGGAAAAATGTGACACCTGGATAATGGACCATATATCTAAATCAAAACCAGGGCCAGGAACAGGAAATAATATAACGATGGTAATGACGGTAATATTTTAAATATTCATATTTGCCATAAAGTGAATTATTTGTAACTGCATATAGGCAGGGATATAAATAATAGATTCAGGCTACACGCATTGGAAATGCATAGAATTCTTAGACATTCAGAGTGTTTCATTATGTAGATTGGAAACAAGATGTATTTGCAAAACCTGGGTTATTTAAAAATAAAAAATTTAACTGTATGTCAAGCTGATGAGAGGTTCCCTGTCACATATTGGAAGTCAGAAAAAACTAAAAGGAAAATTAAAAGAACTAAAAGTAAACACTGTAAACACTCTACTAGTGGACATCACAGTTGTGACCCGAACATGTCATCAATGTACAAAGCCAGGCGGGACTTATATTAGAGGCAGTGGAAACAGCTTTCAGCTATTTAACTCTGTATGCTGGGCCTTGCATGCTTGGCATAACCAAACAAATAAGACTATCACTGTACTTCACATTGCAGCATCAAGTCTTTTTTTTCCCAAAAAATACCCACCTTGGAGCATAATATAGTGCTTTTATACTAGACACACAACAGAAAAATGTCTGCAATTACTTTAACTCATGGCTAAATTCGCCCACCCATAAGAGTTAAAGGGTCATATCATGCTTTTCATGTTCTGACATTACATCTATACTTTTGTGAAACTGGGCTAGCGCTGGTTTGAGTGTTTGTGCAGAGGTTGGTATGTCTCTCCTAAAAAAAAGTCTTTTTTTTTGGCTGTGGAGGACAAAATTACTATGTTGACCTTTTTCAAAGACAAAAGCATAAAACAACAATAGATACTGTTACTTACCAGCAACAGACTTGCAGTGCGGGAAGCAATGTTTTAATCTATTCACACCAATTCACAGACAACTGCTTTCAAAACCTGCCCCCTCAGTCAAGATCACGTTGCCTTCGGTATGACCATAGAGTAAGTTTTTGACCTCAGTGAGCATGGTAGCACATATCATACATGTACACCTGATAACAATGGCAAATACAGTACATTTAGAAACTTGATCCAATTATAGTGAACACAGACTGAGCAGTTATAAGATGGAAACACCCCGCTGAAGTCTTTATTTTTGAGGTTGCTGAGGTGGTCTTCTCCACCATCATATTCCAGATCACATTCCTGGCCAGAACATGTATGGTTGTATTTCAGAAACTGACAGAGGAAAGATTGGGGTGGCACCAACAACCACTGTTTTGGGCATAGTTTGGCCTACAGGAAGACTTTCACAAGCTAGTGAATCAGAACAGAGTGTGATGAGGGCAAGAGTTGCCTTAAAGACATAGGAGCTCAAACAAGCATTTTCAGTCTGAAGGCCAGACAAGCTGTTGCATAAATATTCATTATAACATGCATTTGTATTTTTCAAACTTACAAAATATATAAATTGTGTGAGTCACACTTATTTGTTGACTAGTGCAAAAATGCAAGCGTATGTTCTCCACACTGGAGCAATGCATGAGAGCAACAAAGCTCCAATAGCAGAAGTGTGTGTCAGTCATAATTCTTGCAATTTACCTATCTCTCCCACACAGTTCTTACTATATTCATGTCAACGTATTCAAGTTAAAGCTGACTCTGCATCATGTACTAACACAAAGTCTAACTAAGTCACTTTTTACTGTGTATTTAATTCAGACAGGTCCCCGCTGTAAAAGGAGCACTATGACTATCTGTTGCGTGCCTTTCACAGTGCTGTCAGGGCTCTGATATGCGTACAAAAAAAAAGCAGTCAAGAAGCAGTGTCTTCTCTCTCTCTCTCTCTCTCTCTATACAGTTACAATCTGCGTACCATGCTTCTAAAATCAGCCCAAAGTAGAGGAAAGACCAGATAACTGTGTGAATTTCCAGTAAGCAGGTTTCTTTAGCGCATGTAAACTTGTTCCCCAATTACCCAAGAAACCTGGTTTCTCTGAGTAACCTGGTTAGTTGAGCTCATGTAAACGCAGTCAGTGTCACTTTTTGCTGCAGCTATTTAGAGCTCCAAAATGATATGAAGATGTTCTAATGTGACTCAGTGTTGGATTTGTTAAAAGGCGATTGATTGTTAAGGCCACATCACCTTCGAAGCTGATAATATGTCTGTGTTCACAGTTTGTTTCCTCTAACTCCAAGTGGCTAAAAAAACAGATTAGTTATCGCTGGTTTAAGTGTGAAAACATATATCAACATGTGGCCATTCTGACAAACTGTGGGGGGAACATCTACTACTAGCCACAAGTTAATGTGTGCAAGCAAACTGATTAAATTAGGCCAGAGATGGTGGCTTCTGCTGTATGATGGATGAGCCACCACATAGATGATTGTGTAATTTTCCCATGAATCGTTGATGAATGATTGGGAACAATGGTGCTAAATCTTTACTCTATGTTAAGATATACTGTGCATATATTAGATAGTATGTCTTTCCAAACCTGATAATATTAAGAGCTATATACTAACAACACAGTAAAATAAACCAATAGCTAAGTAGGTACAGCAAAGAGCTACAAGTGCATGGGGAAAAATGACAAGGTTACACAGTAAGGAGCTTCATATCTTGGTCCAGATCAGAGATTTAACCCCTTATGCCCTGCAGTTTTCACTCACTATGCGAAAGAGGACTGAGAGACGTGTCTCATCCATCAGGATGACATATTCGCTGCTATGCTAGGAGAGCTATGGATTGGACACAAGCAGACAACAAGAGCACATTTACTGTATGTACAAACATCGTCCTTGATCCAACCCCATACTGCACTGTATGACATTACAGGGTAATATGGAAATGACACATATATCTCAGAGAGCACAGAAAATAAAAATAATTGGCAGCAATCACTCTTTCTTTTCAGGGTTTCATCAGCAGCTTGGTTTTATCAGCAGCATTGATGTGTACTGAATACTGAACATGCTCATACCAAGGGCATACTATTTACTGCTCTGATATACTGTACTATATTAGCAATATGTGGCCATCGAGTAATAATACACTAACTGTTTTGGCCCTCTTAGTACTCCACTGGTAGCTAAGCAAATATATAAAATATTTGCTTGCTATTAATAGGACAAATGGATTAAAGTCCAAGGAAAATTTTCATTGTATGTGGAAATCTTAAGAATACTGAGTGTTTCCTGGAACAACATGCCTGTCCCCACAGTCCATATTACTGCAACTTTAGTTGTAGTCCTTAAATCCTGACCTTTCACTGATTCTATGTTTCTCTGCTGGCTGGATAAAGTGTCAAGTGTAGCTGTCAGTCAATCTTGAAAATGACAAGCGGACAAGAAAAACTACAGTTAAAGGAAGAGTTAGCATCTTTCTGGTATGCTATATGGAAGCAGTTAGTGTTACCAGTGACAACAAAGGGAAAAAAGTTGTGGATAAAACAGTGACTATGTGTACTCATGCTAGACCTACTAATTAAGTTTGGCATGCATGTGAGCTGCGGATTAATTGACAGGTTTAACCATCATAATGTGTCATAACGTGTAGCCAAAGATTGTCTATATGAGGTGAGATGTGTCTCTCTGTGATCTAAAAAAAAAATCGAATGTTGACTTAAAACCTGTGTTGCAATCCAAACGTCACTTTTGTAATCCTTTACGCCCGTACCAAACTGTATTAATCAAGCAGAAATAATCTGCTCTGATCTGTTTATTTGTGAATACATGTGGTGTGATACTGCAGACTGCTACTGTGAAATAAACTCTTTCAAGTTTATTTAGAGTGCTGCCCATTTTTAGCGCTTTTACATGCATCAAGTCAGTGTGGAAAGTGGTCTTGACTACTGGATCAGTTACAAAAAGTGAGAATAATTTTTTTTAGTCCAACCTGTTGAAACCTGTTGGCTTATGACTGCTTTCGGGGTGACTGCTTCATCTGAAGGAATATAGAAATGCTCTCAGTTCAATAAACCGTGTAAATAAGTACAGTCACAAAGTGTCTAGTAGCATGTGTTAAAAAAGTGGAGTAATTTTACAGGCAAAACACATACAATCAGTTGCAAGTCTGTTGGAAAATCAGAGGGGAATTAGTTGTTAATTGTTTATTTGGGCTAAATGAAAACTCTTGTCTTCTAAATGAAGACTTGTAGATAGCGGGAGGGAAATGTAGTGCAGGGATCAATAAAATTAAAAATCTTACCATGGCTAGGAAAAGAAATATGTGAAAATGAGAAGGTGATGCACAGCAGTATGTTTGTGACATTCAGTCACACAAAATCACAGGGGCTCAAAAATTGAAAGTGTGTGTGGATGTGTTTAAAATGTGGTTTCAAAGAATTGCATCATCAGCAGGGAATTTGGTTGTGAACCTGTTGTGCCACGGCAGCGTTTGTGTTGTGTTTTTTGTGTAATAATGTGTGTAATAAATTCATACAGTGTGAGACTGGCAGCTTGTCCAATACAGTTTTGCTTTAAAACTTTAATGCTAGACTAAACTTTTTTATTGCTACAGACTCATACATGCATGCACACACACACACACACAGACACACAGACACACAAACAGACTTACATGCATATGCATTGCCTTTCTGTGCTGAAAAAAATCAGGGATAGATACCTGCGCTATGTAAAAAAGCAGAAAAGAAATAACAAACTTGTTATATAGCATAATTCATCTTGCATCACCCCTTAATACCCAATTTATATGGAAATGAGACAATATTTGTTTAACAGTGTTTTACATTAACATGCGCTTCAAATCTGTTCAGTGTCATAAAGTAATACAGTCACAGATTTAATGGACAAAGACCCCGACCTCGCTCGCTAAAAGTAAAAGCATATATATGGACTGTAAAAGTCATAGTACAGATTCTGCAAAACAAAGCTTTGTTTAAATGTAATCTTTTTAACTAATTTATTTAATTAAGGACAAACAGGCTTCTGCACTAAATGGTGATAAAAGCTGACATAATCCAGTAGCATATAGAAGTTACGTCCCTACAGTTCACAGAATGTGACGCAAAAACAAAGAATAATTTAGTCACCCAATCTAAAGCTAAACTATCCTCATAAAAAACCCTTCCCAGCACCAGACAATGCAACCTGCTGAGGGTTTCGCTAGTAAAGAAATTATACAGTGAGCTTAGTGAAGGTCACGATGGGTAGTTTAAACTGCCCTCAGCACCATTAAATAAGAGAACACAAAGCTTTGCTGTCTGTCCAGCTTTCAGGCAAATATTTCCCTGAGAGAATCAAAGTTAATTATTTGCTCATTTATTATTGTATAAATTAATTATGTCTAATTAAAGCATCCAAATCACAACACCTCTTGCTGCCATGATATTAATATTAAAAATATTATATTTCATAGTAAGAAAGACTGGAATGATTGTAAACCGCATTGCTTTGTGTAAGAGCATTTTATGCAGTGTAATGTGTATTCACATACAATAGCACACTATGGGCAAGTTATTCACAATGCTTTTGATTACACTTTTTGTCTACATCATTGCAGCTCTGGTCACACTCGTGCTTACTTTAAAAAACCAAGATCAAATGGTTAACCAAGTGTTTTCAGTCAATGAAAAAAAAATGCCACCTGTAAATCAGTGATTTGAGACTCTCTCTCTTGGAATGTCTCTCCTTCAACATGTACTCTGGCGAAGGACAGACATTGCAAAACTAACCAACTACAATTTTTATAGTACTGAATTATACCAGTGTTTCCCCTACCATTATACAAGGGGGGCGCCCCGCCTCCCCAATGGCACCATTTATTTATCTTATTTGCATGACGGCGTCATTTCTGTCTCCACATGGTCAGGTTTATTCTCCTCTCTCTCTGTATGGTGGAGTTGTGGAGTTCTGATGCGATGTGTACACACAAAGACAACCCACACACACTGAATATGGAGAGCGTGCGACGGAAAATATTACTTTTAAAGGCCAAAACACAGACACACACACCAACTACGGAGCATATTAAAACTGTACAGCTGATATTAAGCAAACGAAACCATCTATTTAAATGACTTCAGTGCATTTTTTCTGTTACGCTGTTACAGTCTGGAACGCTCCAGCTGTAAGAATGACTTTATGTGTTTGGAGACATCGCGTAAAAGGTTCCATATGAACACTTCCACAGTGAGAAGTTCTGTGTGCATTTCTGCAGGTTTCCACAGCACTAACTTCATTAATTATTCATGATTATTACTTGTCCCAAATACAGATTCAGGATCATCAGAAATGTCTGCATATTTTAAGTGCACAGTAACTACTGCTAAGCTACCCAAACAGAATTATAACAGAGATAAATAGTGAAAGTACAGTGGTCGAGATGGTTGATGTGTGTCAATGCTGGGGAAACAGAACAGGGGCTAATCCCACAAATGACTGGACCCGCGTCATACTCATACTCGTCATACTAGTACATCAGAGAGTCTGTGAGATTAAATAGAATATAAATACTATGAAGATAACAAGATTAATAATAATATCAATAATAATAACAACATATGTGTATCAGTACTTTTTGAACATTTTCTGAACCTTTTAAAAATACTGCGAAGATACTGATAACTGTGATAATTTTGGTCACTATACTAGTGAAACTAAATTTTTACTAAGTGTCATATCTAATTGTAAACCTAAAATTGCAAAGTGCAGAGCCACGAAATAAGAGAAAGATTTTAAAGGGGACACGACAAGTGGCAGAGAGATGAGCAAGTAAAAAGCAAACATTTAAGCTCTGTTTGTGAGTGTCTCTGATTCAGCGAGGGGTGATAGTGTTTGTCTTTTAGTGGATAGAGAGAGCTAGGAGAAAAATACGATAGGGGCTCTCGCTCTGACAGTGTGCTGTTTGGTTTATCGTAATTCTGATATTTTAGGGTAATTAACACTTAGGGGAATTGTTTGGAAGAACTGTTTTTCCGCACACAAAGGTTTTCCCATATGTCTTCAGGCTATCTTCTCTTCAAGAGATCTATGAGTGGTTAGCGATCACTTGTAGAATGACCAACAAAAACTGCACTACCTGTTTGGCTTTTGTCTCGAGCAACAGGGCATCAAACCTGGTAAAAGACCCACTCTTCCTCTACCCTCCTACGCCATGCCAAGTATACTAGACAATAACCCTCATCCAACACACACACGTGCTGATTGAATCCAGAGAACGAAAACCTTCCCATCAGCAAGGTAAATCTCTCCCTTGAGCTCTCAGTATGTGTGTTAGTGTGTTGTTGAAGGCAGGCCAGTAAGAATAATTGGATTCAAATCAGGTCTGTTTACTCACTCAGGAAAATTATTATAAAATTCTGTAAAATATATGTTCCTCTGTATGTGTGTACATTACTCTAATTACATCAAAGAAAATACTCTGGTGGCATTGGTGAACTAACATGTTTAAGACAGCTTTAGTACAAGCATTTGTGTGGATAAAAATTACATTGCTCACAGGGACAAGCACACACAGTTGAGCTCGCGCACATACACACACGCGCACACAGGTGCATGCAAATGCACACATGCATGCATATTCCCTCATGTCCAAAAAGATTGTCTAATCCATTGATGTATGAGCGACCATGCGTAGTATGTTTTCATGGGTGTCAAATCCGATCGTGTCCTTTCATCGACAAATACTTTGTAAACCGAAGACCTAGGAGCCACACCTCTTGGCCACATGGGGGGAATCTCTAAAATATAGATCTGAAGCCTGAATTTCTGACAGGCATTTACAAATCTTTTGATGGAGGATTTTAAGGGCCCCTTTTGAACTGCTTCATTTTTAATTAAAGGCCAACATGTCAAAGACAAAATCCAAATAATAAATTCTCTGTCAAGCTGAAGAATGTAACCCTCCTGAGGTGGTATTAATTAAACATACTTTTCTTGCCCATTGCTCACTACAAGTTGAGTACATATTGTAAGTAAACAAATACTTATGTGATAACATAAGTAGTAAAATTTTGTGATCTGTTGTGTAATGTATTGTAATGTTGAAAATGAGAATGCCGCACTGAAACATAGCATTATCTGACAGGAACATAATCCTACCTTGTCGGACGTCTCTGGGTGCTATGGCGATTGCATCATTGGAATGCAGCTCAGTGACGCAGCAGTCATCAGGAACCAGTGACCCATTGCTGAAACTGTGAGGTGTCTCTGGGAGCAAAGGAATGGGTGGTGCCAAGATGTTATGGTTTGGACAGATACAGCCTGTCTGGGTCATCCCACAACCGTCTCCGTCAGAAACCTCCTGATCTCCATTGTGTACCGTGCGTAAACACTCCTCAAACCATCGGCACAGCACACCGCAGGTGAACTGGCTGGAGTTCTCGTTGTTAATGAGTAACACCTCTACCAGTCTGAGCTCTAGCAATTCCTTGGCTACCTGAGGCTCATCAGCAGCTGGATGTCTCGTTAGACACAGTTGGACGAAGTTCTTATCAAACTGAAGGAAAGAGTAAGGTCCATCTGAGTTGGATTGGCTGCCACACAGATCAATGACTTCCGAATCCCTGACAGCAGCCGTCGGTAAATGAAGTGGACAGCTTTGATTGGCCAAGTGGTGGTCGAGAGAGAGGAGCATGGGGAAGTGTGTCCGACAGATGACAGGGTGACGGGTGAAGCGGAGGTAGAGGGAGTACTTGGTGGGATCAGGGTTTTCCAGGGACCAGGAACAGCCTGGCGCCCTGGAGGGAAAGAGCTCCCTTAGGGAGAAAGAGCCATAGAGCACTCCTGCTACAAGGCTGGAGCATGGTGAGGAGATTGGAGAGGGGGCCCCCTCTGCCCCAGTGCTGGGGGCGTCAGCAACAGCCCCACAGGCAACCTCAGCCAGGGCAGAGAGAGGAGCTAGAGCAAGGGCAAACACAGCAGCCAGGGCCCCAGCCACAGCCAGGAGAGAGGACAGCACAGACAGACACACCCCACCAGCAGTGTTCATCCTATGACATTCGTCCTGCAGGGGGAGAGAGAAGAGAGGATAGAGGGAGAGAGGGGTGTGTATTAGGCACATTGTGGAATATCTGCAAACACAACCTGATGAAATCAACATGACATGGACAGAGAAAAAAAAGTATCAATATTTCTATTTGGTTGGAAATATCTCCAGACAGATTTCTGCCTCGTCTCACAGCACAACATAACAACTTTATGACAGAAGTTCTTCTTCAACTGCAAACACACACACACACATGCACTGTGAAAAACACAACCACATACCTGCTGGGCTGGATTAAAAGGGTTGACGACTTGGCTGTTGAGACATGCACTGTGGGCCCTGCTCTACCCTTTCCTGCTGATATGTACACACAAACACACAGGCGCATGCACACACACCTTCAAACGCACACACAGACAGACACACAATCGCCTGCTGAGAAGCTCCCCCAAGGCTCTGGCAAACTATTACCATCACTGACACAGTGAGGGTCCACCAGCAGCCTGATTTTGACTCACACAATACACACACAGCTGACAAAAAAAAAATCCATATACAACATATACAGTGTTTTAGTATTTTGCTTGAAAATACTTCAATGCCCACTACATTTCTGTACACCATGTGTGTCTGCTGCATCACCTGACTTTCAAGTGGTCCTGCATAAATGTGGTTTGAGGAGGATGTGTGGGAGATGGGAAATACAGTATTTGCAGCACTCTAACAATAACCTTATGGGGTCTCTAAAACATCGCAAGGCTCTAAAATTAAGCAAATGCCTCCTTGCAACACTGCAATATGAGAAAACAGCTGCATAAAACATGAAGATGATGAATGCACAAAACAGAAAATGAAGACCAGAACAGCTGGACACTTATCTCCATAACAAATACCCTATTTACTTCCCAGGCTTTTAATCACAAAGACCTTTGTCAGAGAATAATATGAGAAATATGCAACAGCTAGGGTGATAGTACAGAGGGCTATGATTTAATGTGATGTGATATAATGGGAAAGCAAGACAAAGACACACAGACGGAGAACGTGAGCAGTTCACGAACACTGATCATGTTCATCCACTGACTGTTTTTCCATTACAAGGTGCTACAAAATGTGTTTCTCTATAACACTGCACTCAGTATGAGCACTGTACACCACAGCCACAACATTATTACCACCTGATTTCTGTCTGTTCTAGACTGTATTACAGATTTTAATGCTGTAGTGAGAAGTTTTATATTCTGCTCAAAAAGCAATGCATAACGAATTTATGAACACTGAAAATATATAATACATTTAGACAACAATACCTTCTTGTTTAGAGAAGATTAAATCTATCTATTTAGAGATAGATTTAGACAATTTTTACAGACTCTGCTAGCTAGCTAGCATTACATTGCTATACTCAATTAGACTAGCTAAACCATCAATCCTTTTTTTTGCCTGGTTGTCTCCATTTGATTATTTTCTAATTCTTTCCATTCAACTTACGTGTTGTTTATTTTGCCGTACAGCTGGCTTACAATTTGTAAACTAGTATCAGTTGTGCATCGTATCTTACCAAGTGGTGACATTTATCATTGCTTCACTTGCAAAATTGGTGACCCAGTCAGTTAGCTGAAATGCTAATAGGAAGTTAATTAGTTCTTCATAGTAGCATGTTGCATTAGAGTAGACCTCAAAGGTACAGTTTTAAGACAAGACATGGAAGTGAAGTGGAAGTGAATATACATTACCTTAACAAAAAATCCACTTTTCCTCGTATTACTTAACTAGGCTAGCTACATCAGAATTAGCTCCCCTTTTTCTTCTGTGGTTGTCTCAATTTGACCTGTTTTAGCACCAACCCCGGTTAATGAATGAGTGACATGACTGCAAAAAAAATGAAACACTAGCCTACAAAAAGCACAAATGCACCTTGAGGATAAGTACACCGTTTTCCCAAGTCCTAGGTTAATGAAACACAGCAGTAGCCTGTACCTCACAGAATTTATGTAAGTCTGTTAAGGCTCTTCAGCTTTGGACACGTAGTCCACAGGGCCTGTAAGAACTGTGCTTACTTCAGCCTGTCAAGAGGTGACCCCGCAGGGGTTGGACAGTAAGAGGCACTTGGGCTTATAGGTGGTAGCTGTTAATGAGAGGTAGAAACACAAGGAAGGCAGGTTAATGATGGGGGTATACGAAAACAGAAAAGATAGAGGAGGAGATGTAAGCGGGACCAGGAAATTAGAATTGTTCTAGTTACCATAAGAATTATGAAAATGTGTGCAGATTTGCTTCATTTGCCATGAAGAATAAACAATCTCCTTTAGGTCTTCTCTTGATGCTAAAACTGAGTGATGTACAATGCATAAAATTACATATAAATATATATATATATATATATAT
>JAUYWH010000003.1:13689915-13721641 GCA_034779795.1 Ctenopoma multispine | reverse complement strand
ATACTGTATATATATATTGGGGGGGGGGGGATTAGATTTATCATATAAATATAGACATAGACAGATATTTAATCTGCCGTTCCCAGGTCACAGACAGTACTTCAACCACTCTTCACCCTATGTTTTAGGCAAACTAGGTAACAGAGAGGAGGGATTTTTCAAAATAGAAAACATATTGCAAAAGAAATACACATGCACACATTAGATAGATGCAGCTGCGTACACAAAGTGCAATGAACATCTGCGTGTTAAACCACACTGCACTACATAAAAGTAATGTAGATCCTTTCACTCATCAGGTGGTGCTTACTTTAGAAGGAGCTGGTAGTATTGTAAGACAAGTAACCATAGCAACACTGTATCTGCTGACCTGGAAAGGTATTTTTTTCTGGTTCCTGATAGTTTCTCTTTATCTTTTGTCACTTTTGGTTGAATTCTCACACAGAACATATGACAACAGGGTTTTAAACAGTGCTAGCGCTGGCGCTGCCGTGACAATTGACAAATGCATGCCACAGTTGGGCTGAGGGAAGAGTAATGTAGCATGGACATTATGCTGTCTGGCCTATGGCGGGGATACATACTCTGCCACTTGAACACGCTCGCATACTTTCAAACAAATATGGCATAAGATAACATCTATACAGATTGCACCGCAGATGGTGACACATGTCCCGCTAACAATGTGTCACTGAACTGTTAAATCCAGTGAGAATGAAATTCAATTTTCTGTGTGGCAAATAGCATTTCTGGGTCCCCAATGGAACTGAGTAGAAATGGGAGATGCATGTAAACTATTATTTCCATGCAATGGTTTTAAGGATGTGCTTGGGTTTTGCCTCGTGTCTTCATGGTGGGAAGGAAGCAGGTCTGTTTCGCTCTGTGTCTTCCCAGATCACGTTCTTCATTTAAAATCAATAATTCTGTCGTTTGGATTTTCCATTCTGTAAATCATCACCCAATCTGTTCACAAAACATCTATCGCATGTCTGTCCCTCCTGTTTCCCTAAGTCTGTCTCTACTTAGTTTTTCTCGTTAATGTTTCCAATGATAGAGGCTGTACATGCTGGAAATCCCCCTTAAAGCAAATCTGTAATACTGAACTACTTAAGTAACATTTCACAGATTTTACATAGCTTGTCTATGCTTTAAAACTTTTTTTTATTGTACAAAACATAAAAGTTACAGACGTATCACAAATAAAGATAGCATTACAGGCCAAACCATGCATAAGGTAAAGTCTTGCGCACATTTTACGGATGAAAAGAAGCCAAAAGCGTTAAGCAAATTGTTTTTGGGACAATGAACAATGAATATTCATAGATCCACAGTCTGTGCGAGAGTAGGCCCTAAAGTGCTGTCTTCATGAGGCCATTCTGTCCCACTTCACTCTAAAACAGCACTTTACCGTGGGCACCCATAAATATTCATTAGCTTTGATGTCTTCCTTCCCCCTTCCACCTTGACATTAATGTTATCATCAAGGATGGCAAAATATGTATATCCCTCACTCCCTGTCTCTCTATCCTCTCCCTCTCCTTTAGGCTCCCTCGTCATTCTTTAATGCAGCGAAGTGACAATATGACTCATCTGATTTTTGTCTTCACAACACTCATGCAAAACAGAGCAGTGCTGGGACACTACAGTAATATAAAAGCACTAAAAGTATCCTCATTCCTAAATAATTTTTAATATATTGTCATGGTAGTGTAATATGATGGCATCAAGTTTTAATGTCTACTTAAGAATTCTTCTTCACACATAAGGAGGGAATTCTGCCAAACTTTGCTGCAACAAAAAAAAAACTGATTTTAAGGTGAAGTCCTCCTGCAGAGGAACTTTAAACAAACAGTAACCTTCATCTGCTCTACACTTCTCCTGCATTTGAATAAACTCTGGGTTGAAGTATATGTTTTTTCTACAACAAAGAGATGCTGCACTTTCTCCCCGATGTGACAAATAAATGGGAGCTATCATCAATTATAATATTCTCCATGTGCCTACGTGTTGAAGCCCCACAATCTTGCTACAGAAGCTTAAACAGCTTCAGTTCTAGCTGCAATGAATTGTCACTGTAACATACTGTGAAACCACAAAGAGACACACTTGCTAAGACTGAATTATAAAATACCTAGAGACCATGTTCAAGGATCTCAATCTTGAGAAGTAAATGCCGTGGTGAACTCATACTGTTGATATTCAATGTGTGCAGTCTACGCTGGAGATGAATCTACATTAAGCACCTAATACTTATGTGTAACTTGTTTATTGCAGTCATAATTTGTCCCTGGTGGATGATTGTTGCAATAAATCAAAAGTTATTTCTTCATTTTTTTTGTGCTGACAATTAAGGAGTTATTTTCGCTCCAGTAAGGCTACAAAAATTCACAATAAGACAATTAAAATATACAGCTCACCACTTCAGACAAAAAAAAACAGGCATCAAGGGAAAATATCACAAATTAAAATAACTGTTAGAAGGTGAGTTTTGTCGCATTCAGACATTTCTCCCACCCAGTGTGTGGAGATGCAATACAAACATCGTGCCCAATCCTCATTGGTGAAGCCTCAACCACTGCATCTTGGGACGTGAGTTTACATGAAAAGCTGCTTATCACATTCTCCAATATACAGCAGGCATTTCTGTTTCTTCAGTTGTGCACAATCGAAACACAGGCACAATAATAATAACACACTATATTGTTGTAAAAGGTTTCTCTAGTCTTAGGATGTGTCCAAACCAATGCCATCACCTCTTTACTCATTTGAGCAAGATACTGAGCCCCAGATGTTTATATATGATAATGGCTTATATAATAGCTTCCATTATTTCTTAATGACAGGCAAGAAATTTTAGATCAGGTTGCTAGAGGAGTCTGAATTTAAACATGGACATAAGGTAAGCTTTTTCAGTAAATAGATATTTATAAAAAGAACCATGTCCAAGTGTATTCCAGTAAACTTTCTTGTTCTGCTGGAATAACAGAAAGAAATAGCTTGTGGGCATCAGACTTAACAATATCCCTTGGTAGGGTGCCTCTGTTTTGGGAAATGCATTTCGAGAGTCTTGATATAGAATCGTGACACCCTGTCTTATCCCCCTCTGCCTCATTCTCTCTTTATTTGTCTTGGCTCTAATCTCTCATTCTTGATGCAGACATCTAAGTGCACTGTGGTAGAGAACGGTATTGTCTGATTCGGTGGTGTGGAGCATTTCTCTCATTTGCAGCCCTCAGTAGAGATCAGCATTTGGCCCCTGTCAGAGCGCGCACACATATAAAATAACACTAACTAATCCATGTGCAATTACACACTGGCGCACATGCCACACCCGTTCGAATGCCAACTCAATATTATCAAAAATTCAACGCTGATGCCAAGTGTTTGGAGCTTCTCTCGACTACTGATTAACAAGTCATGAAATGTTCCTCTTTCTTTGTCTCTCTGCCTTCTAGCATAACAATTCTTAACTCTGCCCCTTCACATCTTTAGATTCACCCTGTAGAAATCTCTCACACTTAATTTATTTACACACATCTGCATCTGCTCTGTTTTAAGTCTTCTATCTGCATGAGATCTTTTGAATGCAAACCAACAAGAGGAAAAACAACGTTCAACAGATTTAGCTTGGTTGACATTTTAGAAGTCAGGATTCTGTCTGTCCTTTTTTTTATCAAGCTCATACAGCACACGATCAAGTCAGCGCTTTTCACGTCGCCTTATCAGTTATTCACAAATGGCAGACAAGCTGAGAGGATCTCATTCTATGAGAAGAGAAAGCGGTGCTAACCCCCCCTTGATCACAGCAAAGGGCATTTTGTCTTCTGGGTATGACACACACACACACACACACACACACACCCATGTATGCACCCATACATTTTCAAACATCATGTCATCCTGATATATGACACATAATGATTGACGAAAATGATGTAAATCATAAGAGTGTGATGAAACTGAGTAGGGAATTACTTATGCACTAATAATTCAGGTAAAGGACTGGATCAACAGATGGCAGACGTGGGCAGAAAGCAACACTAACATCCACAATAAAGCTAAATAAAAGGTAAACACAGTTGATATATTGCCCTCTGTTTGCCCATTTGAACAGGGGAATGGTGCTAAATTGTTTTACACTTTTTTTTTGATTCATTAATTATTTCTCTTAATTTTTTGGGGAGTAAAACTGCACAACATTATGTAACAAGTAAGGGTTAGGGGCATTCAGAGTCAATTTGTAGCTTCAAAATATTGATTTTCATTAATAATTCTCAAGTTTGTCAGATCGGCAAAGAACAGAACCCACACAAGAGCACAGTGCAGCACCCAGACAACGATGTTGTAGTTAGCTTGTTAAAAAGCACAACTAGCAGTAGTTCAGGGAGACTAAGGACAACACCAGAATGAAGAGAAAACGTGCCCTCAACACAGAGCCAGGTAGATAAAAATATTTTCTTAAGCTTTAAACAGAAAGATAAGTAACTTAATAAATGCAAGCTCCATCTATACAAGATTCATGACATCTGTAATCAGCAGCAAAACAGAAACACGCAGTCTGAGCTATGAATATCAGAACTGATTGAACCAAAATGACCATCACTGCTGCCAACACTACGAGGAAGCTATTTTCCGGGAGATTATAAAACCCAGTAGCAACTGTTAGCTTCAGTATCAGCTCTGTATATCACTGTTCTGTTTGTGCCATCATCCATACAAAACAAACAAACAGAGGAAATGCCATTAGTAATGTGATATTGTGGTAAAAATTCATTGACAGGTTGTCTCACAATGCTCTAAGAAAATTACACCTCATTTATCAGGCACTACACTAATATATTAACACGTAGAGCAAAATCATTTTTCAATATACTCAATGGGAAAGCATTTAAGCTATTTATTAGTTAATCTCGTGGCCTTTAAAAACTATTTTCTGGCATGTAACCTGAATTTCAGAATTGATCGGTGTTGCTTTCACAGGGAGATATTGATAACAAGACCATTAATTCCACATGAATGAATAAACTATTGGTAATTGGGTTGCAAGGTGGTAGAGCTTATGCATGTTATACGTTTGATTCTGTGCTTTCATTATTTCAGCTTTTATTTTGATAAGAAATTACAATTCTCGATGTGCATGTGCATATGTTCTTCACATGAAACACTATCCACAGTAGCACCGTCAGACACTTTTTACAGCGCGGCAATGTGTTGGCCAACTCAGGAGTTCAGTTTATTCAAACATTTCAACCACACTTTAAACTCATTATCCTTACACACAGGGTGCTAAGTAGGCTGGCATTTGGCAAGGCCAGTCTACACTATGTGTAACACTTAAAAGGGTGTTAGAGACTATACAACCACACTGGTCCTACACACCAGAGCTTTATATATCAGGCTGAAACTGACACAAAAATTAGCTCAACGGCTGTAAATTAGATCCTTATCCAAGCACTTAAATATCAGAGTATTAATTCGTATGAAGTATAATAGCAGTATAGCTCTTTTACTAATCTGCAGACTACAGTTAAGTTCATCGATTTCTTGTTGTAGCTCATTGTTTGCAGTGATAATAAAAACAGATACAAAAATCTGCCTGAGTTTAAACCTGCTAGTGATATGTTTTTCCACAGTGTGGATTTGCAGTGGGTGTGGATTTGCAGATGGAGAAGCGTGTGTCAGGTCTGACCTTGCAAACCCCAACACACTCACTCAGGCATCTTCACACCCTTAACCTTGTTGTCATGGCAGGGTAAAAAAAAGGAAAAAAAAAAAGAAGCTAAATGTCACCATCTGTTGAGTGTTGGGACATAATCTGATGTGACATACACACACACACACACAGTCATATTCCCCTGAACTGAAAGTGTGGCAGAACATCCCTTTGTGCACAAAACATACTGGCATGTGTATTTGTGTATAGATGTGTGAGTGTGCGTGTGCATGTGTTTGTAAGGACTTGAAAAAAGGTCTCGTAGTATTATGGTGGGCCTGGAGGGAATTTGGGTTTCATTGTGAAATAGAGAATCGCCGACTGAGGAAAGGGGTGATCGGCTTTCCTCTGCATCGCATCCCCTGCCAACTGCTCAGCTTACCACAGCTTTGTATGCGTTTTTCCTCAAGACAACACAGATGTATGGTATGGATGAAGGACAGAGACAAAAACATGCAAAGGAGGCAGAGATACAGGCAGAAATTATGTTTCATAAAGTTTAAAAATTGCTGTTAAAAGGAGAAAATTCATTATTGTATTTGTTGTCAATAATATATATATATTTATATATATATATACTGTATATATGGATTAAAGAGTGTGTACATGCAACAAAGCTACTCAAAGACTTTCATTTCCTCTGCAACAACATTAGTGGGAGATCTCACAAGCAAATAAATAGTTTTCCAAGCAAAAAAAATGTGCAGCAATTGATTACCGCCAATGTAAATAGAGACAGTTGCGCATCACTGCTCCAATTTCCCCACTGCAAACCTGAGCCTGAATTTGATTTGGGAGTAAAATATTGAACACTGTATGCACTTTACAGAAATAGCCAAGTCATCTGAATGGGTTGTAGATGGCATTACAGAAGCTTTTAAGTTTTAAAACATAGATTGAGCAGCAAGTGAACTGTGCGGAGAGACATTAATAAAAATAAAAAAAAAGACAATATGTCACACACAGCAATAGTGTACTTAATGCAATTGTGGCCTCAGGATGATGGATAAAAACCAGTAAAGCAAAATTTATTGTCTGTGTCAAAAGAATTGTTACAGCTAAGGAGAATAATGGAGGGAAGGGCAAGACTGTATGTGTGTGTGTGTGTGTGTGTGTGTGTGTGTGTGTGAGAGAGAGAGAGAGAGAGAGAGAGAGAGAGAGAGGTTATGCCAAAACAGGTCAGCATATATTTCTGTGTATGCATGTATGAAGGGATCTTTGCTCAAAGGATCAAGCACACCTGTGTAACTGTGTAACTATTACAACAGCAGAAATGATTTGTGAATCACTGTTTGCTCAGCTTTGAGAGCTGTTTAACTCACGGTACATTGCTGAGGTGGTGGGACAACATGTTTACGTTATGTTACAAATAAAGTTTAAGTTAAACGCACTGGTGGCGATCAGTGATTCGAACCATTTCAAAAAACACATTATGATTTAGATAATCAATATGAGGTTTATACCTAAGAAGCAGTCAAACTTAGTTAACGTGTTAATATATCTGTGTGGATTTATTTATTTGTGTGTGATCAAAGGGGTGGTGGCTGCTGTTACCTTCCAATCTTTCCTCTTTGTGTAATATCTCTTCCCTCTCTAGCTGCACCAGAGCAGATCAGACTCCCCCTCTCTCTTTGAAGTGTTGCCAGGTGGGGTATTTATTTCATTATCTCCTCTCCCTCTCTAGTTCCTCTCCTTGTTTTTTCAGGCTCTCTGTATCAGGGGGAAGACGCGCGTCGAGGGAGGGAAAGCTGACTCTGCAGGTGCAAGTCTACAACTCTGGGCGGTGTGTGCTGTCGTTAGGGTTTTCTCATAAGGAGGGAAAGAATTGCGAAACGAGGACGTTGGTCAGTATTCATGCACCTGTAGAAAAATATACTAGTAGGTGGAGGTGACATTTAATAAAAATGTGAAACTATTGATCCCGCTTTGTTCTTGGTATAAAGAACACGTCAGCAAGAAATACATTGATACCTTGAAGGGGTCATAAATTATGTGTGTGTATGCGTGCGACACAAAGCAAAGGGTTAAACTTGGTTTTAAGCTGTGCGGCACACTGGGGTCAGAGAGCTGACCTTTCAAAGCACTTATTATTACCAGGATGTTGCAGAATTGCTACAGTATCAACATTTAAAGCCATAAGTTAATTTGATTTTGTAAATAGGACTTTTGTTTATGATCGTAGCTGTTAACTTTTAATGTAAATGAGCCCATAGTTTTAAATCTTCATAATTCATCTATATCTAAATATATATTGGCTTTTTAAACAGATGTGTCTGCAAGTACTACATTTCAGTGTGGACTATATAAATCTGACAGTGAAGGGAATGAGAGGATGATGAGTACGGATATGAATCCTTCTTAAGAAAACAAATGAAATATATGAAATAGCCGCTGATTATTTCAGATGTTCAACTGATTGAACGTCCAAAGTGAAGAGTGTTCTTCCACTCCCTCACAGATGACACAGAAAGTCGTCCACCAAAGTAAACACAGAGGTGTGTGGGCAACACTCAAAAGTACAATGCTGGCTATTGTAATTAAAATGCCATGGTAATTATTCAGTCGCAGCTACGTGTAACTGGTGTTAAAACGTTATTGCGCTGAGAAAAGTGTTTTTAAAGTAAAACCAGTGAACACGTAGAGTACTTTTGCCTGAATAATAGAACTCTGTAAAAGCTCTACACTTTTTCAGTGCATTAAGGGGGTGCCATTTTACATCATAAACACATGCTCAATTGGACATTTCCCACAAAAGAGTCAAAACACTCCACCACGCTGTAATTTAGTAACACACTAACATTAAAGCCATAGTTATTACAGAAAACACAACACTAGGCTCTGAACATGACCTGCCACATCATAAAATTATCACTCCCACAAATTGCTACTGTACTTAAGTTTGCGTTTCAGGGAGTCATAATGTGGCTCGCTGCACCTGAAGATGACTTCAGTTTTATCCACACTTTATAGAAACTTCTTTCACGTTTATAGTCACAAAACATCCACGGTGTTTCAGCTAAAAGTATTAATGAAGAAGCTTCAGCAAAAAAAACAAACAAACAACATTTGACTTAACACTCCTGTGTGTACTGAGTCGTTTGAAAGCTAATGTGTTGCATTGTTGTTATTGTCAGCTCGGTGGTGGTGATGCTGGAATAAACCAGGAAAAACAGTTTAACAGACTCCACTGTATTTGTTAGAAAAAGTAATCCCATACCAGAGGGAGATTTGCCAAACTCAAGACTAAAACACAGAGTTTGCCAAGTGCTTTCTCACTGAAAGACAATTAAGAACAAATAAAGATGGCAGCCAATGCTCTTGTTAAAAGACAAATGGCCGACTTGAAAGCATAAATGTATTTTGTTTTTAATTCCTCCGACTACTTCAGCACTGTTAGACAAGCCTTTATTCAAAAGAAATAAGCAGGCAAAGCTGCACAGTAACACTACAAATAAGTTGCATGATGGTTGTAATTCTACATCCACTTTCCATGTAAAAACTTTCTATGTAAAAAAAACAAACATAATAATGTTGAAACTGAGAAAATAGATTATTATTAAAAATGAAAAATATATGCTTTGAATTGAGAAATGTTTCAAAGAAGTTGAGATAGTGGCATGTTTACCACAGCGTAGCATCACCTGTTTTTTTTTCACCGATACTCTGTAAGTGATTGAAAACAGAGGAGACAGATTATTTTACGTTTGACAAGATATTATTATAAGATTTCAGCTTCTCAACAGTCCAGAGCCTCCTTTGTTGTATTTTTCACTTCAAAATGTGCCAAGTGTTTCTAATGAATAACAGGCCACTTTGCTGACTGCATATATATGTATATATAGTATATATGTGTGTGTATATACATGTATATATTCAATCTTAAATCTTGAATGTAATTAAATTAACATACACAGGCCTTTTGGAATATAGAAGTGTGAACTGGTCGGATCAAGCAGTGCAGTCAGTCCCGGCAACCAAAAAAAAAAAAAAGGCTAGTTTTACTTACCTCAAGACTTTCTGTAAATAAAATGTCCGCGTTTGATAGGGCGGAACATAATGCGTTAAGAGTGGAAGTGTTGTCATGCTCGTCAAAAGAAGTTACTCATATTAAGTCAGATCAAGGCGAGTATTTAAAGAAGCAGTGTGCTCTAATTTAATTCCCCATCTTCAAAGTTTGAGCAGAGCTGGCTCCAAAATGCAGCCACTACATAGACAGACAGTGTGATGTAAATGAATGCCTGCTATAATACATGAGGTTTTGACATTTAATGGATGTCTGTTGAAAACCTTGTTATTGCAATTTAGAGTTTTCATGTTCTTATTTTGACTGATGGATTCTGCTCCTGCATGAGTTGAAGAAATAGCCGTTGGGTGTGAGACACCTTTTCAAAACTAATTAATAAAAGGAAAGTATTATTTCTTAGCTCTTGAAAAGCTGACATTTTGAGGTTATGTAATATTTTAACAACAAGAATGATGTGCGAAAGGCAAGGAAAAGTCTACTATAAAAGTCTGATTGTGTCTAGACATCGTTTTCTATGTCTAGACAACTTGATTGCGAAGTAAGATATTGTTCTTAAAATACTGACCATGCTACAGAGCTGACACGTTAGTCAGTGCATCTGTCTTCCACCCAAACTACACATTGTTTCTGTAGCCTTGCCTGTACATGCCATCTTGCATCCATCCTCATCTCTGTTACCAATACTGACTTCATTCCAATCTATCATTATCACCCATCCAGCCCACCTTTCCCCTCACCTAACTTTTCCTCATTTTTACCTTCTTTTCCACTGTTCATTGGCTTCTCAAACCTCTGACAGCTGCCTTAAGGATTAAAAAAAACTCTTTTTCCATCCTTCCATTTTGGGTAGGACTGAGTATACCTCTTTTTTTATTTCTCCAGACCTGTCTTTCACTGGGATGTTCTGTATTTCTTGTCTGCTTCACTTCTTCTCTTCACCTCGTGCTCTGACAGATATATAGAGAGTGGCAGGGAAAAGATGGGAAATGAAAAGCAAGGGGAAAGGAGAGCACAAAAGAACAGAGACAGAAAAAAAAACTGTTGCATAGAAGGTGAACTCTAGATCAGGGGCAGTGACATCAGACTAAGGGAGAAAAAAAAGGTAAATTTTTATAATGAAGACAATATAAAATGACAACGGGAGAAACTCAGCAGGGACAGCACTGTATCCTTTAATACAAGGGACAATAGTGAAAGGGCAGATTCGTCAGACTAATATGAGCCAGGCTGATGTAACACATACATCCCTCCACCACACACACACAAACACACACACACACACACACACACACACACACACACACACACACACACACACACACACACACACACACACACACAGGGATACACTCACCACTGCATGACCACCTCAGAGAATGAAATGTGCACTGGTATTGTCTGAAGTCTGGCACCATTTCCGTATTGTCACTGTGGCATGCATGGATGGTGAAATCAGGAAACATGCTCTCTCTTGGGAAACGCATGTTGTCAAAGCTAACGCCATTTTCCTCAGAATTTTCTCTTTTTCTGAAGCCATTTCATAAATGTGTAACCCCATCACGACGTCATCAATACCGTGACAAAAACAGCTGATGCTGTGGAACACAAGCCGAAATACTACCAGCAGGATGATAAAAAATGTTAAGCAGGTAAAACATTTGCCATATTCACCATCTTAGATTAGCAGATGAAAGATTAAGTTGTTAAAATTCAAATTCAAATTCATTTAATTATTCAATAGTTTTTGAGTAGTAGTCTTCATTCAAGATCCAAGATCAATAGCCATACCACAACAAATGGTGTTCATCATACGAAACTCCTGTTATATATCATTCAAATGCTCATTGTTTTGTTTTTTTGTGTTACAAAATATCAGACGAGGATACAATCCATCTGCAGCTTTGCTCTGATGAAGGCAATTAAGTCAAACATATTTTAGGAAAATCAGTAGTCTACATGATTCATGCTTTTTGAATTATTAAAAAAAAAGTATTATTATTAATGTCCCGAGACCATATCATTTTGATACTTTTTGGATCAATTTTCTTTGGTCATATTCAGGCTGGGACTGTTCCCCTTTAATTGGGCTTGTCATTTTGAAAAATTAAGTTTTCCACAGGGTCTGATTGGGTCCACTGTTTCAGACATTTTTCAAACAAGTGAAAAGCAAAGAAAAAAAGTGAACTTTGTAGCAACATGTTAAACTGAGGTATCAATAAAGTTATTAAAATACTTGTTCTGAGAACCATAGGGCTCTACCAAATTTGGTGCCTATCGACCAGCTGTTTATTCATTTAATAATTGAAAATACAGACCATTTGTTGGTGCTAGAGGTAAGGTCGGTGGATCACTTAGTTATTAGGAGCCATCCTCCGGGGACCATGATGTCCACACAATATCCCATAATAACCCACCCAGTAGATGTTAAGATATTTCAGTTGGGATCAAAGTTGCGGACAGACCAAAAGATCAACATTCCCGGAGTCAAAAACTGATGCTACAGTACTGAAAATGGATAGATTCAGACAAAAATGAATCACAGAGCAAACATAAAGGAAAGATCAAATATAGAAATCAAAATATAATGTTTTTCAGCAGACAAAATGAAAGCATCAGAGAATGTCTGAGTCTGGATTCTGATGAAGAGAAACATCAATAAGTATTGGATGTTTGTTTTGAAGCAAAAAGGAAATTGCCCTTGCAAATCCACTTACGCTGCTGCTGGTGTTCAATCAGGCAAGGACTATTGAAATGCAAATGTTAATGACAGTGGCGGAGGACAATCATTCGCACAAGACAGAATCTCTGTCTGGATATTTGGACACAAAGACACAAAATAAATTAGGCTCACAAATCAAACTAAACACTCCCACTAGATCCGACACTGTACGCTGTTCTAGATCAGTTTGATCTGAATTGACCTAAAAAGTATCCATATTAGCTTTGGTGTAAAAAAAAAAAAACCCAACAAAAAACAGGATCTGATTCCATTTTTAAAGACATAACTTTTGGAAAACCTACATATTTTAAGCAAGGCTTGAGTTGTGTTGGCATCTCAGATGCATTCCATCTCTAAAAACTGCCAGTAGCCAGAGAGCTGAGTTCACGGAGAAGTCAAACAGAAGTGTTAATATCAGTTAAAGTCGGTGATAAAAAATACATGCCTAAAGTAACCACTTCTCCTTAAACTTAAATAGCTTGCTTCAAAGTCTACGCAGGTCTACTCATCCTGTTTTTTTCATGCTTTGACATCGATTCACTGCATATTGTGCTGTTTTATTTACTATAAAAGCTACAAAACATTTTGGTTGAGGGTTAGAATTAAGTCAGTTTAGTCAACTATGTATTTTTTAGTTTGTGGCGCAGTTAAAGCTGCCTTGAGAAAGACACAATAATATCTTGCACTAAAAAAGACGGCTTCTTGACATGTTCCTCTAAAATAACTGATTTCCCGAGTTTACTTCAAAATACCATCAAAGAGTAAAATAACAAAATGTCCCCCTTATGCACAACAAAACAATTAAATAAACCACAGGTGATGAATTACCTCAAATCACTACAGTGAGATAATTTTCATAGTGGTGAATAAATAAGCATTAGCGGCAGTTTAAAATGTAGAAAATCAATCAATACACTAATGGCATGTGGTTTAAAAAATCGTTTTTTTTTTACGGGCAAGAGAAGTGGCCATTTCACATATTATCAATGCATTTCTAAAATGTCTGTGATGACTGTAATGAAACTCCTCTTAAAACAGGAAGATACAACATTCTTTAATCCCTGTCTGGGTAAAACAGGCTTTTAGAAAGTAGTACACAAACGTTTGAATATAATTTCCTATTCTCAAATAGGAATAAGATATGTTCAGTATGGTACCTTGTTGGGTCCCCTATGATAAAGGCAGTTGTCGATGCCTTTAGACTTGCAATGCAATATTATGCATGTTTTGCCGCAGGGATTGTGATTGGGAGCCCTGCTAGCTGGCAAAGCATATCTATTCTTTTCTCAGCGTGAACTCCTGTTTCACACTCTGACATAACACTTTGACAATACTGAAGTCTTAGTGTTTCTGAAATTCAGATCCTGAAAGTTAAAAATAAATGACCTGAGCAAATATATGCCAGTCCTGTGCTACTTAGTGCTAAATCAAAGAAATGTGAAGAGGACAGAACACAAATAAATAATTAATAAAAAAATATATAGATCTTGGAGTCATTTTTTGTTGGATTATGTTAAACCTATTCCCTTTTTTTGGTCATGTATTTTGAGAATCACCTTAGCAACAATAAAGATCCACAATTAAAAACAAAAAGATAACAAATGTATACAAACAGAAACAGTAATGTACGAGAGACAGAGCGAGACAGAGAGAGAGAAAGGCTGTGTTTACCATCTATAATCCACAAAAATTGAAAATGTTGATCCAGCGACTAAGTTTATCAAACACAACCACTTAGAAAATAACAGGAACATGAGACAGAGACAGACAGAGAGAGGGGCTGCTGCAGAATCAGGCTGGCAGGGCTGATGGAGAGAAAACTAAAAATGTAGGAAGACAGGGCAGAAGGAAGGAGCAGCATGAGTGAGGATTGAGAAGAAAGTAAAAATGAAGTTGCAGGGGGATGCACACAGGTCTGAGAGGTGGTAAGCAAGGGGACAGATAGTGAGGTGGAGAGAGGGAACAAGGGAGAGGATAAGAGGGAGAGAGGGCGGATTAAGCAGTGAGAGGGTGGATGTGGTCTGCCTTCTCTCCTTTAGGCCAGAACTTTATCTCCAGTTCCAGACTGGCAGCAGCGCGCCAGAGACCTGGTGTGAATCAGGAGTCTGGCAGTGCCCATAACAACACACCGCTGATTGCAAGTAGCTGATAGCATGAACACAAACACCCAGATTCATACACACAAACGCAGGAATATACACAGACTGTATTAACGTAAAAGAAAGCCCACAAATAATGCTAATAATAGTAGTATAGGGTAAATATGATAAATATGTAGGGTAAATTGCAGCAATATAGGGAAAAACGCAAATGTTCCATAGACACACAAACATAATGTTAATTGGATCATATTATTATTATTCTGTAGCAGTTAAGTAGCAGTTATAGGTGGTATACCACAGATTTCAGTAGATGGTTAGATCTGTTCTGATGTTGTACCTTTGTTTTTAATTTTGTCCTATGACCCAACTGTCATCTTTATTAATTCCCCTTTTTTTATTTTCCAATTTTTACTAAATGCTTTATTTTTTTGATTACATTGCAACTGTGGATTGCAATTTGCTGATTTATAATCACAAGCTAGCAAATTCCGATGAGTAATGGTGGCTACAGGTTAATTTAATCGAGGCCCTAAACTAAATTTAATTTTCTGTCCCAAATATTATGTCATAACTGATGTTACACAAGTGTTCTGAGGCTGAATAACAATCATTTTCACATGAACTACCTATCCATCATCTGCCAACAGTGTTCCATCCAAACATCTGTGCTTACACAGAGAGTCATGCTGCATTCAGTCTGACTATGATATACTCAGCAGTTCAAGGGTAACACATAACTCAGCTGGAAGATTGGACATTAAAGTTATTTGGAGTCTCTGATCATTTACGTGCAGGTGAAGCAATTGAATTATCTTCATTTCTGAAGGTCACACAGGATACAATTGCCAATTTAAAAGTGTAACACGGTGGAATTAAACAGAGCAGTGTGATAAATGCACTTCTCTCGTGAAGCAACATCATAAACAACATTCATTTTGCAAAGAGTAATGAGCCGTGTGTCACAGTTAGAAGCCCAGACCTGCAACTTACGCACACTCAAGAGTGCCAGATAACAGCCCTGAGAATGACACCCTGTGGTAACAGCCAAAAGACATGTTGGCATCAATACCCCCCGCCCTCAGTCCATAGAGTTCTATTCATCAGCTTGGAGGGCTCTCTCGACTGTGACAGACAGCCCGTCGATACCACACGCTGGTCAATGCGGGCGGCTAATCCAGCAGCCAATCAATGATGAGATAAGAAGGCCCAGACTGGCGGGGTTGTTCATATAAAGCAACTAGCGTTTTCTTCAATTGTATTTCATCGCGCTTGAATAGTAACAGCAGGAATGCGACTAAAGTCAGCCAAGGTGGATGAAATGCTACATGTGGATGAGAAAAAGAAAGTGCGTCTTTTGTTGTTGTTGTTGATGAACACAGAAGGAGGAACTGCTAAATGAAAAGAGTGCTCACGAGCGCTACCGCTGCTGAGGTGTAAATTTTGTCAAGCGAAGCAAACCTTTTCGCTGCGAGCTAGACGACCTGGTGTTGTCAGCTCTTTGTCTGTTCTTTTGGTCGCCATATATCCTGAGTCAGCACTGGCCAGAGGAACAGAATGCAGAGAATGAATGTGTGTGTGTGTGTGTATGCAGAAGAGCACACGTACGTCTGTGTGTAAGGATCGGAAGAGAATGACTGAATATTACAGTAGTGCTGAGCAGAGTGGTGTTTGACAGGCTTGGCTGCAGTCGAGTCGGGAGCCAAGTCTAGACGCACACGAAGACAGGCTCACAAAAATACACACACATTTTCAGATAATCTCCCACCTTTAAATTCTTTCAGGTGTTGAAAATCTAGGGAGATTGGGAAAATTCTCATCAGGTAACAAGTTCTGCATGGTTCTGTGCGACAGTGTGTGTGTGTGTGTGAGAGTTGGTGTGTCATAGTGGCTCTTGCTGTCTCACTTTCAGAAAACACCTTGAATACATCTCTGTTGTTGATTTGCGTTACCAGTCAAAAGGATAGCATTGAGAATAACTTTCATTACGCTTTCGTGTCACACTGTCCTGTTAATCTGCAAGCAAATCGCACACTGTGACATCAAGATATTACACGGGTTGGAACATTTTGATGTCATCTGAGAACAGGTATGTTTGTCAAAATGACCTTGCTCGTGTTTTTGCACACATGCACACGTCAGTTATTCTATTCTTGACAAATTCTCTTCGCTACACGAACCTGTAAATGCATCGCTTTTTTTTTTTTCTCTGTCACTTAAATTGCACAATCGTCACTCCATTTCTTTTAACAGCCCTTTACTTGACTCTGTGGTAATTTGGTCCATGTGGCTCCAAGACAGGCACTCAGTTTTATTCATTATTTCATTCCTTTTCAGACAACATAACCTTTCAGAATGAATGCAGTGAAAATGACTGTGTTTATGCTTGAATCTCAAATTGCACCCCGCGGACAAAAATCTATCTCACTTCTGTCACTGACAGTTGTTCGCTTAGTCAAGGGCTTGGGATGGATTCAGCTGTTTGGCCTTGCGCCTGCAGCCCACATGGAGCAGAGGCAAGGACATTAAAAGTGTTGCGTGTGGTCAGAAACTTGACAAGAAACTTTTTTTTTCTCCCCTTTTGGTTTCTTTTCTCTAACATTTTTATCCATTTTTTAGACCGAGCTTAATCGGCCTCCATCTCTCTGCTGCTTATACTGCACATATACAGGGAGAATCTGCTGCCTGAGGCTTGTTTAGCTATAAATGGAATCAACCTGTACAATAAAAATGTCCATTCTCATTCTTCTACTGAAATATAGTCTCTCTACTCACCAGAGTGAGTAGAGAGTACGACTTAATGCTCTGTTGGATGACAACACTAATGGCTGCGAATAGTTAGTCAGTTTCGAAACCTGCATCTCATTTTATTTGTAGAAAAAAGACTGCTCCTAAAAAGTGCTGCTAACTCAAGCTAAGCTCAGGGCTACGTGTGTGGGCTTGGACAATCATTTGGGAAAATTTATATAAGCTGGAGTCAGTATTTGAATTTGATCTATGACAGTGAAGACAGTGAGTGAATGTTGCCTCTGCTCAAGGCTAAAAGCTGCACAGGAAGCTGCTTAGCAACTTTGCAATTTATAAGCCAACCAAGTAGCTTGACTGATCGTGGTTGCTGCTGATCTACAGAATTGTCTATTAAGTTATTGTTTGCTGCTCCTCATTGTCAGGTGTTGCAATGCGAGTTCAGTTCTCACAATTAAACTTTAACATATTCCAAACTCTCTGTGTCAATTAATTTTTCAAAACAATGTTGTATGTTGTAGGTAACACACTTTAGGGGGAACATTTATAACAGGTTTGACAATAAACAATGAAATTATGTCTGTGTTGATTTTATCTATTAATGATGGTACTAAAAGTAATCTTTTGGCTGTGTGTTTTGTGATGTAATCACCCACAAGGGCTACAGAAAAAAGATGTTATACAGTAAGCCTACAGAGTACAATACTATGGAAGGTTTTAACATCAAGATCAGACACAGATTGACAAAACTATTAAACAAAAAAGAAAGCTAGACTAGTGAGGGAAAAGAGTGCCACAGTCTCAGGTTTCCTCATAGCTAATAAAATAGAATAATACAAATTCCAAATGGCTGGTTTTATTGTACTGCTTCAGCACAGATTTGTATTTGGAAATAGTGCAGTTTTCTGCAAAATATGAGGTCAAAGCGATGTGACACTTTGCAGGCCGTTTCTATTTCCATGATGGTTAGATACTAAAAGGGAAAGGTGAAAAACATTACTCTGACCCCTTTCCTCTTTTTCTCTCGCACAGTGTCATCTCCCCTCCTTCACATTAAATGCGGTGCCATTCAAAGGTCTTGACCTTCAGAGTACCCATGGGGTTTGGGAACATCGTTAGCCCCATCTCCCACAATCTTTGTCTTGGCCTTGGCCACCAGTGGGGGTGGTGAGGGGGTCGGTCCCAGCTTGCTCTGCCCCAGCCGCTGTAGCTGCCTGTCATCTGTCTGCAAAGGCACCACGCTAATAGACTCCCCCCACTCTTTTCCTGTCAAACAAATGGTCTGACCATGGTTCCCCCTGAGAAGAGGGCCATGTCATAATCGATGCAGCTACTCACGTATATCAGTCTCTCCCCTTTCCCCCTCGCAGTCTCGATGTTGAACAGATCCGCACAAATGCACACAAGGCGAAAACGCTGCTTTGAAATACAATCACTGCCTGTAGCATAGCATGCTTCCAACCCTTTACGTCTATCTGTAAACTGACAAATAGCCATACATACTAATTAACTTTGCCCACTTTGCCCAAATCACTAATCACCGTGCAATCTCACTCTGGGCGTCCTGTCAGTCCTTCCCTCTTTTCGTCTATGATGCTTTCCTTGGTGCTATCCTATAGTCTTTTGTGACACAGCCACCTAATTAAACATAGGGAAAAAGCAGAGCGTGCAAAATCAAATCCAATTACAGGCGTGATGAAGCACATGTGTCCCCCTGGCGACAAGCCTGGCCAGGTTCCCCAAAAGACAACAACAGCTGAACAACAACCCTGATTGAAATGGCAGGTCTTCAAACAACATCCACTCCCATTGGAGCAGAGCTAAACAAACCTTGGTCCCATTGGGCTCACAGTAATGGGCAGAGCAGAGCGCAATTTAGAAAGTTGAGGAGAGGGGTGTTTCACATACTAATGCAGACTCCCTCATTCACTGTTGGAACTGTGAGGAGGAAGAAGGGGGTTAAGTGGTTGCACACTTAAGCTATGTATGAGTTTCCACTCTCTCTTTAATCAGAAACATTTAGTGGTGGAAAGTAATTAAGTACATTTACTTAAGAAACATGTATGTCTTCATTTTATGTTTACTCCAACCCAGAACAGTTAAGAGGGGCATACATTTAAGTTTATATATTTGGTATTTGAAAAGAGACACATCTCATTTTGGTTATGTGTAATGAAACCTGTACCTGTACAGTTTAATTAAAGGGTTTTGTCAAAGATATTATATAAACTATATAAGACTTACAGCTTTTTTTATACATAGGCTGCAGAGCTTATGGGCTACAACGTATTTGGACAATTGGGAGCTCAGCTGTTTTATAGGTAGGTGTGTGTTATTACCTCCTTAGTTTATATACATTTCAGCAGATAAAAGGTCTAGATTTAATTAAAGTGTGGATTTTCTTTTTGGAATCTGTTCTTGATACCCATGAATATGAAGTCCAAAGATTTGTCACTGCTGGTGAAGCAAGTCATCATTTGGCTGAACGATCAAAACAAACCAGCACAGAGATCAGAGAAACATTAAGTGCAACCAAATCAACTATTTGCATTAGCTTTTTTTAACCATTAAATAAACCCTTAAAAATAAAGCGCACATAAACTGACTTTACAAATCCATTGTGTCTAAAATTATGAAAATTGTCAACTGTTCATATACTCAGTCACCAAGGAAAACGAAATTGCTTTTGGCACATGATGAAGAGTTGATTGTGATAAATGTGTTTCTTAACAGTAAAGGTCTGACCATGACAGAGAAGAATCAGCTCATTCCACATTTATCTTATTTATAAAAATGCTATAAAACTGTATTATTTTAGGGAGTCTGTTCACAGAGTATTAAGCGCATGTGTGCGGAGCACTTCAGGACTTTACTGTGCAAACTCACCAGGGTGTATGTCGAAAGCTTGCTTCCTTAATTTAATTGCCAATTATATTAGTGCCTCAGCTCTTCTAAGTACAACGCAGCTACCCAGTCAAAATAATCACAGGCTCAAACTTAATGTGTAAATACTCCCAGAGGGACAGGACGCACTGGCATCGACAGTGAGACTGAATGCAAACACACTGACGCAAACGCGCAAAGAAACGGCGGATCAGATGGGAAGATCGTGTGTGTCGCTCGGCTAACCACCTACGGGGGGACAAAAAATCTGAATTCAGTAGATCAGAAATAGTTTGTGGAAAAAGTTGGTTGCCTGTCTGAAACTTTTCACCTCTGTGTCACTCTTTGGTGTGATGCCAGAGAGAGGGGCACAAGACAAGAGAGAGGACCATAGGAGGGCAACAGAAGCGGGAGAGAACAAAGGAGATGCAAATAAGCTATGGATCAAGTGCAGCTATGTACACTATATGAATAACCCAAAAGGGATGCAGAGCCTGTGTGTGCATGTGATGCTCAGCTCCCTGCATGCCCAGGGAAGGACAAAGACAGTGAAAAACTATATTTATAATTCATAGCCAAAGTTTTGAAAAGGTAGGACAAGCGAATGACAGGTGCGCTCAACTCTCGCCTCCCCTTTGGGAATTCATAAATAGCACCTGTAAGTTTCAGGACAGAAGAAGTTCTTTCCTTTTTACAAAGCAATGGAAGCAACAGGGACTCAGCATTAAAAGAGGAAAAAAAGTGCCCCTCAAGGTCAGGTAAGACACAGTGATGAAAAAAGGAGCGTGATTGTTAAATCTAAACTGCGAGAATCTTGCCAACCTCTGGGTCGCTGTGAACGAACTCCTTCAAAAAGGGGACAGTCAGAGAGGCATGCAGGTATGTCTGGCAGGCAGACTTATTAAATACACACCAAGTGAATCAGACATTAAAAAAAAATGTTCAAACCCACTTTTCCCCAGGGAGTGTCAAAAAAAAAGAGAGAAAAAGGAAGAAAGAAAATACAGAGGTCCTTTGTGAGAAAGGGCAGGCATGCAAGAATGGCACCTGAAGCAAACAGATTAGACGTAAGGCTGCATTAAAGGGAGTTTAGAAAGGAGAAAATGAAAGGATGTTGATGTCGGGGAGATATATTTTCGAATAGAAAATGACATCAGCCTTTTTGTCATTGTCGTTTCTTCCCCCGACATGGCTCTTTAAGCAGAGAAGAGAGAGAAGGCGAGGGGAGAGGTCACTAGCTTTCATGCCAATTTGGCTTTATTAGCAGAGGAAAGGAGAGAGAGGAAGGGGGGATAGACAGAGAAAGAGAGAGAGAGAGAAGAGGGAGAGAGGGAGTTCTCAGAATTAAAAGGAAGCTATTGATGTCTCTTGCTCCAAGGCCCTCTTTTTTTTTTTTTTTCTTTTTTACCCGACTTCTAATTTAGCATTTCACACACAGCACACAGAGAAAATAAATTAGAGGGGCAGGGAGAGGAGAGTAAGCTTGAAAGCACGACAGGATATAGTGTACACACAGAGAAGAAGGTGAAAAGTGAAGATAAAAGAAAAAAATAAACCAAGAAATTAGATGTAGATAAAGCATAAGAGATAACGCGAGATGTAGATAGAGCATGCGGGATAACGCAGAAGAAATGTGAAAGGGAAGATGAAGCAAAAAGTCAAAAGAGGGGAATTATCTTTTATCAAGGTGTTTTTATCAGTGAAAAGATTTGGGAGAAACCCAATTAAATCAGCTTTTTTCACTAAAGAGAATTCATCAACCCGAGAGCTCTTTTAACTTGTGCCTCATCAAAAGCTAATCCGTACTCACACAAGAGCGCAAACACACACACACACACACACACACACACACCAGTGCTCCTGTAAAGACGCTGGAATGTGCAGACATCCACGTGTAACTGTTACAAATGCTGTTTTATTATTAGTATGCTGAGGAAAGCAGGGCATCTGAATCCTTGCGTTGGTTTTAGACGACTACCATATCAGTCTCTCACACACACACACGCAGACGCACACACACGTATGATTTATGAGCGCTCATTCCTCGTGCCGCAGATTCATTTCCGTAAATTTTATTCTATCCACAAAGTCCTTTCATCTCCATAACAGGGCATCCAAACACAAACACCCACCTGTGCCCAGCCACCCGTGCTTTTACATGTGCAGCTTTCACTCACTTATGTATACACACACACACACACACAGATTTATGGCCTTTGCAAATCCTCAGGCCGGGCAGATAGCAGTGACCGCAGACATAGCGAGACAGAGAAGGGTAATTTCATCCACTGTAGAATGAGCAAACGAAGATAAGGCCTAGCTCTCCTCTCCTCTGCTTTTGTCTCCTCTGTTTACTTCCTCCTTTCTTCTTCTTCTCCGCTCCCACTTAATTGTCTCCCTCGCAGTGAGAAAGGTGCTATCAACTCACCTACCTGCACCTTCCTGTGAAGCTCTGCGTTGCTCACTTCTTTTAACGTGCATGCGTAAGATTTTTCACTTGAAAAAGGTGAGATAACCGGTAACAGGACACTGACTCCTCAAACAAAAAAAAAAGAATTCACGTGTGAAAGCAGAAGATATGGGATCCCTGAAAGGACAGTGATGGGGAGAAGGAGCTTATAAGAGCAAAAATGTCAACTGATCCACTAGGATTGAATAAATGTATTATTGTGCAAGAGGATTACATTTCAGTGCTGCAACACCCACCTCTCCCATCACCAAATGGGAAAATTGTATTGTGACAGGACCGCGTGATATCAGTTTGTACAAAATGAAAAACCAACAGCTTAGAGTGATAAGATCAAGCTGAGTTATTACTATTTCTTTTTTTTTTGTGCAGGTTCTTAAGCAAAATGCAGACTTTATTTGACAATGAGAGATAAAGGTGTAACACACAGTCTCCCAGAGCAGCTCTTATGTCCTCTCCCAGTTTTTCTCCCTCTTCATCATTGATACCCACTCCATTTTTCTCTCCTCCTTTTCATCTCAATTCCTGCCTTTGAGGCCGGCTAGGTGGGACCTGTTGGCAGAAAACGCTCTGTGAACAGGAGCTGTCAAGTTCACTCTTCCCTCGCCCCTCCTCATATGCTTTCTCTTTCTGTTTCTCCCTTGCTTGATTCACCTCTGAGAGGCAGCAGAAGGTTTCTGTACTTCACCTTCATGTCGGCTTGGCTTTTAATAAGCAGAACAGAAGTCTGACTGGCCGCTGGGAGAAGGCCTCTGCTAGTGTAATTTGGGGTGATGCTACCACTTTTCCTTGTCCAGCGAATCTTTTTGTTATTCAACAGCTTGTCCCAGCTTGATCTTCTGACAGTCTGATGCACACTGTAGTGGACCTGACTGTGAATGACACTATCAGGCAGCGTGTATTCTTTTCAACTTTGTCTATAAGCCTTGTGAGCTTATAGACAAATAGTGGTCAGGAATGCAATGAGGAATTTTGTTTCCACTTCGGCACTTATTCGGCAGAAATTAATTGATAACATTTTATTGTTAAAATGCCAAAGACACTGTGGCCTCACATCCGTGCTGTGAAACGAACTTCAGCGTGTGGATCCAGTCCAATTTTGAAGTGATTTGGATATCGAGGTACAAGTCTTCACTGTAGATGTTATCTGGACAAACAACTTGACTGCAACTTGATTGTTTAGGAGTGATTCACGTGTGGTGCTGCTATACAAAGTCAGAGCAGTCAACATTTCAGAGGTCTCTCCTAACATACTGGACACACTCACACACAAACTCACACTCACACATCGACAGACTGATGAATGGTCACATTAAAAAAGAAGTGAAGTTATTTTGGGTCAGATGAGCGGTAGAAGGGAGTTTGTCTATTAAGGAAACATAACAGCTGGACTGTGTGTTAACGCGCGAATGTGTGTCAGTGCGTGTGCGCAATCCCAATGTCTCTCATGCATGTTCATTTAGTGAAAGGCTGAAAGGTGAAAGACTGACCTATTTTTTCTATTTGTTTCACTGTCCTCTCACCTGTTGCCCCGTAAACTGTCAAATATCCTGCGAGTCACAAGATGAAAGCTGTGGCTTGGATGATCTGTTTTACTGCATATTTCAGGTGTGCATCATACAACCTGTGTCTAGTTTGTCAATAATCGTTTATTGATAATAATAATAATCATTGTAAGACCCTGGTGACATCTCCTGCTTCCCACGAGGTGTTAGATTTTACATGGCCCTAAACTTGTACACATCAAACACACAAACACCAACATGAATGCATACACATGGAAGTATACAAATCCCATTCACCACACTAACGCTTTCCCCCCTAGCTGTTACATTAATAGCTATGTTAACGCCCCATAAATATGCCTGTTCGCAGACACACAAATATACACACGAACAACGTTCACATATACCAATCTACGCTCCAAGCCCCCTGAAGTCAATTAAAATCTTTCACAGCTGCAGTCAACCCCCCCCAGAATTTGTTGTGACACGGACACACACAAACACACAAACATGTAGAGCATCATGCTAGATTTTAATACATTTTAACCAAAGGCAGACACACTGCTGATTGAGGGATGCAGGTATACCTGTAAGAGCCAACGAGCCAGTTATTTAAGGCCATAAAGTTATAGCACCATGAGGAAGCTGTTGCCAAGAATATAAATAAAAAAAGTAACATATATTATTACCTTGATTTTACAGTCCGTCGTTTATGCTGTGCCAATAAAGCTCCACTAGAGGAAAGGCTGTGGAGACGTTCCCAGATTTAATCCAAGAATTTAGTGGAGCTAATTCAGTGAATTAGTTCCATTACATTTTTGCAAAAAAAAAAAAAAACTTGATGAACTTGAAATGTTGGAAGCAAGAGTTAGTCAGAACAAATCAGAAATGAATCCCTGTAACCGCAAATTAAGTATTTGCTCTACTTTTATTCCAGTTGGAAACATATGAAGAATGCTCAGAATAAGCCGTGACATAAGTCATTAAGCAGTTAGGATGTTTTCCATCACATTTTACACAGAGAGCGACTCCCAGCGTGAGGAACTAAGAGTATGCAACTTTTAAGAGAGGAAATAACACATCATCTTCTTCTGACAAATGAGAATCATTAGCGATATAATCAGTACACTGAGGGGTTCAGCTGATGGTTACTAATTTTAGTTAACTTTCGTTCGATATAGTCGTCTACTGACATCTCTCAGCCGGTTTTCTGCTCTTCTGACAGCTCTCTGCTCGTTACAACTGTTGAACTGCGAGTTATGGTGTAACTATAATCTGTGTGTAGTGGTCACAGTTGCTGATGTTCAGCGGACGTTTCATCATCTCAACACCACACTACATTTCGCTTTAAAGAGTTCTAGATGATCACATGCCTTTTGTTGAAAATACTGTGAGTTCAGGTCATATTGTGAAACTGAAGTTGAAATACACCAAGCATATTTTACTATTAAGAACAGGGTGAATATATTTAGATCCTGTGCAGAATTAAGAGCCTTATCTATGTCTTTCACTTCAAAGACACACATGGAATATGATATATCACTTTCTGTGATGAATATGATGAACTTTATTCATCCTTAAGAAGATGCTGGGTAAAGCAGATACGGTAAAAACCACACAGACCAGCCAAATATTGCTATCTGCCGCAGTTAAATGTGAGTAAACAAACTGCATATGAGTCAATTCAAATGAAGCCTGGGAGCAGTGAAAGCCGAGCCATATACATTGTGCTGTCGCAGGGTTTTCTATGGCAGACTGCCACCTTACTGCTCAGAATCCCCATTCACTGACAGCAACAGTCTTCCAGCACACAGATGCAATGAGGCTCCATAACAGAAATACGCAAAAAAAACCTCACAGCAGATTTATTATGTGCGTTTTTAACATGTGTGTGTGTGTGTGTGTGTGTGTGTGTGTGTGTTTTGCATGAACATACATAAACACACTCAACGTTTAGCAGCGATAAACCATTCAACCAGTTGAAAGGCAGTTTGGCGCGGCTTCCATGCTACATCTGAAAAGAGTAGTAAAGGAAATGCCCTGCCAGCCACTTCTACCATTCATCAATCCACTGAACCTTGTCTTAACCCAGACTAATGGAGGACGGATGGGACAGAAAAGACAGACATGCAGTGATTCAAACTGTTCCAATGCGACCCTAGGCCCACTGTGAGCTTTCTAAATTGAACGTACAGCCACAACGATGGAATATTCAACTTCAGGATGTCAGGTGGGAATGAAGGCAAAATCTGTACCACAGCATAATGAGTGCCTTTGGTCCTTTTTTTATCTATTTAAAATGTTTTTGAGTGTAAGCCTTCAAGTCAAAGTGGGCTGTGATTGGAATGCTCCACCTAGTCCACTGTCAGAGCAAATTATGCTGATGATGGTTATTCATCGAACAGATGGGGGGAATTATAAATATTCATCTGCAATTTTATATAGTGACGACCTGGTGTGTGTTATTACACATTTCTGAATTCACACAAATGTTTCCAAGGCTTGTCACTCCTGTGGAGTGCTTAATGTAAGCAAATAGAGTATAAATATAAATCTGTGTTATGCAAATGCTAAATGAACTACTTGATTTTACATCTGAGGGTGGTAAGGTTAGAAGGAGACAAGACAAAAGAACCAAGAAATTCCCTCCACATACTTGGAGAGAAATAGTTTTTTAACATTTCACAATGATGCGAGTCAAGGTGCAAATGGTGGACCACGTGTGTCAAGGAGAGTCTGAAACAGAGAGAATATAATAAGAGAAAGAGGAATGTTGCATAAATAAAAGGCCAGGAACTGATGAATAGCATGTGACAGGGCCGATTTGTAAACCCAGAGTCAGGGATAAATGGAAAAATTAGCCGAGCTATTCACAGGATCTGACTCAGAACAAAATACTGCAGTCATAGCATGCATAAAAAAGTCTGCACATACACACTCATGCACACAGCCTTTTCATTTTTAAACCTTTCAATGAGTCTTCCTGAATTCCAATTCCAATTTCAACAGTCTGAACATGGACAAAGAAAAATAAAAACAGCAAACGTTTTATAATGAAAAAATGACCTTCTTAAATAATACGCTGGAGAACATCGTCAGGATGCCTGTAAACAACACTAACAACCTGCATGGCTGCTAACACCATATGGTAAATTCAATAAGCGCCAGCCTTTATGGAAACACAGTCTAAAACAGACAACCCCACTTTTGTCAATCAATGAACTGATGGATGAGAGGTTGACTGAAGCCCACCAACAAAAAAGTGAGAAATCCATTTAGCACAAGAAAACAATTTGACATATGCTGTATATGTTATGTGTCTTCATCGTTTTGCAGAAGGCTCCCGGAAGAAGTGTCATGTCCACAAAAATAATGATTATGAGTCAGTTACAATGATTTTAAGTGGGTACTTAATGGGAGTAATCCACTTCATTGATCACAAATCAGTGTTGTTTAATATGAATCAATATACTGTTTTAGCACAGGTAAAAGTAAAAGTACTTGTAGCACATGAACACAAAGACCAAAACCTATAAGACCCAAGAATCTCGCACAACCATTAAATCAATAGGTGGCAGCTCAGAGAAACTTTGGCGAGTTAGCAAGTGTGTGCCTTTGCCTCATCTCCACATTCTATGAGTCCTGTAGAGGAATTACACTGTGTTAAGATAAAAGCTGGAGGAAGGCCAGATCGATACTTAGATTCCTCTGTTCCTCTTTGAAAAACGCAGACTGTCAGTGTCTCCTACAGCTCATTATTACCCATGGGCAAGCAGGCAAATGTGCAAAGAGAAGCTAAGGCAATCAATAAACATTTGGATGTTACTATATTAATGCATGTGGTGCATGTGTGGGCTGGTTCCTGTGTGTGCATGTAGATATTCATGCATGCCTAAAAATACAAAAAAAGTACACCAATTGCTTGTCAAAAAGAGAACACACAGAAACCCATTAAAATATCAGCTCATGCAGCGTGGGAGGGAGGAAAGCTGCATTACCCAGCAGCTACATTTTATCATATAGATTGAGCTACTGCTGTTACGTCTGTATTTTTGTGTCTTTAACCAACAAAGAGGAATGCAGACACAGGTTATCCTGTTTACCCCCATAGCTCACAGTAGTATGCCATCATGAAGGCCTTAAAAAAAAAGCAAGATAAAACCAAAATAGCAGTTGTAGCAAAAAAAAAAAAAAATCCAGTGACATCCTGCTGGGGTTTGTAAGGTTGCAGGTTTTGCGGCGAAACATATGATAAAATCGCACATTCCTATCACATTTTCTTTGTCTCACTGCCTTTAAACTAGTTTTAAAAAAAAGTCTCCATTTGCAATAAACAGTCTGATGGTTGATCCGCCAGATGCTGAAATCACCGAGAGTGGGAGGAATGAATATGGAGCGATGATGGTTTGAAAAGTTGTGTGCAGAATAGAGAACAGTGTGTGTGTGTGTGCGTTTTATGTTAATTCCTTTTCAGGTGAATAGAAAGCCATACAGACTACCAAATCTCATTATACTGGGCTGTCATAGACTCTTGCTGTCTCCTCTCTTCCAGATGGGTTGGTATCATCCTCCCCTTTCCTCTCTCTATCTCTGTTTTTGTATCTCTCTCCTCACTCTCTATTTCACCCCTCCATATCCAATTTCTGTCTTTAAATAACTTGTTTCTGCATGGATGGGCTGAAATCATATCCAGGGTGACACATCTCAGATTTGTCTTCCGGAATTAATTTCTGTGACAGAACATAGAATGCATTAATGAGTTTTTATTGCATATTGATCACACATTGATACCAAGGGCGAAGGGTTTGGTATACATTATGCAGCGACTGGTGCTTTACGACAGCAGCTGTCTCTGTGGTGGCTTGCTATAGCTACTAGAGCATGCTATCTGCAGCCTAGATATTCATTTGGCTAAATTGAATTGTACAGCACATGATATGCTCTGGCATGTTAGCTCATAATGGGTACAGGCAGCTGAAACTCACTATTCAGGATAAAGCTACAAATTGAGGTTTCAAGTTCCAACAGTGCTTGGGGAATTACAATTAGCTTTAGCTGCCAGTTTTCTTTTCCTTGTTTTACTCATTTGTTACTTGTTATAGGCTCATGTGTGGGTCCATCATGCATACTTTTTTATTTCATAGTTGTAGCTTTAAACGTTACTCAAAAGGAGAAAAGACATGGAAATGAGAGATACACTGGAGAGCAAATGTCTAAAGTGATACAAACCCGCTGTCATATGCATCCATCTATTTATCCATTATCGTAACCACTTGTCCTCATAAGGGTCATGGGAGTGCAGGGGCTTATCCCAGCTGCTGTCATATGCAAACAATTTAATGTTTTAATGCTAAACAGGAAGTTACAATCATGTGTGGCTCTACGAGGCTACAGAGCTGTTGGCAATGTCGTTAGGTTTGCAGGTTGTTGTTCGTTAACCAATATCCTGGACAAACTAAATGTAAAGTTAATGGATCACAAAAGTTATTACAATTCATCCTGAGGTTAACATACTGTAAATGCCTGGAGCAAAGTTTATGCTAATCTGTATTTGTTGAGACATTGCAGAACCACAAATGCCAGCTGCATAATGCTGCAGATGAAAACTCAAGGGACCGACAAAGTCATAAGGTATGTCATCTGGGATACACGAATCTCCACACCACATTTTGTGCCTATCCATTCAACAGCCAAACCGAAAATGCAACTAATGGATATTGCCATGAATTTAGGCCACTAGTTTGGCTTCTAATATATCCTTTTACAGTAATTTGATGTAGTAATGATAACAAAATGAGGTCCTGAAACATTCTGGTTCGTGCAACAGCACTAAAAAGAAGGGAGTGTACAGAATAAAACTGGTGGACAGATGTAAAAGTATGACCGCTTGCTCCACACTCAGGGCTTTACAACACCCAGGCAGTGAGGACCCTCCATGAGGAGAGGGATTAGTTAGAGGAGGGATTAAAGGCACATCCCTCATTTCAGAGGCTAATCAAACATGTACCCTCTCATCTCCCTCATCCATCCATCCTCTCTCTTACCCTGTTTATTTAATCAGGACAAGCTGTTAACTGACATCACCTGACCTTGGTTGAAAGCTCCTCAATCCGTTTTCGTCCACTTGCATACCAACTGCCATAGGACCACATAGTTTTTGATTAGCGTTATGGCACTGTCCATTAAATTAAATTAAGATAAACAAATACTGATACTGTGGTGATGTAGCAAAGATGCACAGCAAGGACATTAGAGTATTAGAGTGATGCGCTCTAATGCAATTAATAGCATAGGAATCAGCTTATCTGTGAGCCTGCTAATTGTGCACTGTACACTAAAATTGCAAAGACCATTTTATCTGCACGCCTACCGTAAACTTTAAACACATGGGTGTTGACAGAAAGCAAATAAGAAAGTTCGTAAGTGATTCAAAGGATGTGAACATAATACATTAAAAAAAGCCTCTGCAGCTCAAAGCTCATTTCAAATTACTGCGGTTTGTGTAATGGCTTCTCCGGTGCAAAGCAGGAGCTGACTTACTGTACATTAGTTATGTATGTGTGAATAGGAACAGAGAACAAATCATTAGTTTACAATTAGGAATAAACAGGGGTGGAAATAAGACGGAACGCATCCCGATGGAGCTCTGAGAGTACGATTTGATTAATTATGTTGAATTATAAGGCTTTATTGCCCTGACCAGGGAGAGAAAGGATTGCTTATCCAAGAAACTCTTCTCAGAGCCCTATGCCCAAACACAAAGTTAAACTGTAAATCATCTCAAGTACAACTTAGAAACAGAAGTTCCCCTGCTGCCTTGAAAATGATTCAATAGTTATATGCCATTTTATGAATTTCGAAATCCAATTTCGACTAATTTGAGAAAACAGCAGCAAACTCAAGATATTAAATTGACTCAGCTCTTAAGTCACATGGAGAATTGTTATAACAGATTTTTCTGAGTTTCTAGAGTCAGTTCTTTATTTGATATGAAGAACCTATGGAGCTGGAGCTGTTGCAGCCAGATGTACCACACGTAGTACAAAGACAGCATCTGAGACTTCTCCCAGTAACGTTGTTGAGTTCTAAGTGAACTCTCAGCAGTTAATTTATTGAACTCATTAGTTCACATCTAAAAATCCAGAGTAAGAACAACTCATGTTTTTAATTTATGTAGTCTGCAATTCAAAACAAGATGAATTAACTAGATATGAACAGAATTTAAATGATTTTTTTTTAAGTTAACGATAAAAGCTTTGTTAATGCCATTCTATTAGTGTCTTACAATGTATTACTCTCAGTTAAATAACCAGAAGAAAATCTGAGTTCGGTCTTATTGTAAGACATCAGTTCAGAGTAGTATTGTCAACTGTCTATGAACCCCAAGGTTGGTGGTGGTTAGTGGCAGTTTACCGTAGCTTATTGTCCAGAAATTGCTTATATTATATACAGTACATATGAGTCTGACGATTGAGTCATGGCAACTGGACTTCTTTCTTCCAAGTAGAGACGTTTCAAGCCAGCTTCACTCAGATTGATAAAGTTCTGTGGATGCAGAACGAAACGTCTCT
>JAUYWH010000003.1:13647282-13684201 GCA_034779795.1 Ctenopoma multispine | reverse complement strand
CCCCCCCCCCCCCCCCCCCCCCCCGCCCCCCCCCCCCCCCCCCCCCCCCCCCCCCGCAACAATCTGGTCCTGCGAAAGAAAGCTACAAATCCATTTAATGTGGCCTCGTTTTAAGCTCAAATTTAGAAGAGAGGGTGTCAATCAAAGTTGTGTTGTGTTAGTCAGTCTACCAGAGCTCAGCCTTGATTGGGCTCAAGCGTCAGTCGTGTCATTAGCTCCTACAGAGGAACTTTGGATGAATGTCAGTCAGAAGGGAATGAGATCAAGAGGATGGCTGCCAAAACAGATAAAAACCATAGAAAGTATAAGTAGGATTAAAAAAAAAACTGGACAGCATTTAAGGGCTTCTCATAAATGAGAAATGATTGAATCCACTAAATCAGCAATGAGTCACCAGGCAAAATTTAAACTGTAAAGTTGAGGTTTGGTGACAAAGACTGGAACACTGTGGCAAAAATCTGAACAATGACGAATACAGTCAGTAGCTGAAAGGTTGTCTTTGTGTTTTCCAAGCTAGTCTAAACTTTTGGTTTGTTACACAGTATTATAAACTGAGGTGATATAATCGTTAAATAATAAAGTAGCAACGTTAAGTCCTGTGGATGCTGGTGTATAAAAAGTGAATGAATGAGGACACAGTCAATATAAAACCAGTCTTTACAAGAGAAGTGACAAATAAAATACATTAATAAATACTTAAAAATGTCCTTATAGCTGCTTATATACACATTATAATGTGTTATAAATGTTCATTAAATGTTTATTCCCTTTTTATTCTCAGCAAGGGGGAAGAATAGTTACTAAGATTTAAAAAAATATATATTTTACTGTTCCACAGAAATGTATTTTCACTGGCTGCACATGGAAGCAAAGACGCCTGAAAGACAGAAAGTATGAATGTCTTCAGGCTCACAGGAGAATTTCAAAAACACACATAATAAATACGATTTTCAAAGGCAGGCAGCTTGTAAACATAGCAGCAGGTCTGCAAAATGAAAATTCGCAACAAACACACACACACACAGAAATATGTATATGCTGGTAAGACAAAAAAAGAAAGAAGGAAAGAAAAAGGAAAACAAACGGATAATGTAAGCAGACTTCAGAAAGGCAACACAGCCTTTAAGTGAGTGTAGAACATGTAGGTTTGTATCCAGGTGGGGACTGACGTGTGTAAGAGTAATAAGAATGGACAGCTATATACAGCGGTACGTGTGTGTGTATGTGTGTGTGTGTGAGGGTTTTTAGATGTTGACAAAAGACCAAAAACAGCAGCACACACACACCCCTCCCCATACACTCACATCATGTTGGCCTGTTGGCTGAGTCACGAATAAATGGCTGAGATGTAAAAACACTGATCACTGTGAGGACCGGTTTAAGATTTAGACAATGGGATCACTGGTGCTCTGCTAATTTGAGGGATCATACTTAGGGTTAAAATTAGACCCCTGTTGGGATCAGGCGTTTATCTGTAGTGGTTGAGGTCAGGGGTTGTGGAATACATCATGTTAATGTGAGTCCTCCCAAAAACAGAAGTAGAAATGTGTGTGTGTGTGTGTGTGTGTTCAGTCAACTGTGATGGGCTCTGCTGTACTAATGAAATACAGTGGCGCTTCAAATTTTCCTAAAACTAACAGGACCTGACCCAGCACACAGAGGCATCAAATCACAGCCAAGGAAAGCCTGCAGCAAGATGGCAGAAAAGGATGAGAACAACAGAGAAATGTAGCAGACTGACCCCCCTCTGGTCTCAAAAAACTAACAGTATCATTCTGTATCAGCATTCTGTATCCCTTGTACTCAGCACCCGGATAACAAAAATAAACCTTCCATCACACAGAAAGAGGAAGAAATAATCATCTAGGGAAGAGAAGGCTCAATAAACGTAAAAAAAAAACCCAAAACACACTCTTACGGAAGATGAAAATAGATTGGCACGCTGCAGCTTGAAGTGTAGCAGAGGAGAGAATGGAAACCACAGAGACAACAACACAGATAGGAAAGAAGAGAGAGGTGAGAACAGACACTTGAGTGAGAAATATGGGCATGTGACAGACAGCTCGGTTTGGCTTCCACTAAGTGTGCCACACTGATGGATCTGCTAACACCTTATTGTGGTGAAGCACAGCAAAAACCCTCTCTCTGACCCTACCTCCACCCTTGTTAATCTATCTATCTCACCTAAACAAGACAGACCCAGTGGATGTATCACTTTCCAATCATCCTATCAAGGATAACCGCAGACAGAAACTAGAGAAAAGAGAGAGGAAAAAAGGTATTGATTTGAGCAGATATTCAGCTATAGGTAATGTTTGTCCATGCTCAGCAGCTTAACAGACTAAAATAGAACACAAGGAGGACAGAGTTGGTGTGGGTGGAGTGTTTACAAGACAATAACAGCAATGAAGAGTGGAAGCAGAGGGAAAACACAGAAAGGAGAAATGTTTCTTTTACATCTACATTCACAAGTTTAGACTCGGAATTTACATTACAAACAATTAGAATTACAATTGAATTAAACTGGAAACCACAGCAATAAAGTACTTTTACACAGTGATGCATTAATCATAATAATAATATGCTGGATGTGATGTCCCACTTTCACAGTAAAGATTGTTAGTTAGTCATTCGGGTTATTATATCTTTTACTTTTTAATGCATTTGTCATTACATCTAATGCTTATGATAACACTGGTAGCAGATAAAAGAAAAAATAAATTATAATAAATATAAATTTAATTAATTTAAAAATATGATGTTTTTACTGGTATAGGAATGATGATGGTATGATGTGTGTATGTCTGTGTGTGTGTGTGTGTGTATTAGGGCTTTCTCCCTTTAGCAATGTGACAGCCATATGACTGGTCGTAATTGCCTGTTCCACTGAAACCAGTGAGGGGTTAATAATGCCAGTAGCCTCTTATTCCTGCTGTCACCTTCTGCTGTCCAGCTCTGACAGTAGCTCTCACTTCTTTAGCACATCAGCACACACACACACACACACACACACTGAAGATTAAATACAGTTTTAACTGTGTGAAGTAGTGTAGATCACAGATATAGGAAAGCAGAGAAGAGGACAATGGCCTATCACTGCCATACTAAATGCTTGCATGCATACACATATAGGCAAATCCACAGAGACTAAAACACACACGCAAACTATACACACCTACACAATTATCCGTGTGGTGTGACCTACACTCACATTTGTTCAGCAGGTATTTACAGCCATTTAACCTTGCTGTGAGGGAGTAACGAGTACAAAGCCTGTGCAGTGTAGTCAGTCCCCAGATTCAAGAGCATGTGGCCTCAGCACATGTACATTAATGCTGATGCCCGCGATCCAGTGTGGATTTTGTCAACAAGAACTATGATGAAAATTTGCTAATGATCTTTTTTTGTTTCTTTGCTTCTGGATACTAAAAGTAAGTAAAACATTGACAGAAAATACATTTAAAGATGCCTTGCTCTATCAGACGCATCCAGTTCTAAGAAGGAATAGGTATAGGTTTATGAAGTACATTAATGTATAATCTGCAGAATATTAGAAAATGCAAAAACAAAAAAAACAAAAAAAAACAAAAGCAGCAACAAATGACAAAAATGCAGCCAGCATGCCAACATTTATTTAAAGGTACGATCATTTAACAGTGCTTTGGATGTGTGGCTTACTAGAAATATTATCCAAAACATATCTTGATATAAAGAGATGCTGTTGAAACATCCTCATCACTAGTGAGTTTTGAAACTGAAGAGCTCAACCATCTAACTCTTCCTCTAGATGGTCGCTGCGAAATATTTCTATATTAATGTTATCTGAGGATTAAGCTTCTCATTTCAAGCTAAACCCAGTGACTAGGTGTTTAGTGAAAACGTGAGTGGATCACAGTTCTGCAGAAAAGAAGTAAATTGGGGTTCATCCAACAAAGTTCCGCTGGCAGGTACATACTATTATGCGATGTAACCGCTGAAATACCAGAATCTTAACTGTGTGTCAAATTAAGCAGATTTTCCATGTCATAAATACCCAGAAAACCTTAATGGCAGTGCTAAGCATTGGAATGACTTCTAAAATAGATTTAGTCGAGACAAGAGTCCCATAAGCTACTTTCTGATCACAGCTTAAGCTCTACAGGATTTAAATCACATTTACATCAGGTTTAACATCAGCTACCATAACTTGATGATAACTGAGATACTGTAGAGAATATATACTGGGCTTTGTTATACTGATTTAAAACAATGTTTTACAAATATTATAGGTATTTAGGTATTCAGCTATAGCTAATGACCCTCGTGAGAACTCCCAATGACCACTTTTGTGTTATAAAATTTTTCCCAATTATACAAATCCTGGCTTTTGTATGTTGCAAATTAGTTTTCCGAGACAGGGCACCACTTAAATAAGATCAGATCCAACATGAAGACATTCATACCATAAACATTTTAACAGCACACACACTTTTAAAAAAGTGATTGTCAGCGTTGTGTTGTACTGCCACAGGATGTGGGCATGCAGAAACCATCTCCAATGAGAGACCTACTAGACCGACGTTTGCGTTTGCAAACTATTGTGAGAGATTGGCAGCATCTAATTACATTCGGGGGCGGTCTATTGCTTTAAGGTGCTTGGGTGCTATTCCACAAAGAGCACCATTCTGAATCTCCTGGGTCTCTAGTGTGCTAGATTTAGGATCACCAGTTAAATTGGGTCCAGGAGAAAGGTGCTGATGGTGTGGTGAGAGAAGATTGGGCTGCTATGAAACTGGAACCACAAGGGGAATTAAAACAGTGTCAGGCCGCAAGCAATAATACCTATCTAAGCATCGCAGGAGATTTTGTTCGTCAGTAGGGCACATAGAGAAAGTCATAAGGATTTAAAGGCTGATTTTAATGTTGAAGTGTACTAAAATCAGCATATACAAATTAAAGTCAACAATTCTTACTATCAGGTTTAGAGTGCATAACATCTGAGAATACCAAGACATTTCCATTTAAACATATATAGACAGACAAGTATTATCTTAAGGACAGCTTCAGTTTTCAGTCTCACAATTGTTGCCTTCGCCTCTTTGTTAAAATCAGAGGGTTTCACTAGATGCCACTGTGAGTCCCAAGATGAAAGAGCAAAAAAAAAAGCTCCTTACTGGAGAAAAGTATAGCTCAGGAAATATTCTTGAATTGGGGAATCTGCTGAGCTGGAATTGTAATGACAAGATGTCGCAGTGTGTTGCGACATGTGTACAGTATATAGCGTGTGTGCAGTTACCACAGCACATTGTGCGCTATATGTGTGTGTGTGTACTAGAAAAGTAAAAAATGCATGAGCACTAACACTGAAATGAAATATTCGCACTGTGGATAGCCATTGAGGATTGGAGAGAAGCAGCCAAGAAAACCTTGAATGCACAGCCTTATGAAAGAAAAAAAAAAGCACTGATATATGGAGATTAAATGAAAAAAAGTGAAATAAAATGAAATAAGATAACGTGAGCCATGTTTCAGGAGTAGGTTCTTAAAGGGATAAAACAGAATTCAAATCCTCCACACACATGGAAACCTTTCAATTCTAATTGTGCCATATGCTGTTTAAGAAGATATTTTATAATCCTGCATGAAAGCAGGGCTGAAGATAATGCCTTAAAAAAACAAATCAGACCTGGGGTAATCGCCCTGACCATTTTTCTGAATTCAAGAAAAGCTAACTCTCCGGACATATGAGATTTCTGCAAGACCATGAGGCAAACCTGTAATTTCAGCAGCGATACTAACTGTTCAACAACTCAAATTGCAGTGTTTGGCTGTATTAGTTTCCAGAAGCATGGGCAACATCTGGTCAAGCTGTATGTCATAAAGCTGTAGCTGTATAGTTGGCCAACAAACAATACAATTTTGCTCTTTTACAACCTCTATTTACTGTAAACCAAACTGTCTCCATGTCAGCAGAGCACACTCACGGGAGGGGTTCGAGCACTGAGCAGATACGAGGGAACGAATCAGAACTATCCTTTTTGGGGATCTCGGTGTATAAACCACACAAACTCACTGAGGATGTTATGATGGTTTAGCTTATCTGTCTGTGCAAACACAACATGTTTTTAATATGGTATGAGAAATCCTGTCTGCAGCACAACATTGTACATATTAGATTTTTAGTACAAAAAGGATTTTTACTCCAGTATTTGTCGTTGTCTTGTCTCTGTCGCACTGTAAAGTACTTACAGCCTGGTGTCTAGCAGCATTATCTGTAGTCATGAAACAAATGTATTTGTATTTATACAATGGTAATTACATAACTGTAAATTTGGTAAAGGATATGTTTTTTATTGTCTTAAAGAACAGTCAGGTATTTGGTATATTATACTTTTCTGTGCTTGCTGAATGCAGTGTGTCCTGCTCTATGTCTACCTCAATTTGTATAAATGTGCTAACAGAACAACCATATTTATGGAGCGTGCACACTTGGACCACTGTGGCAATTCCTGTACACAGTATGTGGGTGAGTAATTACATCGCTGGTCTCTGCAACGCTCTCATTTCATCTACCTGTCTAATTGCTGTGACGGTACCAGGAGGGCCACATGCGATGACACAGCCTCTGGTCAAAAAGTTTAGTGTGAGGAGAGAGAGGAAATTACGCAACACATCTGTGAAGGGACCACCGTCTGGCTCCATGAGACTGATGTCTCTCTGTGGTGCTCCATGAAAATCCGAGTCGTGTTATTAACCTCAGTTACTCATCTTTATACATTTAAAGCAGCAAGGCTAAATCTGCTTTGTGGCACAGAGGTTGTTGTTTCAGCTTTCATACAGTTTCAGCTGAAATGACTGAAGCCATATGAGCCATACTCAAAACATCATTAATAAGTTCTGATATTGCTATTGAAGGTTCACCAAGGAAAATACAGATTTAACCAATAGCGGCAGCATAACACCTGAACAAATAAATGATCAATTATATGCCTTAATTAATTTAATACGTATATATTATATACATATATTAAGTGTATTTTTAGCAGCTTCCCCACTCATTAAAAAAAACTGCTTCATTTCTCTCCATACCAAATGCCTGTCTGTTGCATTATTTAACATAAAAGTTGAATATAAAGGTGGCATAAAAGCATAAAAAGTCGATGTAAAGATGAAAACAAAGGCAGACAGATCCAGATTTGTGCTGTACATTTCAAAAACCAAAGACGTGCCAAATTGGTGTGAAAACGCTTCCACTTGAGCAGAATTTCACCCCAAGCTGTAAAATAGCGTATGACTCCACTTGATAAATGTGCAGAGACGACAGCAAAAGATGATGGTCTGAAGGGAAACAAAAGATACAGCCGGAGCTCTTTGTAAAGTGTGAAATCAGTCAGTCTGAACTGTCACACATACGCTGAACAAACATTAACGCATCATGTTGTTGAGTTAACGTCTGTACTCCCGTTTAGGGACACATAAACTTTATGTTAGCGGCCAAAAGAGATCGGCTGCAGAAGAACAAAGGCAATCAAATGTGCTTAGAAAGATGCATGTGAACCAACACCATCACTTAAAAAAAAAAAAGCTACTCCACTCAAATTACATCGCTCCACTCACTGCCACTCCTCGCCACTGCATGCCCTTCAAGGTCCAGGCTCCTGTATGAGATGAAAATTGAAGTTCTGGTGAAGTAGATGGAAGTTGGCATGTGCTGTTACATAGATTCTCTGCATTATTGTGCCTCAAACATCACCTTTGAAGCTGTTCTCTCTGGCTGTGTTGGGCTGTAATAGATTAGGTTTGAGGTTAAGGGCACGGTTGGGTTTGGGGTCTGCTGTGGTGGTAACTCAAATAGAATATACAGTAATTTTTCACTTTGAATAAGGAAATCTAAAAGTTGTGAATGTGTGTATGTGTTTTTTGTTGTTTGTCTTGTATGATCTTGTATTGTTATGTAAGAATAGATAAAATATTTAGGAATTTGATCAAAAGTTATAGCAGTACTGAGTAGACAAGTGCACGATGGTAGATAACAGCGTGTTGACTTGTGCACTCTCTGGGAGTCTTTCTGTTGTATAGTACATCCCTGATGTGTATGTATGTGGATGTTAGTTTTTTTGTGCGTCTATAGCCTCTCTCTCATGTGTTGTGGGTTTTGCTCACTTTTTCTTTTCTTGCTAAAAAAAAAATTAAAGCTGCAAGAACCTCAGTTACTCTGTCCCGTGTGGCAACCAATTTTCCCAGGCCACACATGCTGTATGTAGCCTCAAAGCTAGTGCAGCACAAAGAGGGTTTTTAGGAACGAATAATACAGACTCTTTTAGGTCTAACACTCCAATGTCCAACGTGCTACTTCCTTTCAGTAAATGCAGCATGTCTCTGATTATTCACGACTCTTTCAAAAATAGTCAAACGTGTTTGCAGTAATGTCCCTGTTGTCCTCATCTTGCATTTTTCTCCTTCTCTCTGTAAATGAGCTCATTTAGCAGTATCAAGAATTACTTCATTAATACAAGCAGACTTTTAACCACTGTGGAGAGTCACATTTGCATGTAACTTCCTGTGTGCAGTCTAATGCTATTAAAGTAGAACATCTCTCTAACTCCCCAGTTCTTTCTTAATTTTCCCCACTTTCTCCCGAGTTTCCTTGTGGATCACTGAAACATTCTAAATAATTCATGATTCATGAAAATGAGAATGCATTTTGGCCAAGCAGTGAAAGCAAATATCTAGACTAACATATAGATTCACAATGAATCTCTATTAATCTCCAATCCAAGAATTTAATATACACAGAGAACATTATTAGAACAGTGTGTTCCATGGCAGCTATTAAATGTCAAATGTACACACCTGCCATGATCTGGGTCTACCCAGCATGCCTCTGGGTTGCAATTCCAGCTGTCCACTTTGTTTTCTACAAAAACACACGGACCACAGCTTTGACGAACTACTGGACCTGGGGAGGTTCTAAACATACACGCACACACAAGCTAACACATCCCAGGCATGGATAATCGCATATACATCAACATACAAACATACCGTATGTTCCACAGATTCGCACAGAACTAATGAAACATGAAAATTGGCAGCACATGAAATCACAGCATGTTACCTCCGAATGCCTGGCGGATTTTTTTTTTTTTTTTTGTCTCAACCTTTATCCAAACAGGCAAGCTGAGTACATTCCGAGAACAAATTTTATTTAAAGCAACAGCCCGGGGAGTTGCAGGGCCCTTATTCAGGACTATTTCTATGTCATAGATGTTCTCTCCCTTCCACCATGGTTAAGTACAAAGATTCCATGAGTTGTTAGGAGTCAGAGGCCACCATGTACTTAAAAAATTGTGACCTAATAAATGAATGGAGACACTGTAATGCCTTGTTCACATTAACCTCCTCTGAATTGTTCTGCTGTGATATAAATTTGCATTCTTCCACTTAGTTTCCAAAACAAACCTTGCAGCCGAGTCCACTTTTGTGATATTTCATTGTTTCCAACTAAAAGCACTTGGATGCACAAGATGCAGTGTTTATGAAGTCTGCACTTGCTACACTGGACACACATGCACACATCAGATCCCATTAGATCACAATATAAAGGAGTACAGGCTCCTTCCATCTGCTCTGGCAGAGCACCGCATACCACTTGTTGGCCGGCAAACACTGAGCGTCCTCCTCTATAAGTAGCTGTAATAGAGGCCGATGGGTGTCACGGCAGTGCACCCCGCTGATGACGAGGCCAATGTGGTAAGGCAGATGAGTCTGCGCCCTCTGAATGCTGAGTTAAGCGGTGGAACTAGCTGCCTGCTTGTGCGTGAGCTGCAAGGGAGAGCAACATTATGTGTATGTGGGTTTCTGTGGATGTGGGGAGTTTGGACATGCTGAATTACATAACAGTAAAAGGAAAGGGTTTTTTTGACGGTACGCATGGTAATTTTGAGGCAAAGACAAAAACAGAGAGACAAATAGGAGTCATAAAAGGAGAGTAATGTGCATACTAGATGGGATGAGAATGAAAAAGTAAGACTTGTCCAGTAAGTTACGAAGAAGCAACCCCCCCAAAAAAAAGCAATCATCAAAACATGTTAGCTTAGGCGATCCTCACGGGGCCTCCTGTACTGCACTATAAAACAGCAGCTTGAGATGCTCTGAATCAATACAATCTGCCAGCTCTTGCTCTGTCTCTATCCCCAAGGGCCACACATTATGAAAAACATTACACAAAAGGCAAATATTACTGGTGGGAAGCAGTGAGAGCGTGCACACACACACACACACACACACACACACACACACACACGAACACACAGCTTTAACACGCCAAGTAACAACCTCAAGTTGCACAGTCATTGCCCAGCAAAGACTCCTTGTTCATCTTTGCACAAAGAGAGTTATTAACACTAAAACTCATCGAATTAACTGTTCTCTATGGCTGTATTGTGGCAGTTACTTATCCCTCATGCAATCAATATTAATCAGAGATGTGAATTATCCCTGCGATTCAAAGCAATTAATTTGTTTTGTTTTCTTCCCCCTCCATCCTCCTGCAACCCCAGCCTATCAATTCCCAAGGAGGTCTATCCTTTCACTTTTCTCGCCAAAAGGCTTAATTAATTGTAGAGAGTGAGTCTATAGGGCTGGGATTTTAGTTTCCTGTTGATTTTCCTTTAGCCTTAGCCTCACCCAATCCCAGTCATGCTTTTAGAGCGCCCCAATCCAAAATGGCACTCCCTGCAAATATTGACACAGTCACCCGGGGCAGCGCCAAGTGAATGCCGCCCCAGTGACAGAGGCATCTGTGACTCCAAATGGAGCATGGCGGAGGATATGAAGTATAAGGTTATGATGCTGATAAAAAGAAATCTTTATAATAAAACTTCAGTGGGCTGGTTTATTCAGTTTTCTGACCCAAGCTTAAACCCAAACATCCTAATAATTGATGATTATTTTAATTAGTTTTCTTCTTTGGCATTCTTCCCCTTGCTAAGTGGTGAGCTGGGCCAGTGACAGTTGATGTGTAAAGGGCTGACAGCTCTCTACGCATCACAGTTTCTAGATGCGACGATAAAAAGTCTTAAGCATTAATAGTGCATGTCATTTAAGCAGGCTCAGTCAATTAAACAGATGCAACTTAAATCATATATCAACCCGGGCCTCACCGGTGCTGACCAATAACCATGGTGGAAATCAAAACTGGTCACTTACATACACTAAAAAAAACACTTAAGGATGGATGGATCCGGAAGAAACGCAAGTGTGATAGGAGGAGAAGTAGAAACAAGGAAGCTTGTTTGTGTAAAGGGGTGGTGTCAGAGGGACAATAGCCCAGCCACAGTGCAGTGATCCACGCAACACCAAGCTGTCGCCTGGCTCCTGGTCCATATGTACTATTTGAACAGCATGCATGTGTACACACACACACACACCAACACACTGCTTGACATGCCACCATCAGTTTGCATACTGTATTTTCTACCTCCCGCTGTGTGCGTGTGTGTGTCTGTGTTGATGTGCGCTTTTTTTGCACATTTGCTTATCAGAGATGCTTAAGCGACAGTGAGATGTGAAACAGAGAAAGACAGGTGAGCGAGAGGTTGGTGTGTAGCATGTGTGTGTATGAGATGGAGAGAGAGAGATTTAGCATTGCCACCATTAGTCCATGACATGTGGGCGGATATTGAAGACGTTATTAGTATCACATTCGCCGGCCTTATAAAACTGCCTCAGCGCTGGGTGGTTTTCATACATCTTCAGCTGATATGCGTCATGCTGTCATTTGTGTTGCATTTCCAGCAGCTGCTCAGATGATCATACAGTGATAGCGCAGCCATTACCTGCTGTCTCATTTCTCTGTCCTATTTAACCTTCCAGTTGTGGATCGGTCAGATTGAGCTAAATTCATAAACTTAATTGACTGAATGTCAATACAACAGCCAAACATTCTTCACACTTTATATTAAAATGTATATGTTTTTTTATATCATATTTATAAAACACCGAGGTCTTTGCACAACCAATTACAACCACGCATCAATTCTTCATGCAACAATTCCTTCCTTTCTCACATGTCTCCTCAGCGGTCCAAACAATTGTAACCTATTTCACCAACCAAACAAAACACCGAATCCAGCAACGACGTCAGGTTTTGGGCTTCTCCAGCATGTCACACGTTGGTACTGATGAGAATTTCCAGCCTGCAGAACGTTTCACACAAGTTGGCTCTTTCAAGAGGAACTAAAGAGATCTCTGGAGATCTCCACACACACTCTCTCCAACAAAAAGAAAAGACATAAAAGATGGCAGCTCTGCACCCTGCATTACTATTAATACAGTCATATAATTATTTTGGCCAAGGAAAGAATACAATGACAACACACTAATTGCTTTGGCAATTATATAAAAGCTTTTAAAGTTTAATATATGCTCTACCAGTATGTAGCCATAGAACACAGACTGTATTGGTTTTGAATTGGGGGTATGGTGCATATATCTTGTCAGTATGTCAATATGTGCGTTAAAACCAGAGATGGCCACAAGCACTGTCCTGGTTGCTGATGCTGGGTATTAGCTGGTATTTGCACTGGTGGGCAATAAAATCCAGTATTTTACTTTGACTAGTCAGGCTCATCATTTACATCATGTGCTCATTGCACTCTTTAAACCCAATATATTTTTTTACATATCTTGCTTTCTTGGTCTTTGAGACATAAATGCCAAGCTCCCTCCAGGATAGTCAGTTCTGCTATTTCGTTATTTCAGTGCTTCAGTCTTTGGTAGTTTCAGAACTAAGCAGAAGTAGAAGAACGACACAAAAACTCAATTTTGTGTCTGTTCTGTTGAGACTTTTCAGAGACCTTCTCCTCCAAAAATCCTGACAGTCTGACGCAAAAATGTTGCCAGTATAAAACACAATAAACACATCTCTGGAACCTTTGGGTCTGTATGCCCACAAAGTACACAGGTGTGCCCACCAGCTCACGTTAGCTGGCTATATTAAGGCACCTAAGGAACACAAACCCAAAACAAAACAAGCAGGACCACAAGCAGATTTCCTTAGACAGGAGTTTCATGGAAAATTATTGGCTGGAAAGTTGTGGCAGTCAAAGTAGAAGAAACCAGAGCGAGTCTAGATTTGAAGTTTGCCTCATTATAACCAAGAGCAAAAATCCTAAGAAGTTTATCTTGAAGCAATACTAAAGAAATCAAACCAAGTGAGAACCAGTGTTCCCTAAGCTCATTAGTCACTGATTCACATGTTCTCAGAGTGAACATATTACCCGTATAAGCAGGACTGAACGTTGTGGTTGCAAATAATATTAAGACTTTAAGGGACTTTGCCAAAGCTTTAGTGAACTGATGCCCATGACCACCCTTTGTCCTTTACCCAGCAGGGTTAAAAAGGAGCCTTCTCTCACATCCAACTCATCAGCCATCATCTGCGGGTTGCTCATCTCTGCTAAAAGGGGACACGGCCTTGCCGGCTCCATTAGTTCCGACAGCAGCCTCAAGAAATAAAACAAACGAGGTTATTCACTGCATTTAAAAAAAAAAAAAAAAAAAGGAGAAGGGAGGTTATGGTTATTCACTGCTCAGGGTGGAGGGAGGGATGCAGCACAGAGAGCTCTCCAATGAAACGTCACTACTGTATTGCTTTATTATTGTTCTAGGGTCCTGCTGTATAGTTCTCTTAGGATTGAGATACTTCAAATTCCACTACATCACTGAACTCCCTTCTCAGAATATGAATAACACTACAGACGACGTATCACCTGTTAATCCAAAGAAGCACAGACACAGTTATTGCTCATTAATCAGTAGTTCACCCAAAGGCTGCTGTAGGAGACTTGGTGGTGGAACAAGTAGAACATTGCATGAAATTGTTCAGCGTGCCACGTTCCATCGCAGCAATGGGAGTTTGTTTTGAGGATGCGCGACGGGAAACCGCGCACAAGCTCAACAGATAGGTATAGAGAGGCAGACACACACACACACACACACACACACACAGAGAAGGTGCTCCGAGGCTTCTTGCACTCCCGTTATCGTGTCCCGGTTGTCATTCTCGTTCAGCGTCATCGGAGCCACCTGCTCGCTACCGGGGGGGAATACAAGGCGAGTTCTCTCATACTCGATAAAACCCCGCATAGTTATCGTGTCACTGAGAAACGCGGGGAATAAACGGAGATGCGGAATGTTAAGAAGAAAGTGCACTGCGGCAGACGCACGCCATGCAAGTAAAAAACAGACCTCAGTGGGTGATCAGGTAGCTTTCAAAGGGCTTTCTGTTGCGTGGTGAGATGCCAGTGCGGATGTAAGTCAAGTAGCTCCCTTTCAATCCCCAGTGCATGCTCACTGGGGTCTTTGGTACATCCTGGCTCTTTAGCATTCAGCGGGAGAAGGCACCCACTCAGCCAGGCGCGCAGTGCGCACAGGGAGGGGGAGAAACATCGGCATCAGTCCTCTGTAACCTAACGCTATCCGTGAACCAGGCCACAGAGGACACATCCTCCTGCCAAGAATCATTCACAGCCATTAGGGGCACTGTTAAAGAAGCTTCCGTGCAGGTGGAGGAGCTCTGATTTATTAATGTTATTCTAAACTCAAACTGGCATCGTGGAAACCCCCCCCCCCCCCCTTCACCCCCAAGAAGAATAAGAACACTGTGTGTGAGTGTGTGTTGGGGGGCGGCGGACGTGAGCATGTGAACTCTTTGAGAAAGATGAGCCAGTACGGAAAGTGGAAAGGAAAGTGTCTGTGCAGGCAATGTGCGCACGACGTGGTGAGTGCGTGAGTCTGTGTGGGTGTGTGTGTGTGTTTCTTTTGGTCACTGCGCAAAGTTACAGATCTGCCAGTGGTTTTAGAGACTATGATACTGTGTCTCCTGCTAAAGGATTCAGCATTCTGGAGGCTCTCGATGTCCACCTGTGCTCCATTAATTGGCTCTGATTCAACTGCTGGGGTGTGTTTTGGGGTTTGTCTGTGGTTGGCACTACCGTTCAGGTTCACAGATCACACATCTTCGCGGATAACCGCCGCGATAGTGTTGTTACACAGCCCAGAATGGCAAAAAACGACAAGTGCAGTATCCCTAAAATATCTGACAATCAGTGGATCAGTAAAACAGGTCTACACTTAGAGACTGTGATCTTTACAGGAGGACATCAAGAATAAAATAAATAATTCACCCAGCACACTGCGAAGCAATCTGAAGTACATGGCGCAAAGAAATAGTCCAGAGATGTTTCACACTGGTGTTGGGTATGATAGATAAAATACGCTACCTGATCGTTGTCAGCAGCAGTTATTTGATGCGACGGCTAATCGCCGATCGGTTCCGTGGATACAAATTAAGTTTCCCATCCATGGCACGTCTCAGATGGTGAGGGAGACTATCATTTATTCACCCGCGCTGCTGCGCGGAATCTTCTCCCCACAAATGTTCTGTGCGAGTCATCCCACTTCTGCGCCTCCGAAACGGACCACAAAAATAATAAGTGTGAAAAATAAATAAATAAATCAAAACTAGGAGGAATCGCTGAGGACATGAAATCATAAAGTAGCCATAGACCAAACAGAAAACAACAGAAGAGAAGAACAGAAAAGGGGCAATGCAAAAATGAAAAAAATAAAAGAAAATAAGAAAAGAAAGAAGGTACGTCGTTTTTGTAGATGTCCAGTTTTGTTCAAAAATAAATCCACGTCATATAATCTCCATGGTTTAGCGCATATAGACACGCTGTATATTCCAAAGCGGTGAGAGGACGCGCTCACAGGCGGCAGCGCCGCAGCAGCAGCAGCAGCAGCAGCAGGGGCAGAGTGGGATAACTGATGCCCGGTACTCCAAGTCCAAGCAAGCTCTTCATTTGAAGCAGAGGTTGAAACACAGAGGGAGACCGAGAGAAAAAAAAATAAAAAATATATATATTTAAAAAAACTATTCTTACTCCGTTTACTCCCCCCTATTCTCGCCTCCTCCCTGTCAGAGGGTGAAATGTGTCTGTGGCTTCCGCCTGCTCTGGCATTTGGGATAGGTATCCACAGGCAGCGGCTCACAGTCGGGCATCTGGCTCCCCTGCAGTCGCTTCACAAGCGGAGGACAGAGATGCGCGCCCTCGCTGCCCTCCGCCGGGGATCCGTCAGGCGCGTTCACAGCGGAACCCACCTCCCTCCCTCCCTCGCTCTCTCTACTCCCACTACCATCGTCCGTAGTGACGTCAGCTCGCGCAGTTTCCAGATACAGGGAGCGCACATGCACAGCCTTGTCTTTTGAGGGATCATTCTGCACATTTCCCAAATGTTTCACTTTCACATTGTTTCGCTTCTTCACTGGCGTCTCTGACAGGGGCCAAGCAGTTATACCCAAGAGACAATCAGAAGTATTTGGGGAAATTAAGAGTTGCATTTTCACTGCATTTAAGTAGTTTCTGGCCTTCTGCCAAAAATATTCTAAAACGTAGAAGAGATTTGACCCTTTCACACTTTTAGTACCAATACTGCTACCCAGGGGAAAGAAAAACATCACGCAATTTCCACAGTCTAATGTTTTCAGGATTTTGATAGCACAGGCATCCCTTATACAGCAGATGATATGATTAGATTTTGGAGCACCTTGCAGCATATATTTGCATATGGATGAGTAAAAGTGATGGGACATTAGTCAGTTGAAGTGCTTCCTTTTGAAGGTTTAGAAGTGAAGGAGGAGCTATAACAGTGCAGCTCCTCTGGTGTAGACACATTACCAGCCATCCATACACTCATCCATCATCCATTTTCAGTCTTCTTACAGTTCTGTAGCTAGTCATCCATTTCCGGGCACAATTAAACGTATTCAATTTGTCTTTGACCTTATTACTAGACAGCAAAGCAGAGAGGATGAAAGATTTAGTTTAACAGAAGTTTAGGTTTTTTCGTTTTTCTTTAATGAACAACATTAAGGTACTAGACGTGCCGTCAGATGGAGATGAGGACAGGGGAGCTCTGTGTGAAAAACAAAGTCAGAGAAGTATCTCTGAAGATCAAAAAGTATTACTTTCACAAGCTGAGTTTGAAAATGATTGAGAACCACTGAGCTCACTGACCACAGATGATAACGAGAAAATAGAAGTTATCATGAGACACAGTCATGATAACTTCATAATCACTTATTTTCGCTATTTTGTTCTGTATTTCTACACTTATATGACTCAGTGGGTTGCTACATATCCTTTGCATATGCAGGTATTTATTTATAATGTAAATTGCATTGACAAATGAGGGTTCTCTGCTAGCACAGTCGTATGACAATTAAATCTCTTAAGTGTCAATCCAGTGTCATCTTTGCCCTGCGTAATATTATTCACAGAAAATATTCCTAGTTTGTCACAAAGATGTGCAAATGTTAATTTTTTTTTCCTCCACTCTAAAGCTCTTATGAACATTTTACTATGTGCCTGAGAGGATTCTGCCGAGAATCAAATTTGTGGCCTCCCAAATTGGACCAAATGAAAGCACAAAGCAGATCAAAAGGGAAACTTCACTGTGATAATCATGCTCATTTATTAGCATTTAAACTTGCCATCGCAACTAATTCTGCTGCTATGTATATTTATAAAAAAATTCTTCACTCTCTACCTTTAATTCACTTACTTACAGATATCCATCTCTCCTTACAATTTATTATTTCCCATGAATAATTGGAAAAGGGATTCTGATAAGGCTAACTATTCTAATAGAGGGCGTGCAACAGATAATGCTAAGTCGCTTGTCTCCTCCACATACCAAATATAGAGGACGGTTTGCAATCATCATTTAAATACAACATCCCCAAGCAGTCGGCAAGAACGCACCTCAGAATAACAGCATCACTAGATAGAGATTTTTTTTTTTTTCCATCGACTACAACAGTCGATTTGCAGCGTTCGTGGCAGAGACAGAGTCATCATTGTCAGGACTATAAATGTTTTCTTGTGCTGTGCAGTGAAGATGGTTGGCAGGTGCGTCAAGCATGCACTTGTACTGTTGTACAGCGAATAAACACTGGATGTGATCTAGTAAGCGTTCGCTATGTATTATAACGCATATTGCTGTATTGTATATGTATGTGATTTTATCATATTGAATTTCCTGCTTCAGTTCTGTACAATGAAAGTTGGATAATTGTCTATAAGGTAGAATCTGGTTTTCACTTTCAGTAATAATGACTGCGAAGAAACATGCGTTTTGCAGATTTTACTGATTGGATTACAAGTAACGGTCACTCTGTTTACTCTCAAATGCCTTCGCTGCCTTTTTATTTTACACACATCCAGTTATCTACACTTACACATAGCCATAACAACAATTTCACAGCATTGGAGCTGACCTGCGCCATGCTTCAGGCACCAGCTAGGTCAAACTTTGTACTAGATGCTGTCTGCTGGAAAAAATATTCATACTGTATATATATTTTGTGTGGCTTTCTTCGTTCGCTGCTACCGTGCTATTAACCCGAAAGTTCCAACATAGTTTTCAGTTTGCTGTTGGAGTTAGAAAATTGCATGTTAGCAATGAAAATAAGCACTTTCCTTAATGAAGCTATTAAGACTCAATCTGTTCCCTGTATGTAAACTTCTCAGTTTCAATGTGCAACCTCAAGTCGTCCAGAAACCACACAGACACGCACAACTCCAGTGCTGGGTCCCTAATCAAAATAGCTGTAATTTTTGTAATTCTTCCTCTATGTAATTTTAAAAAGCCGGTCTTGTTGGAACATTATATAACCCCTGTTTGATTAATTTTGCTGAGGCTAATTGGTTCCTGAATAATGGTGTGTTTGATTTGCTTCCTGTGAACCGGGGAAAGTAAGGAAAAGCAGAGGCTTTAGGGTTAAATTTGCATTGTCACAACTGTTTCTTTAGTTTCCTTTGTTCATTTTGCTAGAATCCAGGAAAAAAATGTGAACCCAATTCAATTGCAGTCACTTTGACAACTTGCTAAACATAGACAGACAGAAGTATTTTCAAACTGCTATTTTTCTTGAGTTGTACGTTTTCCCTGCAGGACCTCCTTCATGTCTGTGAACCTGAACTGTTTGATTGTCCATACTTATTACTTGCCTTTAGGATTTATTCTGTCCTTTTCTGATCCCTATTTGCAGTAATCACTTTGAAGTTTGCCAGTACACCGACTTCCATCAAAAAGTAACACAGGTACTATAGTGTTTTCATTGTACCTCTTTTCCATTCACACTTTCCAGAGATACACTTCAGTAATCCTCTCTTCTCTGTGTTAATGCATCCTCTCTGCTTATATTTCAAATCAAGACAGAGCAGAGAGTTGTCCTTCAGGGATGTTCTGCTGAGGTAAATCCAAGCACAAAAACATCTGAATAAAACATTCTCAAACTGCTTATGGAACTTTCTTTATAGTTTTTTTTTTTTGTTTTCTTTTTTCTGTATATTTGCATATGTACATGCTTGTATGAGTGTAATTAACTGTACACACGCACATGTGTGTATTCATGTGCAGCCATGAATGCCAGAATAAATTTGGGTGTGTATGTGCCTGTGCGTGTGTCTAATGCTCAGCCTACTGAATCCTCTGTGGGGAGGGGAGCTTGGAAAAAAATCAGTGGTCCATGAAGCTAACTAGAGTTCCTCTCTGATCAAATGTGACAATTATGATAGTGCTCCTTGGTACAAAACTCCCTTCTGGCTCCCCCATCCATTCCTTCCTCCTCTCTCCTAATGCCACCTCCTCTTTTCATCCTCCAGTTTTGTGGCCTTTACTCTCACATGTAACCAGTACTCTGTTGTTTGTAGCTGGCTCAAATCTTTTTTTCCGTTTAACCATTTTCTTCTCAGACTCTCGTCACTACCTGAATTGATCTTCAGTTCAACACTTTATTCACCCCTCAAGAGGATGTGTGAGGGAAGAGAATCTGCAAACACAAATACTAGATACTGTAACAATTGTTCAAATAGTCAAGGGTTGATAGCCAAATAATCTGTAGCTGGGCGTTAATCCCTTACTGTCTGAATTTCTTTACAATTATATAAAAATAATATTTTTGTAGACAATACTGTACAAATAATTTTCAGGCAGCTGCTAAATTAAGTACAGATTTGAATCATCAATAATTAATTTAAATATACATATAGAATAGGTATAAATTTAGCTAAGATGCAAATTAATAATTGAACTCTTATGTATATTCTTTTATTAATGCTCAAACAGGGCTTTGAAATTCAATCACAATAACAACTGAATAACAACATATGTTTCTGTACAGTCATTTCTATTCCATCATCACAGTATTTCAAATACATAAGCAGTCATTAACCCCCTAAACCCTAAATGTACAACACAGGGCCAATAAACTGCTGCAATTCGTATTGATCTGTTCTGATAGAGAACTAATTTGAGGTCACTATTTGTATTTTCTTGTGTGCTGATTACTTTCTTGTACAACATTATCTAAAAGATAAGCATTAAAAAGTCTGGACCAGAGGCCAAATAGACAAAGGCATATTTTACAGGAAGACGTTCTCACATGTTTTGTCAAAAATCACATCTTCATTTATCAATCTATACACAAGATGAGCTCGTCATTGCTTGCAGACATGCACACAGAAGAAAGGTGGTCCTCAAACACCTGTCTGGTAGCTCAATGGGATAAGCATCAGACTGGGATGCAAAAGTCTCCCAGCCCCTCCCCCATACCAGGTGTGTCCTTGAGTGAGACACTCAGCGCCCCTGTTGCTGCCCACTGCTCCCCCAAATGCAGGGATGGGTTAAATGCAGAAGTCAAATTTAGTTGTAACGTGTAAATGGAATCAATGACGATAAAGCTGATTCTTCTTCTTTTGTCATCAGACTTAATAACTGGCATTTCTGCAGGACATTCTTTTCTAACTAGTTTTAATATTTTAGTACTTTCATATTTGACTTCCCATACCAGAGCAACCAACTCACACATATGGAGCACCCTGGAGAGCAGAATCCACCCACCTGCTCTCTGACCTGTCAGTATTTGTCTGTGACAAAACAGTTAATGACACTGTGCCTTAAGCCTCAGCATTATTTGTCACTGATGTGAAATTAAGTATACCCTGCAATGGTCCAAACAGAACAATACATTTCAACAAATAGGGTAGCCCATCCCAGCCAATTAGGCAATGACGAAAGCAAAAGTTCAAAATCTTAGTTTAGCTTTTCAACATGCTAACATTTAATCTCATAATGTCACTGAATAAAAAAGGTAAAGGGAAACACATTAAAGTTGGTTTAGATCATTGGAAGTACTACTGGATACGTAAAAAAAAGTTGTGTAAAGTCTTTTGTGACTCCAGAGGGAGCTGCACAACATCTGATAAACTGCCTTAAGCAACATCACTTGAGTCAGTGTGAGCTGGGGGTGAAGACTACGAGTTTGAAAATGAAAAAGATCTATGTATCCTGCTCCTCTTCTCTTCTTGAGGCTAGTGGCTTGAAATTACTACCATTGCACATCTAAATCTGACACATTGTTTGTTGAAATGCAGTGTGGGTAATGTAAGCAGCATTTTTTGATAATCTGTATAAAATTGCTTGACCAACTGTCTCATAGTTGTCGAGACATTTCGCTCAAAACTACAAATACGAATATTGTCACAAAAGTCCTCTGGGGGATATCTGTGCAAAATGTCATGGTAATCCATTTGACAGTTGTTGAGATATTTCAGTCTTGTCTAAAGCATTGAACTAACCAACAGAACAACCTTTGAATACTTAGATTCAGTCTAAAGGAGTTAAGTTTATGAAAATCATTTTCCACAATCTGTCACAAGTCCACCAATCTTTGCATAAGCGATCCATTTGATTGATCTTACTTGATTGATTGAGAGATGTCAGCAAATTTTAAAATGCTGAATATCAACTACAACAATCATCCTGCATTTTGGTAGTGGAGTTACAGCTGCTCTGGAACGTATTCAGACCCTGTCACTTTGTGCCCACTTCTCGTTGTCAGTTTAGACTTGAAAAAAAGTCTAAACACGATAGCGCTCAGTGAAAATCTGAAAACATATATTTGACAATGTTGCAAGTTAATAAAAAATGTAATTATATATTTATTATATATATTATATATAAATGTATTCACAGAAGTTTTCACTCCCAGTGCTGTGGCATTAAATTTGTGGTAAGCGTACATTCTGTTTGTTTTTGTTTTGTTTTTTCTTGAAATGTATCTAACACTTGATTGGAGTCCGCCTGTAGAAAACCGCATTGTATGGACCCAGGGAGGTGACATGGAGGTGGCAGGGGACTATATTGTGTGCACAGATTACTAAATTGAGAGTACAAATTAAGTAATCAGTGAACAGACATTATTTAATTCATGCTCTCAATTTATTGTCTTTTGTTTTTGGTGTCAGACAGGAGCTTTCAAGCTCAGTCTGTCCCTCTCTGGCAGCTCAAATAAAGCAACAAAACCACTATAGTTTATAGGTTAATTGTATTCAGCACACTGGAAAATGTCTGAACATCAGGTTTTTTATACACTTTACATCCCTATAAACATTACTGAGAGCATTAAAGTGACATTATTTTGCACAGCATCTCGATTTGCAAGTGTACAGAAGAGGATTAGGGGCACAATGAAAATGTTATTTGAGTTCTCAGAATTCTGAGAAAAGTCAGAGTTCTGAGATTTCTTAAAAGAGTTAAAAAAGAATTCTGACATTAAAGTCAGAACTCAAATTAGATTTTCATGGTGGTCCTAATCCTCTTCCGTACAAGTGTGAGCCTAGACTAACTAGGTAAATTCATTCACCTGATGTTGTAGCCAAAATCTGATACTGACATACAATAATCTATAGCCTATAAAGTATTGGTCTCTTTTCTTTATTTGAGCTTCCAGACAAGGACAGCCTGAGCTTGACACCAAAACAAAAGGCAATCAATCTGGAGCACAAATTAAGTAATGTGTGTGCACAGATTACTGAATTTGTACTCTCAATTTAGTAATCCTCCCACGGCACCTCCTGGGCTCCATAGAATTGACTGGGCATAGTTTAGAAGGACACAGACCTGTGTTTATATAATATATCCCAATTCACACCACATAGCAGAACAACAATCAAACCATGAAGCCTAAGGAACTCTCTGTAGACCCCAACAGAACAATGTCTAAAGCTCCAAGTACTTCTATCGATTAGGAATTTATAGTATGGAAGCCATCGTCTGTTTGGAGTGTGACAAACAGTATTTAAAAGAGAGAGAATGGGGACAAAGATTCTGCGATCTGATGATGATACAAAACAGCTCTCTGGAAAGCAACCCAAGCACTATGTCTGGCAAACACTAAGCACAGCTCAGCATTTGGCTAATACCATCCCCTACTGTGAAGCATGGTGGTGGCAGCATCATGTTTTGGGCAGGTGTCTCAGAAGCAGGTGCCGGGAGCCCAGTCAATATTGAAAAATGGATGAATGCAAACAAACACAGGTAAGTTCTTTGACAAAACCTGCTTCAGAGCGCATGAGACCAGACAATGGGGTGACAGTTAACCTTTCAGCATGGCCATGAACCAAAACATACAGCCAAGAGGACTCTGAAGTGGCTTCAGGACAAGTGACAATGTCCTTTAGTGGCTCAACAAAAGCCTCGACTTAAACCCCCTAGATCATCTATGGAGAGTTCACAGACACTTTCCAACCAATGTGATGGATTTTAATTGAATCTTTCAGGAAGATTAAGTCGTAGAGACTTACTCACAAAGATTCAGACGGTTCTAAAAGTAGTAAATTAATGGTACGTATACTGAACATGTAAGTGAGATATTTCAGTTATAGAATTTATTTTATTTTAAACAGAAATATGCTTTTACTTTTTCATTATGGGTCATTGTAGATTCATAGGCAATTTTTTTTAATATACTTTAAAACAAATGAACACTGTACAATGTTCAGTAAGTGAATGGGACTGAACACTTTCCGAAGTGAATTTATATTTTATTGTCATAGCAGAGTCTGTAACTTTTTATTTTGCTATGCCCATTAATCTCTGTCTTCTCTTTTTTTCCTCATTTCTTTCATAACATGCAAGGTTGGCTGCACTCATGATGGTAAGTCAACAAAGTCATGATCATCATGAAACACACAGGTTCCATTTGCTTCATGCTATAAATCACTCACATGCAGTGTAACATGTAGTGAGAGGTGCGTTTCCACATACAGTACTCATACACAACCATCATTACTTTCAGCCCTGCTGTTAAATTTCAAGATTATCTGAGGGAGAAAATCCTTCCCTTCATCTGACAAAGACAGATCACAAGCTGACTGTGGCCTCCTTCAGCCATCATACAGTAACTTCTCTGTGGTCATCTCGGTCCGTCTATCCCTTCTTTCTCTCCCCTATTTATAGACATCTATCACCTCTCTGTGGCCTTCTTCTCATACAGTATATCTCCCCTGGTCCCTCCATCTAATCTCTCTGTGTGCTCTATTCATCCCATCTCTAGAGCCCCCTGCCCATACATTTAAGAACAGCTGAAGTCCACAGCAGACCACACTTTGTTGCCCCATCCATCATGGCTGACTGTAGGGCAAACAGGTCCAAGACAAAAAAAAAAAAGAAGCTATGATTTAAGTCTACCTTGCTCTTGGCTGGTTGAGCTATTCTGTGGCATCCCAGTTGGTTTTTAGACCTAAAAACCTGTAAAAGAATTTTGGTAATTCTGGACAAAAGCTAAGTATGTAATCAGAACTTACTCAGAACTATTTAACACTATAGCACAGTAAACATTATAAATTAAGATTTTCTGGTGAGAGTAAAAGGCATTTTTATGAGTTTTGATGAGTCTGTTCTGAAAATGTTAACTCTGATGATAAACTCGGAGACAATGCATTTACTTAATTTCACCTCTAAATGAACAGCAGGCTGCAAGCTTTGCGTTATACAGTAGGTACAGAGTGTGAACAAACTTGATGATGGCAGTGCAGTTACTAGTAGTAGACATACTATACTGGTTTTAAGGTGAGTCAAACATAAATTGCGACCATCTTGAAAGCACTATCAGTCGCTGACCTGTAGGAGAAAAAAATGGCTGTGAATTTGGCTGAAAATTGTAAAGTAATTTCATACAAAACTTAAAATATAATATGATGCTGCGGTGGGGAGTTTTTACTCTATTTTGTTGTGGAAAGAGAATCATTATTCTTGATTACCATTCCTCTGTTGTATTTCCCTTGCATCCATGATTACATACAGTGTACAAACAAATATCAAATGCCATTTGGCACAAAGTTGTATACAGTAATTTATTAGAAATGCAAACTGCTTTTTGATATTTCCCCCTCTTTAAACCAACAGATTTCTTAGGTTTTTCAGCATATTTCTTATCAGCTGAAATTGAAAGCATTGACTACTTGAAACTGCAAACGTCATCTCAGTTTAGCAAAGACTCAGGAGAGGCAGTAGAGGTGAAGAGTGACAAAAGACGTATTGTGGTCCAGAGGTCAGGATTACTGGATTTATATGCTGTGCCTTATAGAAGAGAAAATCTAAGAAACCTTTACAAAAGCTCTAACAATTCCTGCATTACACTGGCATATACCTGCGAGTGTTCTCCTTGCCTGACATGATGCTAATTGAGTGTTTATGGCACGTGAAATATGAGGCCTGGTTGTACTCCATCACCATGAGGTGGGCAGAGCAAGGCAATGAATAAAACCCAGTGCGACAGTAGTGATGACGCTTGATCACGCGCTATAGGAGATGAGTTAGCGATTTCATGCCAGCAGAAAACACCCATCACCATTAGAGAGCTACACTCACAGAGGAATTGCTGCTATTTCCATCATTTTGACAATACCAAAAGGGAATCAAGATGAGAGCAAGACTGCTGGTCTACTGGGGAAAAGAGAGTTAGACTTTTTAAGGGGAGTGAGTGTGAGGTGCTGGATTCATAGGTGCTCGAGGTTTGATAACAGGTCCAGGGCAAGTGTAGAGATGACCCGACAAGAAAGGTTGGTTTTGTTTTCAGCAACTAGCAAACCAATATAATTATATATATATATAAAATTAGTTAAGAGTAATATAAACTCTTTTGATCACTGTCTCTGTCTCTATTTTGTTCATATGTTTTTGTTCCTTCTTTCCTACTCTGTGGCTAGCCTCAGGACAGGTCTTCTATGGGCTCTTAACTAAATGGGATCTTTGCTGAGGCCATTGTTGAGAGCTGGGCCATGGCATAGACAGCACGCTCCAATAAGCACACCAAACACTAAAAGGTAAAGGCCATGGCCCTTAGTCCCAAGTCTATTTTCGATTGTGTGTGTGAGAAGCAATAAGAGTGTGAGAGTGGAGTTAGAAAAGCAGAAGTCATTATCAATAATGTTACATATGTTGTACATTTTAGTTATTTTACAGTGCATTCTACTGTACAAACATGAATATTTAACATTTCAAACCACTAAATGTTGTTTTCACAATGTTACATAATTAGTATAAGATGGGAGTAATGAGTACATACTGTGCCAGTGCAGTTTTTCCTGCATTAAAAGTAACTTAAGTTCTCCAGCTGCAGGCTTGTTCTTGAGAGAAACTTCCATTTTGGCTCAATTTTAGCCCCTAACAGTCCATCCATAATTCATACATGTGGTATCTTTTAATAGCAGGGCTCAAAAGGAATCACAGAGTGTGCTCAGTGACACAGAAAAAAACATACTGCACACACAGAATGCAATTCATACCCAGTGTTCAGTGGGTCATGAAATATTTAAATAAAATATTTTTGTTGGGCAGACAGATGAATTTGATGACAATAACACACTGTCACGGCAGAATAGGACTTTCATATCCTCACAAGAAAAAGAAAAAAATAGAAGAAAAGCTGTCCAAACAGCACTGTCACATGGTGGTTGGCTGCAGTAAAAATTAAATATTTACAATCCACCTTTTTCCTTCCAAAAGCGTAAGAGGTTTTCAAGGCCACTTGCTGCCTGTTTGTCTTTTAGTCATTTCTCTTGTTTTAGGGAACTGATTTTAAAACACTTTAGACGCAGACCTGTGACATACAGTGCTGTGAAAAAGTATTTTCCCCCTTCCTGATTTTCTTTTTTCTTTTTCATATTTGTCACAATAAAGTGAGTCAGATCATCAAATACATTTTAATATTATACAAAGATAACCCAAGTAAATACGAAATGCAGTTTTTAAATGATGAATTTATTCATAAAGGTTTTGGAATGGCCTAGTCAAAGTCTGAACTTAAATCTGCTAGAAATGCTTCGGCACAACCTTAAAGAGGCAGGTAATGCTCAAAAACTCTCCGAAGTATGGAAGAGTGGTCACATTGCCAGTTACGCAAATGCTTGATTGCAGTTGTCCCTGCCAAAGGTGGCACAACCAGTTATTAGGTTTAGAGAGCAATTACTTTTTCACATAGGGTCAGTCAGATTTGGACAGCTTTTTGTTTACCTTAATAAATAGAAACAAAAAAATCAGGAAGGGGGAAATAGTATTCAAAGCACTTTATGTTTTAGTCAGAGAAGTATATTTAAACTTGTGGAAAGGTGTATCATTAGTGAGGTGCAAATGTAGTACAACATTTTACCCAATTTATCATTGAATGCATTTCCATACATTATTGTTGCAAATATGATTAATTGAACACTTCAAAATAAGCAGCTGGTGATGCTGATTGTCCAGTCCATTTACCATTAAATTATTCCTGCACAAAAATTTAAAAGGGGGCTAGTGGAATGAGAAATGCTATAACACAAAGTAGAGAAAATGTCATGAAAACATTATTTTTTTCATCGTTTTGTTTTTACCAATAAACTGATCTTTCCACCTCAGCCAAACATTTGTAATATTTTGACTTTTGTTGTTTTGTTTTTTTTAACTTTTTTATATGCCAGCTGAAACCTGTTCAACAGTGGACATAATCATTGAGTTTGTGGAGTAATAACAGAAACCAGACTTTTCTTTGATATAGCAGGTGATCAACCAGACATGTATATACAAGTATATGTATAAGTATTGTACACAGTATTCAATACTGTACTGTTATCGTCTCCCTGTTGTGTCTCCCCCATTGTATTCTACTTGTATTTTTAGGTATATATTATTATTATTAATATTTTAGAGATTGAAAATATATATTTATAGATATATAGGTTAATTATATTGCATCCCCCCCTTGTTTTACCCTCACTGTTGACCAGTCTGAGTGTACTATATGTAATGGCTGGGATGGCAATAAAGCTCTACTTGACCTGATATAGCATTGTCAACATATATGATGATTTTCTTAGTCAAAGTTGGTGAACTTAAATGCTGCAGAGTGGAATCAGAAAAGGAAGAATTTATTATTTTTTTAAAAGCAATAAAATTATACAACTGACAAAGCTAACCCAGTGGAGTAATGGTATTGCGTGTGTGTGAAAAAACCCTTGAAGCCTGGGTGTCATTATAGAAAATGTTTTGAAGAGTAAATGCTCCCAAAGTGGCATCCTTGAGGAGTTTCCTTTGGAATTTCAATCATGTTTGTGAGCTCAGATTTTGCTGTTGCTTTTTCTGACCATTTTTTTCTCAGGGTATTAGAAAAGACACGAGAGGAACAACCATTTAATCAGGGAGATAAACAAAATTTTCACAGTCAAGAGTGGACTTTACAGTTCACAGATACTTGATTACTAGTTTATTACAGATACACGACTATGTACTAACTTCACAAACTTCTTTTTGTTTTTGAAAGAAAAGCTGTTTTTTAACAATTTAGTATAGACACTGCAATACATGCAATACATATAGAGGTGTCATCACAGTCACCGGTTTTTTGAACTGTTGTAAGACCAGTGGACTGCATGGTATGTAAGAAGTGCCCATAAAGCCAATCTATTTTGTGGGACATACTTCAGGAAGCATGTGGTGAAATCTTTTCAGAATTACTTCTTTGCATGAAGTCTGCACCTCTGTAATTGCTACACACAGACGATTCATTGAGCAGGTTTGAAGGATACTATTGTTTTTTAATTAAAAATGATTTCTAATTTTGTCAACTACTATACTTCCTATACATTTTTCAGTTCTCAGTCATACTCATTTATTGTTTTCATGATTCATAATGCAGCACTAAAAATAAAAGTAACAGATTTCAAAACGGCATGTAAGGACATATATTATTCGTTAACCCTCTTGCATCACTGCTTCGTTTATGCTAAGCTGACGGACCTCCTTGATTTAACACATCATATTAGGTCAGTCAACCGTGTCATGACTTCCAAAGCCAATCCTTGACTAATCTGTAGCTAATTTCTGAAGTTGTTGTATCTTGAACTTGATGAACTTATACTTCACTCATATTTTAGATTCATTTATTTTGTATGTGTTTCCTTTCCATAACAGCAACAGACTCTGTGCCTTTCAATGAGCACAGCTCCACCTGGTTACCTCAGTCACAACATTTTGTTTACTCGTTGATGTGATAAAAGCATCTGTTTTTTGACATTAAGTGGAGTTTTATGTCTTTACATAATGTATTTATTAGCCTTATGGATGACTGCTGATGCAGCAGTGGCAACTTTTTTTATTTGCTGGTAGAAAGTAGATTCATGTTTTTTTAATATTTACAATGTCAGGAAATATAAACTGAAACACGAATCCTGAATCTTCCTCACCGAAGCATGTGTATCTTTCTGTGGTGCAGGGTTCATTATTTCAGCTGATACAGTATGTACACAATAACAAAATAAAGGAACCGCTAAGTGAACAATAGACACAAAATAAAAAAGAAATGGGAAAGCATCTTCTGGTGTAGTAGCCTGAAGGCCCAGTCAACTTCTTAAAGTGAAACTTTAATGGCAGAAAACACACACTCTTCTGAACATTATCACTGTGAAGGATATAGACGGTAGTCCCATCCTTCCAGTAGAGCTGCAGAAGAGTGTGTACCAGCCCAAACGGCAGGTTGTGGTTTTCCAGTACCAATGATTTAAATACATACAAGTTCAGCAAAATCTTCCCCATGTTCATCTGTCCAGTATGTGCACTCAAAAAATTTAACTCCTTTAGTTCACATGTTGATTTGTTCTTGGGCAAGACGCTAAACTCTTTTTTTCCCCCTTGTGTTTACTTCACTTATAATTTGCTTTGGGTAAAAGCATCTGCCAAATGTTAAATGTAAATGCAATGTAATGTAAATGAATAAAATGCCTCATACCATGATGTATACTACGTTGTATATCATGTTAAATGTTAAAAGTATTGGCCACTACACCAGTGCCTACTGTTGGGGCTAGAGGAAAATTCAGAGGACAACTTACACCAGCAGGGTTATACTAAATATCTATACAAATTTAAATTTTAACCCTTTCAACCACTGAGGTATTTATGTCTGGACTAAAGTGGTGAACTGATCAACCCTTCTTAGAGCCATGCCACTAACATGGCTAAAAATCACGTTAGGGAAAAACAAACTCACCTCAAAGAAATCATGTTCTTTGCTCTCCTGTTGCTACCTGCAGTCAACATGGAGAGAAACAGCTGCAGCAAGCAATATTGTTTGACATTACGCAGTAGAGAACCTGAAAATGCAAAAGCATCGTTATTTAATCAGAAAGAAGAGCAAAGGACAAAATAAAAAGCAGACAGACACAGACATGGTGTTGAAAGAGTCATTACAGAATGAGTGTCCCTTGGTGGGAAAAGCACATGAATAAATGGACAGGAGTGTTAACAAAAACTAACATGAGCAATGCTTCCTTCAAGTGAAAGCAGTACAATCCAGAGTGTACTCATTAGTGTCCACACTGTCTTATGATGACTGTCAAGACCTTGGATTCATGTAAAATATATTCTGTGAAACTTAACCATGGTAACTTTTTTGTAACAACTAGAATAACTGATAGCGAAGTGTAAGTGGCTTTATTGTATTCCTACTTTCAACACTTACACAAGTCAGCACACCTGTGGTGTTAAATAATGTTCATGCACTATTCAAACTGAAGCTGACAAGAGCTTGTCCACACTGTAGACTATGCTACAGTGTGTCACTGACCTTAGTGTTAGGTAGTGAAAAGAATTATATGTCATCTGAAGATATATATTACACTCTAGAAGCTTCGCAATAATGTGCAATTATGCTGCTTTTGGTATTTTTAATTACAAATATTTCACTTTCATGTGTTTCTGTTTTAAAGAGAAACTACACTTTTTTTGTACTGTACATATCGAGTTTCATTGGTATATGATCTGCATACAGGTGTCCAATGCAATTCATATCGTGTGTAAACATAGTAACCAAGACCTTTTAGTCAAATTAGAAAGGGAACCAACCACTGCCTGGGCCAGTGGTTGGCCACATTATATGGCAATTTTTGGGTGGATTTCTACATTTTAAAATTTTTGATTTTGGGGCTTTTCAAAAAAAGTTAATTAGACATAATCATGCTCTGGTGTTATTGGAAGATTTGAATTTTGTTTTTTAACTCCCAAGTCCTAGGATTTGAGGATCAGACAGATGTATCGACGTGGAAACAATTAATGCCTTGTTTAAACCAACTTAGGGATTGGAAATCTGGCATGTGTACAGTAACTACACGATTGTCAAGTAGCTTACATTTGAAAAACAAAAGAGTACACACACATACAACTGTAGGCATATTTCTTCAGTCGTGTGCACTCGGGTTATTAGTCTTTTAGACGTTTATGCATCTGCCCTTTTGTTAGGCAGTCATTTCCTTCTCTCAGTCTGGTTGGCAGCCTGTTCAGTTGAATATCCTGTCTATCTAATGTATGATTGATTGTTGGAATAAGAGACACTCCACTGCCCCTGACTTTCCTCCCTCTCGTCGTGGTTAATGGGCCAGACAAAGGCAGGTGCAGTCTGCATGTATGTATTTGCGAGTGTCACATACAGAAATCACTGCATTTCTGTCTCATCGCATGATACTGATAGATATTTATGCCGTTGGTGCCTATGGGTGTATTCGTGCGAACACATGTGGGTGCTCCCTGCTTCAGAATGTATCAGCGTGTTTAAGTATGAGGCGGAGTCATGGAGTCTGCTCTCAGCTGAGCTAAATGAAGCAGACGGAAACACGTGTTTGACGTGAAACGCGATTGAATCAAACGGCCCACTTATCACATTACACCCCCATACTCGCCAACCCTTGCTCATAACCTACCCTTCCCCGAACGCACACACTCATCATCCGCCTCCCTCCACTCTAACCTGTCCTTGAAACGCCAGGCATGCGGTCCATCAAAGATCTTTTCCTCAATGAGTCTGCCTTCACAAATTACTTAAGTATCCGCCATCCATCCACACCCTCGTTCTCCTCCATCTGCACCCCTATTATATGTTTTCTATAATCCTCCCTTCCATCTTCACAATAAACACTCAGGTCAGTGTAATGCTACGTAAGTGCTTCCTGGCAATTATCACTGGTTTAGTGGTGGAATGTATGTGTGTGATTTTGTTTGTGTGGGTGAGGGTGGAGAGGGGGACAGGCGGGGTCTGTTCAAATGGCCTCCTAATCATTTTATCCCTGTTTTACAAAGGCGCATAATAAGTGACTTACAAAGGATTATCTGTGTAATATATACATGAGGTGTTTTTTTTTTGCAGAATCTTGGCCCTCTCCTTTCTTTGTGTTTATGCCCTTCATTTCTCTCTTCTGCCTCTCTCTCCCTTTCTCTCTCTCTCTCTAGGCACTTATGTAATGCTGTTAACAAAAGCAGGCCGATTCACCCTGGCCATGGAAGGGGAGAGGGTTGGGAAGATAGAGGGAAAGTGAGGGAGAAAGGCAACAGATGAGCAGAATTTCAACAAGCCGTCCTTGATGACTGACCGGAGTAGTCATGATAAAAACTGCTGTCTTGTTGCCGGGTAGTCCAGGAATTCAGCGTATATGAGTGTGTTTGTTTCATGGAGGGAATTAGAAAAGTTGCATTTATTTTAACTTGAAATTAGTGAAGGGATGCTTCATAAATCATGTGCTCAGATGATGAAGAGCTTTTGCCCACACGCCTCTCTAATTTCTGTCCTTTCATTCCCTGACACTGCGCATCAAACGCAATTCCCCTGACATGTGCTAATCATATGATTCTACAACATCAGCTCTTCAATGTAGTTGATAGCATCAACCTTGCAGCAGATAATTTAACATTACCCTCTTCATTATGCTCCATAATCTGATTCCACACACTTAAGACGTACTTTCATTTAATTGAAGTCTTCCAATGCATCCAATCTGAGCCCGTCAGGCATACATTTTAAATCTGCCCTGTCTATTGATAAACCAGCAAATTTGATGTCAATTAGTTTCCTGTGAGGCGACACTGTAGCAAAGATTTATCACCAGCACCATTTACTAAACAATAATTCATGCTTATTATGTAGAAAACCTAAAAGAATGAAGCGGGGTATATACTGAATTTGACATTGGCATTGACCATCCTGTTCACCCAGCGCATCGCCCAACAGGCCCACTGGCAACACCCCTCTGGGAGTGAATGGGAGTACCAACAAAGAGATTTATGAGGCCCCATTACCCTTTTATTACTGTAAGTAACAATGAATAATTGTTTGTAATCAGGACATTGGGTTGGTGAGAACAGTATTAGGCTCACCTCATATATCATTGGACAAATACAAGTGGTGAGTTCAATGAGGGATGAGAACGATATCGTGGGGAAATCTCTTGTTTGTAATTTTTTAACCCTCAGGTGAATATGATCATGTACAACAACATGGAGGCAGAAATGCTTGGCGCAGAAGTAAGTGTATGTATGCATCCAGATATACTATACCTTCAAGGCCAACACACAGTTGTTGGATGAATTGCTTATTAACAAAGTGCAATTAATCACAGTCATGTACTGGTCACCTGGGCAACTGAAAACCTGAAGGTGCTGAGACCAATGGGGACTAGACTCTACTGATCTCTCTAAATGGCTCTAATACAACACTATGCGCTGTAAACACCCCTGCTTGGTTGTTTGTCAAAAGAACGCCTGGTGCACGTAAAATACCAGATGTTAGATGTGAGAAAAAGGCAGTTTCATCATGCTGACAGGGCTCTGTTGTTCAGATCCCTTTTGTGTATCCACTTCTGGCCACATCATTTTGCATTCGACAAAATAACAAGGAGCTCTCAGCTAATGTATTAATAAAATATACTCTGCTGTGGCACTCCTTTCAATTTTCTGTCATGACACCAATGTTGGTCAAACAGTCAAATTTCAGACGAATAACAATAACATTTAATGAACACAATAAAACCTACCATTGCTATACCAGATGCACCCTAAGGAGTGTTAGCAGGTTGGATGATGAAGGCTGTTGAAACTACACTTCCCAAGGGAGAGAGCTTCATTGCCAGTGCTCCTTCTGGGGATAATAAACTTCCATTGATCCAGTGACAGCCCAGATTAAAATCAATTCTGAGTGCATAGAGTGTCCCAATGTGGCAGACTGCAGGGACCATCAAAGGAGGGGAGATGGTGTATTGGGGAAAGCATGTGGAGGGTGATGTCTAGTTACAAATGCGCATCAATTGGTGCCACAGTAAAGCAATGCCTATCTAATGAAATAAACTTTTCCCTTTGCCTATCATTCTCCCTTCGGTCCTTTTTATTTCGGCCCCATCTCTTACTGTCATGGGAAAGTTAGTTTTTTAAGTCACACTTGTTTATTTCTTCTGATAGTTGTGCAACTATGCAGCTATTCTCTTAGAATTACAATTTTACAAAACAAACATAACACAGCCTAAAATCATTTGTTTGAAAAACATAGCATAAAGCCTAACTAACTGTTTATAATGAATATGCGTGTCTTAAACATACTGTGCCACTTATCCTGTATCAATCTGTATAAAGCAGTAAATTTAAGACTTACTGTTGGGAATTTAGGAGTTTAGCAGTGTTTAGGCTTCCCGTTAAGGGCACTTTGTGCACAAAACAGAAGTATCACATGTGATTGAACCGGATGATGACAGATTAACATTAACTTGCACCCGCTCATACGCTAGCTTACAAAGTGTAAGGTGTCGTAACGAGGTGTTGCACTTTCATTCAAAACATATCCTACAACAATAACAGTATTGTTAAGGCTACACTCACTATACATTTCACTGTTTTGAAGAACAATGAAATCTAAAATGAAACAATTTTGCACTATCCATATAGATATAACAGATATAATGCATTTCAAATATTAGTATAAAACTGACTCCAGAGGAGCTACTAAATGGATTGTGTAGAATTCAGCTGTTTCCAGAGTCAAGAATCAATACACTTTTGTTTTTAAGCCAAAATGCATGAGAAGTTCTATAAGCGCTCTAAAATACTAAAGTTTGAACATCTGCAATTCGATGGGAATTGGGGAAACTCCAGCTGAGCAGGTTGCCTGTCTATCTGTTTCTTTAAAGTTATCTAGTAGTTAGTAGAGAGTAACAGATTTTCACCTTTTCCAAAATCTCAAGTCCCTTTCTATAAATGGGAAACAAATTTATATTTTATGAGTTGTTGATTTATGTCTTCTGACATAGTGGAAGGAAAAAGAAGAATGATGGTGTGAAAATGGGATAAAAGAGTTGCAGTAATGGGAGGAGAATCCATGGTATCTAATACTTTCCCAGATGGGGTGGAGTGTATCCAGCACTCATCCAATACTGCTGATTGTCAGCGAAATGTTCAGCATAAGCAGAGTGCATAAAGCACTGTGCTCCCAATAACTCTTGCAGAACAGCCTTGCACAAAGCCTCGGGACACTACATTGATTAAAAAGTAAAGAATCCTCCTATTACTACACTGACCCTGATCCTTTAAAGCCAAATCCTGCTGGTTTCCTCATGCAAATGATCCTACTCCAGGACACAACCCACACTGGTGCCAACCCCTTGGCCAGTGACTCATCATCAAGACTGGATCCAATATGGCCTCTGAACTGAGGCAGCTGGGCTCTGAAACCTGATGATAATTAGCAGAACACAAGCCACTAAATAATGTGATTGGCTGCTGAAAGGCACAGGGGAAAAGTCCATTTAAATCTGGAATAGGTATATGTGTGGGGAAAAGATGCTGCAGAACCCTTTGAAAAGGAAAAGATCATCAGTGACTCGTGAATAGAGATAACCCAGCTCTCAGTCTCCAAAGATGAAGTCCTTGAGGTAGAAGAACAGTTTGATGTACCCTTGGTTGGTTTTTGGGATCCTCAACATTCCATTTGAGAATTAATGTGGTGGCCAACACTGCATGTCCTCGATCGATTCTCTTTTGACAATGTAATAGAGTACACACTTTCCCAACTGATTGATTTTGCACCTGACAAAATGAACGTATGAAAAAAGAAAGGTGTTTCAATTAGTTTGGAATTTTTCTATATTGCCTCATGTTGAAAGATCAATATCAGTACAAAGTATACATCAAAAAAGCTGCAGAATTATCTTTCAGAGAAAACAAATGTAGTGAAAATGATTCTGGCTCTGTCTCGAAGAGCAGAACATGTTTTTTTCAGGATACTTTCTTGAGAGATGTGAGATGATGTACTGTAATATAACAGTGGAACTATTACAGAAAGAAATTAGACATAAACATTTCATAAAATATGTGCGCTGATATCAGCTTATAACAAAGTTTTGTTTCAGTGGGTGCCAGCTGACACTAACCAGCTGTTAAGAGTTGCTCTTAGCTTATGCTGTAAAATCCAGTGCTCGGAAGTGATTTCAGAAAGTACATTGCCGTCACCTCTCAAGTATCACAGATGTTTAAATACAGTATCTGTTCCGATTCAATGCAAACCAAGATTACTACACATATTATTCCACATTGTCCCTGAATGTGTACTGCATATACAATACGAGCCAAAAGTTTGGACACACCTTCTCATTCAATGTGTTTTGGGCTGGGCTGGACCGCAGAGTGAAGGCAAAGGGGCCAACAAGTGCTAAACACCTCTGGGAACTCCTTCAAGACTGTTGGA